>JASTWQ010000042.1:0-600000 GCA_035220615.1 Leptothorax acervorum | reverse complement strand
GTTGGAAATCGCGATTAAATTATAATATATCTAATAGTTAAATCAATTCACGATAAGATAATATAAACGAATTTTAGAACAGAAAAAATATTCCTATTTTTTCAATTATTTGTTTAAGCGGTAAAATTATTATTTCCATATAAGATTGAGAATTGAAAGATTTCGAAAGATAACTCGCCGTTATCTTTTGTGGCGCAAATAACGAAATTATATAAATAATACAATTTTATCCCTCATTGAATTTTATGCGCACCATTGTTCTCAGGCACCAGGAAGTATTTTAAAACTGAAATAACGCGTTCACGGAAAGCAGTAACATACAGCAGATGGAATAATCCTTACCGGATAACGCCTCGTCGCTGCAAGACGTGGCGAACTCCATGCGATCGGGTGTCCTGCAACCGATGTCCAATCTACGTACACTACCGTGGTGGCACTGGCTCGGGAACGCTGTCGAGGGCACTCTCACGTCGTGCACCTCCGCTGCGTTAGCAACGTTCTGCTCGCCGTCGACGGCCAATACGCTTTCGACGTTGTCGACGTTCGGTGGCCGAAACAACGATACGATCTCGTAGCGACCGAGATTGGGGCATTGTCTGGTCATCGGATCGGACGCTGAAAACGAATGATTTATTTTCGTGTTGTGTCTCGCAATATCTTAATCAGATCACGATACAGCAATTCCGACTGGCATACGATCTTGTCATCAATTTCGATAATAATTGATCAAACAACCGCACAAATAGAGCGACAAGATATAAATGGACTGTCTATAAATTTTCTCAAATTTTCTCGTGTAAAGAGAACAGCCATTAACTTTCACGTGATCCCCCCCCCGGCGACAAGCGACAGAAGATCGCTGCTTACATTGCGGTGTAACTTTTAGCCGAGCAATTTGATACGCGATCGACACGCAGTCGACGCGTTCCGCACGCTAACGTGAACGCGTTCTACTTTGTTCCTAGAGGAAATTAACGCAACACGATCCGCGTCAAGGTAAGAACCCGCTGTTTATTGCGTTCAACGTCAAAACGGTGAGTCTTTCGGGACGATCCGTTTAAAAAGTTTGACGTGAAAGATTCTTGCTCTTATATTTACGTCTTTTCTACGGTTTTTATTTATACATCAGCCACTATACCTTGGCCGGGACTAAAAGCCTTAATGACAAATTGCCTTTTTTACTTAACATCAGGCTCTCTCAACCAGTGATAAGTTTTTTGAAAAAGGTTGCAGAGCAAACGCATTTACAAAAATGTCATTATTAAATTTATGTAAGTAATTAAATAATTAATTCAACTTTAATCATATAATATCTATTATAAAATCCACTTCAATGTAAGTAAACTTCAAATTGATTGAAATGTCTATTGTTAAAATTAAGAAAACAAGCTGAGATTAAGATATGGGATGTATAACTGCATGCGCAGTAAAAACATCATTTCATTCAAAATATACCTTGAAATTAATTAACAGATAAGATGGATGTATAGAAATGCGTGGTCTTGTTATATGCTGAAAAAGATTGGGAAAAATGCTACTTTCGCACGGTACCTATAAACTTTCAGCCGAGCAATCCTCGGTGGTAACACGGGCGTGTAAGTATCCGAGAGTGTGCGCCGCGACACAAAAGAGAAGACGAGTGCGAATGTCGGCGCGATAAATTCCGCGCCGGCGACGCGGCGGAACGGCACCGCTCTTCGTCAACGCTGCTGGAATCGAGCTAAGGAGAAACTGAAAGGCGAGCCGGCTCTACGAGAGAGACTTTACGACAGATCCGGCATATGATCCTTTATGCGCTCATAAACCCGCGCTTCGCGAATTGATTGTTAAACTCCGCCATTCGCGAACTTCTCGCCGAACGCGCTCTCGTCCGCCTCTCTCTCTCGCAAGTACATAGGTACTTTCCGTCACCGGGTACATGGGTACAGGGAGGCCCCCTACGAAGTACCTTTCACGTACAGATTCTTGGACAGATTTGAGGAGATTTATCCTTCGCAATAATGTCGAGGCATCAATCATTCTTGAGCTATACAGCATTGAGGATCTAGGAAATTTCGCGAAACAGCCCTCGGGCAAAAACAGATAACGAAACTTTATTCCTCGTTTAATTTTAAGTATAGATTTTTCACTTTAAAAGACTCTTAAGGTGAGGATTACTTGCAAAAATATTTAAAATCGAATGTTGGAAGGTTACTAAGAACTTTCATCGAGCTCTCGCGGGCGAAAAATTGGCTCCGAAACTTGATCAAGGGACCTGCAGATGAAGCAAAATAACGGAATTTAGAATGCTTTGTATACGTGGACGTCTGCTCGAAACGTACGTGAATCCATATGTCAGGGCTAGGGAAGAACCCATATAAAGTCGAGACAAATCACGCGCTCGAGTGTATGCATTTGAGAGAATCGTCCGTGAAACCGCCATACATCCCGACGAGCGACGTCGCCGGACTCACGGATCGATGTCTGGAATTGGCTTTAGAAGCTAAACAGAGCGCTCTTTCGTTAGACCACGAATCACGTTTTATTCGGAAACTCCGAGTAGAGTAGGTATCGGATGGCTGGCGAATCAGCTGCAGACTTGCAGAGCTCGCGCGAGTTGCAATATACGCGTTTGCAAAGAGTACGATGTTGATATATTCTCATCGATAGAGTACAATTCTCCAAATGAAAAAATCCAGCATGAATAAATGTGTCAGTACGAGACTAATACTATTTTATTACTTTAAAGTAACGATAGACATTCATAAATATTTCGTTGGACGAAACATATCGAGTTCTCTCTCTCTCTCTCTCTCTGTTTTGCGCAAGGATCTGTCTTGACTCGCTTATCTCCTGTCAGAGTAACTCGATAAGATCGAGACAAACCAGAAGACGCGAGCAATGAATCGAAAGAAAAACGAAGAGCTGCATCGGGGTCGAATTGGCACCAAAGCGCCGGGAGGCCGACGCGAGCCCGGAAATCACCTTCGAGCAAACGTTTCTCGATCCGGTTTCCGGCCGCAACGCGGGCGCGGTCGAATTTCCAATCTACTTAATCTTGACTTACGGCAAGAAAGAAATGGGCATATATATTTTACGATCCCGTTACATCGGCGCCTCTCTTTCTCTCGCGGTAATGGATCTCCCGTGAATCGTGAAGAAATTTCACGCCCACGGAATGCTCGAATACGTTTTTATTTTGCGCACTTTAACGTGCTTCCGTTCGCGTCAGAGCGAAGGCGACATCGAGGCGAATAGAAAATTAAGAAGCCGCAAATATTAATCGAACGATAATGTAGCTGACTCGCTTTAAAAGGAGAGAGAGAGAGAGAGAGAGAAGAAGAGAGAGAAAGAACTGCCCTTTGATAACTTCGAAAAGAAACTGCAAGTTAATTTGCGAGCAGCCTCATCGGAATATCGGCAAATTAATTTACCCTCGATTAATTACGGTTGTAATACCGACAAAGCAAAAATGCCGGGGATGCATTAACGGCGGTACCGGTCGCGTTTAACTGCGTTAATTGAAACTGCAGTAACAAACATATAACACGATCCGTCAACTGAGCACTGTTAAGCGTAATCAAATTTGCGTATATTACATTTGCCGGGCTCGGAAAGTTGACACCCCGCATTAAAGCCCAATTAGTTACTTTACTGCTGCGACGTGATATTGCGACGACAATGCGTAATTCGATTAGGAGATCAGAATTTACTTACTGATGAACGTCGTGTACGGCATCGTGTGCGAGTTGAACGTGCTCGAGTTGCATATGTCGTCGGGCTGCTGGCCCCATTCCGACAGTTGCATCTCTATTACGTGCTCGTCCCTCCTGTGGAACATGACGCATACGTATCCGTTCTTGCTGGAAAAAGAACGTACAAAAAGCGTTAGATATCGAAAAAATCGAAAACGAGGTCGTGAGAGTTGAACCTTTAAAAATTGAAAAATTATTTAAACTCAGACATGCACCGTGACAAAGTGAATTTTTTAACGCTGAGACTATTTTATCTCGCTAGGGTCGTTGAGAGGGATGGAGATGTCTCATTATGAATAACGCCATTTATTCCGCCCCTTTAGGCTGTAAAAATAAGGTTTCCCGCGGACAAATAAAAATTTAGATCTGAAAGGATTAGGCGCGCGAGATACGCTTAATAGTCGGTCCAGCGGACCGTTAAGGCTGATCTCGGGAAGATGGGAGCACGATGTGCCCTTTCTGCCCAGAATGGCGGTGGCGGCGACGGAAAAAGGGAGAGCACCCTAAATCTCTTCCCCATGCAGGATTAAGATTTTATTTTATCAGGACCTTTCTTAACGGCCGAACGTTAAGTTTAACGCAATTCTTTTACGACGGCCGACCGCCTTTACGGCGGAATCTGAAAACTCGACTGCTTCATGCGCGCCTATATGTACATACGCACATATACGTGCGTATAATAGACACGCCGCGCGTATAAGCTCGTATCTGTATACACCCCGGCGATATATACGTTTACATTGTAACCCCGTGGAGCGCACCGTCCCGTCGTAAGCCGTTGCGCGAACCGGAAACGACGATCTCGACATATATTTGTCTTACGAGTTCTCCGCCCGTGAAGAGGGATATAAAGTTTATATTACTTCTCGATGGCTCGCCTCTCGCGAAACTAGTTTCCGCGATCGCGTCCGGGGATTTCGCGGGCGGCATTACGGACGAATTTTTTGCTGGATTCAATTTAATTGCGCTTGTTCCGGCGCTTGTCGAGAACCGCGGAGTGACGCAAGAAAGCACGAATAGAAGATGTTCCGCGCGCGATGGAATATATAAGTTCGCGCCCGCGAAGGAAAATTATCGTTTAATCGTATGAAAGAGAAAATATCATAGCTTTCAGATATTTCATAAGCACCGATCCATTTCTCTCGGGCGAGCTATTCTGAAAACTCGAACGAATTTGTAAGTCATAAGTCACGGAGGCTTTTGATAGTCGAATTTAAAGCGCAGTTATTGCTTTTACGAACCGTATCGTCTCGACTAACGCGTCATAAATAACGAATATATAACCGTAATAAAATTTAAACCGTGAGATTTTATTCGCGGCATTCATGTATTGTCATGTTCACAATTTTATTCTTGTTGAAATCGTTTTTACGTACAGTATCTCCACGTGAGACGTGTAAATCTATTCTCGGAGATGATTCAAATAACAGAGTGTGCATTTTTCAAGATAGAGATACTTAGTTAGCACCAATTTACACCAAAATCGGTTGATACAAGAACCGGGTCAGCGTGTTAAAAAAGTTTCAAGTCGTTATTTCAGTGCCGATGTGGAAAAAAAAAATAGGCAAATGGTACAAGACATGGCAAGGAAAATTATAATCCTCCTTAAATATTCAGCCGTGCTTTTAGACCGTCGAGCGTTACGTTATTTTTCCAGCAGAAAATATATGCTCGTAACGTCAAAATTTCATTATTCGCCGCGAAGCATGATTTGCAGGCGCGCGGGGCAAGTGGTCTTTTTACGAAAAAATATCCCGTAGCCGAGCTGTGTGCGCATTCGGTCGTATAAAAGCATTGTAATAAAACGTGACGAACGTCAGGGGGAGACTTCGTGGAAACCGACACTCGTCTGCGATATGATTGATCGATGTCAGTTTTCCGGGCGAATCACGATCCACCAACAGCCGGCCACCCTCGTCGATATCCGTACCGCGTGTGTAAAAACATAAATGTATATCGGAAGACGGGGTGTTAAACAGCCCAATGGGTGGCGTGACTTTGGAGTGCGAAATGAAAGGCGAGCGTGGGAAATCAGCGATTAGAATAGCGAAGATATAGAATGAAAACATAAAAAGTGATAGATAAAAAAGAATAAGCAATAGGAAAATTACTTAACGAAAAAATTAAAACAATAGAGAAGAGAAACATGCGTGTAAAAAAAGCATATTTTTACCGTTATCTTCACTTAGCAAAAGCCATTTTAAAATATTTTAAGATAATGGGAAGAGGAAAGAGATTCGTATAAATGGTATTTAAATTTCAATATATAAAAAAAGCGTAATTCTCGAACATGTTTGTCTCATCAAACAGTTAAAGCACTATCAAATTGTTGCGGAAAAAGATAAAGCGACATATATATCACGCAGGATGCGATAGACGAAAATACTACAATATCTTGACCAAATATCGACAGTTAACGATACTCAATCACTATGCAATCGAATAAGTAAAAAATCGTTTTCAACCTGACTGATCGTATGTCAACGTATTCGAGATGCGCGCTGTGAACCGGATGTTCGAAAATATTTGCCGAAGAATATACAGACATAACGTAAAAACGAGTATAGATCTGTCGTTGCAGCTGTTACCCCTGAATTAAAACAAAATGTAAAATATTAACCGATTGCATCGCGGATCGAGAGCAGTTTCGCTTATCTGGGCAAGGTGTGGAGTAAACAATCGCCGTAATATCATCGTCGAAGAGTGATGAGGTAATTGAGGGCGTTTCGCACTGATTATGAATAAAAAACACATAACAGCAAAAGTTTCGATTTTGCACCTTAGGGAATTCTCTTAGAAAGCGCCCTTGCATACAATAACACCTAATGCAATATGCATTTGTCTGCTGCTGTGGCTTGAAAATCTGCCAGTGATCAAAATATCCGCATTATTACGCTTCCTTTAAGAAAAAAGCGAAATAGTTCTATTTCCACGAACTCTTTAACGAAACTTTTCGTTCGAGAACTTAACTCGCGATTGACGCAGATTCTTATCTTCCATATGCCTGTGGGTTAATTATAAAATTGATAGCGTTGTTATAACACGATATATCGATAATTGTGGTGTTCGACAAGTTTGGCTCTCTTCAACAAAAATTTTCTATTTTTGGATCACACGGTTCATGAGATACTTTCGAAAATTCCCGACAGGAAAGCGAGCACTCAAACCCGATGCGATAATGCATCGACGGCGGCGTGATAACGTAAAGAGCGGCAACTTAATTAATTAACTTATGCAGCGCGCAGCCGTTTACATTCGGTTTCTGGCGTGCATCCGGGAACGCCCCGAACCGCCGTTATCGTTCCCCAGCGTGCAGTGGCGTCTTCTTACGAGATCGTGTGCCATCTTCCGTTTCTCTTTCGCCCAGCCCGCGCCACGCGCTCACCCTTTCCCTCTCTCGACGCGCTACGACCGAATTCCCTGTTTTCCTTCTCGGAATAGTTCTTTCGCACTTCATTGATGATCGCCGTAACGCTGATACCTTAATTAAAATTTTCCCCAATTTAGCGATATAGTTCGTAATCCGAGGATATTGGTACCGCGCCGCTAATTAAACGCAAATAACTATTAAATATTATGAATATTTGATCCTGAGAAACTATTACTATAGGGTTAAAATATTATTGATTATATTATTGTGAATACACGCAATGTATGCTCTCTGTCGACCGCCTTTGCAATGTACCTAATTCTACCCTCCTGCACGCACGTAATTATGTGTCGCTCCGTTGTCGATTAAAAATATATCGCCGTCGCTACAATGTTTATCTGCAACAAAATATTCCTTTGACATATGACCTATTGCAACATCGATATATATGACGGCGATATATGACGGCTCGGGTGACATTGATTTAAAACTTTTCCGTGCTCGCGACGTGTCAATGGCCGGGTGCCACCAGGCCATTACCACCGCGTCGCCACTTACTACAGTGTCCCAAATCGAGGAGGACATTTTTCATAGTCGACTTTTCAATCTAATTTATATTTGCTCGTCAGACCATTCACTCGGCCGTGGCGCGGCGCTCATCCGAGCAATTTCACGCCCGCCTTTTCCGGCGGAAAGAAAGCACCCTCCTCCCCCCCCCAACCCCCTCGACCCCCGAGACAATTCCGCGGATCTGGGATGTAGGTCGTCCTCGTCAGCGACGTTTCAAAGATCAAGCGTCGGTAAGGCGATATCCAGGGTCGATTCCGCGTAGCAGAGGTATACCTTTGACCACCGCAGGGACCACCTATGAACAACGATGGGACTGCACCGACCGTTATGCCCCTTCTCGTTTTCCTCCATTCTCTTCTTTCTCTCCTCTTCTTTCGCTTTTTTCTCCTTCCGCTTCTTCTTCGATTTCATTCCGTCCGCTGAGTACCACCGTGATGAAAGCGCATCAGCGTCGCGGCGTTCTCTCGAGCGTGCGGAAAGCGATATCGCGTGTCTTCCGTAAGAACCCCGCAATACCGCCGCGGTGTCGAAAATTCAAGGAAATGCAGCTGTTCCGCCATCGCGGATGCGGATGTTATTCTTTTACGAAGCTAATCATCTTTCCCCGTTGAAGATGGAGGTTAAAAGGGGATCTTGGGTTTGCAGAAATTAAACCGGCAGTAAAAACACTCTCTTCCGCCTGCCGTTTCCCTTTTATATATTTTAACTAGCAGTAAAAACATCTCCCGTCCATTTTCGATTTTGCGAAACAATTTGCGAAACGCGTGTACTAAAAACGAATTTATAAAATAGCTTTCACTTAACAAAAATACAACGCGTCGGCCAAATACGAATAAGGAAACTGTTCCAACAGTTTCCACGGTATATAGCGTTTGTTTCAACAAACGGCCACTTGAATAATACAGTTTTACCGTGTCGAGAACAGTAAAATGCAAGTGGGATATCGCAGTACCTACTGTATTCCGACGAAGGAGTATTTTGATGTCGTTTTCAGATGAAAATGCTGCGTGTACACGTAACGCGAGTATTGACGAAGCTTCACCCGTGACAGAACAGTTATATACGTTACCTATTTATTGGAAAAATACATGAACCGAAAGCGTTATATCTACCTGTATAGAATATTTTGGAATTCCTATAACTTTTGACTTATTGTTAGTATTATATATAGTAGCATGTCCGCATGCACACAGGCATACACACGTACTTCAAATCTCTATTATTGTGAAGTATATGTTGTCATGTAAATTAAATAAAAAATAGATAGATTCCGATAAAAAAAAATTTCTGTTATTTCGATTCAATCACTGTATAGTATTTGTACGTTATAAGAGAGGACTTTGAATCATTTTGCAATCTCGAAATGGAAAAGCCTCAAAGCTATTTTGCAACCATGCAAGTTATGGTCTGACGATGTGGATATTGTGGATTTATACGCCGCAGGTGTTTGCCATAGACAATCTGTTTAGTTGTAAATTAAGATTGGCGTTTGTACTGAATTCGGCTATTTGCAGAATAGACGTGGCCCACTTGCCGATAAAACCTGCAGACGGCAACTAATTTTAACCGAAATGAAAATACATATAGTTCTTGATTTACAGCGAGATATCCGGGACAGATATCGCGCGCGCTCAGCGAATATATATTATTTTATTTACGCGACCCGCTTATCGTACCAACGTTATACCCAATCTTCGGTGACGTAACATTCGCGATTTTCAACAAAGTAATTTCTGCAGGAGCGCGTTACTGGCTTGCGTATATGTTGCTCCAGTTTGTTTGCGGCCGCTATTCCTTCGAATGTCCTCGTTTGCTTTCCCAGGCCATTCCTCCCGCGCTGGCGGAGATTTATTTTACTACTTACAATTAGTTTCAGCCGCCACTTCGTATACTCGGAGACGTAGTGCGACGTGTGCGCGGGTCAGCGCGAAGAATACCGCGCAGTTTACCGTGATTTAACTACTCGACCGTATTTCAGACTCTCCATTTTGGAAGAACTGTCTTAAAAACATGCACCTGCATATTAGCTAGGCCAACACTCTAATGCACATTGAGTTTCGTATTCAAGAATAACAATCATATGTTTAAAAAAATGCACATCTAAAAATATCCTCATTTTTTAAATATCTTTTAAATTTAGATAGATTTCATAAATCTTTGTTGTGATTTCTCTCTTTCTCCCTCTCTGCTCTCTCTCTCGTAGTTATGCATAAGATCGATTAAAATTTTCGAATTATAAATAAAAAGGAATTGATATAAATCCTTATATCTTATATGAGTACCTACAGAACATTTAAGAACTATCGAACTTTTTCTCGACCGCAGATGCTGGAACGCGAGTGAAGAAAAATAGCGCTTTCAAAGTTCAGAGAGGTCGATAGTTTTTGAATTACAGCCGATTGAAAATTAGAGGCGAAGTGAACTTCGAAAGTGTAAATAGGGAATAAAACCTAGTTCTCAGCGAATTTCAAGGGAACTTTATTTTAACGGCAGTTCAATTTGAGGCTTGATTACCGAGATTTACGAGATTTCCGAAACTATTTCGATACCGTCCGGCGCCGCAGATTCTTTAATTAACTAAGTGTTGATACATTCTGCATAAGTATACCAAGAATCCGTTAATTATGAATAATTGGAAATTAAGAAAGAGTCTTGATGAATCAGTCTTCTGAATAGCGAATAAATAACGAAATCATATTCTTGTAAATTAATGACACTTAAATTAAAGTGCACTGTAATTTAATGCAATTTTAATAGAATATTACATATTTAATATTTTAAATTAACGCTGTAGAAAAAAATGTAATATTCACAATCTTATATTTTTATTTATTTATAATCGAATCTATTAGAACATTCTTTTTCCTACAATCATGTAGTTTCTAGTATTAAACGTTTTTACGAACAATCAAATCAAAATCGGTCTCAGAGAGCAACTGAATGAATTCCTGGTTAGGTATGTCTTTCAGCTTAGTGGAATGCTATCGACTACGGCTCGAACGTCGATTTGGCATCGCGTATACACGATAATTTTCCACCGTCTTGTGCGCCGATTCGAGCGCGAAGGTTCTGCACTTCCGGTTGGTAGGACTCCGGTCAACGAGCAATTTTCCGGCCGATTGGTCGACGAAACGTCGAACTTGCTCCAAGTCGATCTTCGCCGACAGCAAGAGACACTCTTGTTTACTTCATGCCGGTGGTGGAGATTCTCTACACGCACATCTTTTCCTTAATTTCGTGAGGAAGATCTCACTACTCGAATAATATCAGTCATCATATATCTATTTATTATACGCATAAAAAATAGCGTCTCACTTTTTATTATATTTTTGAGAATCACTTATGTATTTTTTATATTTAAAAAATATAATTTTAAATATTTACTGTAATTGGCTTATAATGTACGTCAAGTTCGACCGGTCTTTTAAATATTAAATATTGCATATTAAGATAAATATACGCACGAAGGGATTCAACTCCCTATCGATTTTATTGTTTACTTCGGGTCAAAGGTAGTCTGGACTCTTGTATGCTGTAGTTATCTATCCTCTACCATCGCAGGATATAGACATCGTTTACCAATTAGTACGTCTGGTAAATTTCCGACTTGATCGCGGCGCTGAGGATACCTTGCGCGCGTTACACCCATTTAATTAGACGAAATCATAAACGCACGATACTAAACAAATGTCGGTGCGAGGGCGCGTTGGGAATATGAACATGATGAAGTTTGATTATTATTTGTCCGTGCGCGTATAAATTCTAATCAACGTATATCATAGTTATATCAGCGAGAATGTCGGGTAAATTACGGCGGCCACGCCGCATAACTCGAAGTTCGCATTCGGAAGTTAAAACCGCATTCGACCGTGCATAGTATTCTAATAAATACAGTACGCCCTCGCCTTTTCCTCTAGAGATGATCGGAATGATTTTCTGCGGTTTACCGAAACATTCGGAACATGCGTGCGCGCTCGTCGAATAGTAACTGAAATATTCTAACGGAAAGAGAGAGAGAGAAAGAGGATGCGAGAGATAGTTTATAAACGGCCGAATATTTCAATCATATATAAATTACATTTCCTGGAAACATGGAAAATTGAGAAAGGTCGCAAACAAATGTAAATTAATTAACGTTTAAAATACTGTTTGAAATATATATTAATATAGTATAGAGATACAAATTGTATAAACCCGGGCCACACCAAGAGGAAAATTAAAATATCGCTAAGGAAAAATCGATCACGAGAAGCAGCGAAAGAATCCGTTCGGTTTCGAGAGGAATAAAATAATTCTGAAATGCACGGGTACATGTGCGCGCCGCCAAATACACGGTCTGATCAATGAAGCGACTCGCTGGAAATGAACAAGGCGGCGCTGTATCGGACACGTACGAGTAAAAAACAAACCGACACGGGGAAAGGGGGGAAAAAAGGCAAGGAAAGGGAATGGGAAAAAAAGCAGAACGAAACTGGGATGAGACCGCGTCGTGGAGGGGCTGTATGCGTCGTATGTTCATGTGCGCGCGGATCGTGTTTACCCGGGGGGGGTTCGTATGCACTTGCATAAGCACCCCGGTACCCGGCGGGGCGTGTACTCAGTGCACCCCTCCCCCTCCGCAACTCCGTCCACTATTTACGGACGCGAGTAATTCATAACGTTACGAGTTTTTTCGTTAAGCCTGTCTTGCTCGGCTTATCCCCCTTCCGCTGCCCCCCCCCCCCCCCCGCCTGTAACGTTCTCCTCTCTTTTTTCCAATCGGGCACGGTTTGCGTGGGCCCCATAAAAACGCGCTTTGATCGGGTGCGCCGAGCCGGACCGATCGTCAACCAGCGCGAAGTGTCGAGCCGAACTGCAGCTGCACACACACACACACACACACACACATATATACATTGGTATCTCTCTGTGTTATGTGTCCGCGGGTGTACTTGTGTATGTTTGTACTCTAAAAGCTCGTTATTAGATCGCGCGCACGTGATCTTTTCTTTTCCCGCGGAATGCTCGCTTGATAAGCGAAGAGCCCTTAACGGCTCCCCTTTAGCAGCGAGGAAGAGAAAGCCTTTTAGCTCGGATCACAATGGCCGGCCGCGCCGGCGAAAATCGTGAGATTGCGAGACGAAGAACGCCTTTTTCTGTCTGCTGCAAGGCGATGTTGCACATGTCCGAATGGGTTTTATATAAACGTTAACACATTGGGGCGATGAGCGTATCGGCGAACGAGAGCGGTAACACGGTAACGTTTGCCAACGTTAAGTTGTTCTAAACAAAGTTATTTTTATCGAACATATGTAACTTGGAATTATTACGATTTTAATACAGATTTTGATCGCGGGCATATTACGAGGATTAACATGACTAAAAGATCTCGCATTTACATACGAAATCGCTCGCCGGAAATTTTTCGCCGGAGAAAAGTGGATTCCGACGTTATTAAAGAATACTCCTTCTGAGTTACTGACTCCCATATTTTCTGAGATATCAACGTACTTCGTAAAGTTCAATATTATACGGTTCGCACGCGGCAGAAATTCTTTCCCCAGCGCGAGCGCTTTTGACGTCTAATCGACTCGCACCTTCCCGCAAGATACTTCTCGCCGGGACGACCGCTTCCGCGCAAATATTTCCACGGACCGGCTTTTGAGCAAAGGTCAAACACCAATCGCGTTCCAGGTTTTCCGGTTATTAAATCGAGACGATATCCCGGTATAATGCATAAGGTCTCGCTGGAATAAAACGAACGAGCGTAGCGTAAAAACCTACGTTATACGAGGTAAAAAAAATATGGCCATACCCTTCCCGTACCGGTTCGGTCCGGAATATCTCTTCGCGCGCGCGTTTCGGAGCGCGCTCGAATTCCCGTTCGTCTGAAATATTTTACAACGCGGTCGTCGTGGTTACGAGCTGTAAATTCACGAACATCACAGGACGATTTGTCGTCCGTTCGGTCAATGTTCGCGTATGACGGATCGCTCGGTATACGATCGTCGACGAGATGACGGAATTTTCGTCCAGCAGTCGGCATACGTTGTGAGAATAAAGATCGGAAGGCGCGAGACTCTCTCGTTCCAAAGAACCAATTCCAGAAGAAGCTGCGTAAACGTAAAAGCGGGACCGGAATGCGGCAGTAGGAAAAGAATTGGATAGAGAAAGAGCGGGGTTCCGGAACGTAAAACGCATCGTTTACGTGCTAAAGTGTCGAAGAACGAGCGTCCGCGTTGGATTGCAGATCCACAGTGGATTGCATTTACGTTGCACGTATGTAGCCGTCACGTTTATCGAAGTCATTAATTTGAGTGTCGTCAACACCAGGATGTAACACTCGTTCGACCAAAATTTGGTTTATTCATCATGTCGGAATAATCGATCGGGCGAAGGTCGAAGTCGCGCATGTTCCGACAGCGACAAATGATTAATAGGTCGAAGGATATTTTACTCTTCAGTCTCTGCAAGTGAGTTGAATCACTGTGTCCATTTTCGAACTATGTGGAATGACAATGCGGAACAATTGCAAATAGAATTGAAAGAAAAAAAAACTTGTACCGATATGATACCATTAAAATTTTTATTTAAAAGTCGCACATTGAAGAAAAATCATCGATTATACCAGCTACTTCTTTATTATTTCTATAATAATTTATAGAAATTAGTCGTTATTTCTGGAAATGTTTATAGAAGATGAGCAAAATCTCATAACAGGAAAACAGCATGCAAATGTATCTTATAGAATAAGTATTGCCGAATTTAGAATAAACTGAGATAAAGTAGATGTAAAGTCCACAGTGAGTAAAATAAACCTACTTAACTGAAATGCATTCATACGAATATCGACACGGAATAGAGTTACACGACGACGTATCGCCAGAAAGAAGATGGTAAATTTGACGTGTCCGACGTCTCGAGCGTGCTTTACAGATGTCGACATGCCATTGATGCCAACGCGCGGGCGGGACCGCGAGAGGAAAGTCGCGATAATATACGTAACAATGTCGAAAGTCGAGAAACGAGGGATCGTAGAAATAGAATCCCCGGGTCGTCCCGTGTCGTGAAATCCGCCGCGCCGCGCCGTCGCCATCGGGCGCGGCCGGATCGAACGGAACGAAACGCGAAAGTTTTATGCAGTACACGAAGGCATCCACAGCTCGATATACAACCGCGATAAGCACGTTTTTCCGATAAGGACGCCTGCTCTCCTGTTGCACCGGCGCGAAAGTAGCGATCGGGACCGCTTTCCTCAGAATAGTTTCCAGCCAAGTTCCAACGCGTTGCCGGATATAGAATTGCTCAATACGTGCTTTTGGGTGCGACGATTAAGGGATTTCAGTCGCTTACCTGTTTCATTATCGCGATCTAATTTCGGGATCGTATCAGGCGCGCGCCGCGGTATATTTAGAATAGAAACAGACGACGACGTGTCTGATGCTGAGATTAGCGAAATTATATAGGGTATAAATTTTCGGGCTTCCTTATATTTGATTTTGCTCGACTAATTCGGTCCTCCAGTAAATTTTTTTTATCAAGCGGTATCCATAATTTGTGTAGAGAATCTAAGCCGATTTTTAATACTTTTTGAATTTTAAAAAAAACAACCTAAATTTGAGAAAGTTATAGCTTGCTAAAGTTTCTTTGATGACGTCAACTTCAAAAGATGCCGCAGTGTCCCTATGACGTCACAGCACATTTTCGTGTACTATATTTTCTTCAATTTTGAAGATATTGCAAAAATTCAAAAAGTTTACAAAGAAAGTATGCCATGATCTATCAGAATATACTGTTAGGTAAAAGTTGGAAGACCAAATTACGGCTATATTTTCGAGAATTATATTTCTCACCGTTTTTTCGCCGCGGCATATTAATAATAACATTCATAAATATGGCATCGGCGCGGCGCGATATCGACCGCGACGGGCATAATGGTGCCTTAAATATATATTTTATTTCAGACATTGATAATAATGATAGTGTAATAAAATAAATGGAAGAAAGTGCATATGTTCAAACCTGTTCCTTTTCAATTATAGTCGCAGGTACGGTTAAGAAGGTAATTGTACATAAATTATGATTAAGTAGGTCTAGAGTCCACTTAAATTGTCCTGCGACTCGATTGGGCGATAAATATCGCGAGCTCCATCCGAGACAGGTCGAAAGGGGGTGGCAGACGAGCCTCCATAAGACGCGGCTTTAGAACGAGGGATGGAATATATAAAGGAGAGAAAAAAAATATGAATCTACAATGATTTATCAGAGTTGGTATCGTCCCCTGTCGTTGTATACACGAGACTTCCGTGACAGGAAGCCATTTTTCACGACGTTCGCGAAGAATACTTGCGACCGGCTGACATTTTAATCGATCTGTAAATACTTATCGGCGACGGCAAATGAGATCTGGTTAAATCGATGGACGTATGAAAATAATTACCCGCGGAAGTAAACGAGAAAGATTAAACAAATTGAGCGGAAAAAAAAATTAATTTTATATTCCCAAAGATTTATAGCGTCACAAGTTAATGCAAAAAGTTAGTGTATGTTGAGCGCGAGACTGACATTAGTTTATGATAATTAAAGCAACACCCATCGAATACATCGTATATGCGTCAGAAATATACACGAAAAACAAAATCGTTATCGAAATGCGCGTTATATTCATCGTCGACAATTTCTGAAAAATTAGACAAAAAAAAACACGCGCGGTAGTAATGAAAGAATGACGATAATCCAGACCTCTTGCCAATTGGAGTTTCCAAACTCCGCGCTATTTCCCGTAATTCCGGCATGTGTATTCAAAATATTCTTTTTTTTTTCAACTACAATCTCGTACTCTTTTATAGAGTAGCGGCTCGTTGCACGAACGATTCGTTATTACGTGTGTCCCGGGTGCATCGTTGCGATCAATGCGAGCGCTACGCTCGAGATGCACATAAATCGTGTGTCGTGTGCATGTAAACACACGGACGGACGGAACGGACAGAACTTGCACGCGTATGTACATATGCGGAAGTATATTTGCGCACACATACACCTCGCCGCCGTCGCAAACCGGAACTACTTGAAACCGTCCGAGCAGGTGCTTCGTAAAAGCCACACATCGGCGTTTTGGCACGGTTTCATTCTGCCGAAAGGATAGGTAAAAGCAGGAAAAAGTCGAGGTGGATCGCTCGTTCGTTGAACGGCTGATTTACCGTCGACTTCGCGAGATTTATGAGAATCTCGTTGCTTGTTACATAGTACGTTTGATATCGTAATTCCGCCTGTAATCAGGTGTCTTGTAATTCGCCAGCGTATAAAATATTAACTTGTCTTACATCACTAAGTTAACTGCAATTTGTCATGTCTTATCACACGTGCCTCATAATTTTAGTCAAGACCATCGTAAAGATCAATCTCGCAGCGTCTTAATATCCGGCATTACGGTCTTCGTGATTTTCTTTCGCTCTCGTCCATCACGATTTCGTCTGCGCGAGCCGGTTCCGAGGAAAGATTTGTGCCCGCTCTCGGTTATCTATGCAATTCCAGCGTGGTCGCGATAAGTGCTCTCAGATTTACAGTTTAATGCACAATCGTCTTGCCCCGCGCTCGCGTTCGTCCTCCACTCGCCTCTAATTACTCCGGGCCGAGGCTTCGGCCTTAATTGAAATACCGAGTCCTTGCTAACGTTCGCCCGAGAGCTGTCGTGGTGCCGTTGGCGCCGTTGTGAAGTATCGGTGCAAAATATTCAATCTTGTAACAGTCAGCACGATTACCGCTCTCGAGAGGTTCATTCTTCAACTTGGCGTCCTCGCAAATCGCGATCACGCCAAAGACAGAAAAGCAAATTATTACTTGTGACACTTGACAAATCCTCCTTTCCTCACTCCACTGATCGTACTTTTGTCATTACTGTATATATTATTAAATCAATTACATTATCAATGACATTTTTCCAACAATCGTCGGGAATAATAGCTTCGTCGCTAGACATGAAAAATACCGATTTTCCGCGACGACGACATCATATCAACGACGATATCAAATATCGATCTTAGAGAGATATAAACTTATCCGCGATTCGTGTCTTCGTCGATCGCGTCATTTCCCTGCAGACGAACCGCTTTCTTCGCGCCCCTTCCGCGCGCATCCGTCACAAAAATGAATTCACGAAATCTGCTCCCTGACATATAAAAGAATACCCCCCCCCCCCCTTCCTCGCCCGATCCGACCGTCTACGCGGCCTCTTCATCTTCTCCTCGTCGCGCGTAACGGGGAAACGCGAATCCCGGACGGCGTTTCTCATAAAGTCGCGAGCTGGCGCGTAATCGCGGGTATATTAAAGCGCGCGAAGATCAGCGTGGGGAGTATTCCGCGAAATAAGGAGAATTCCGTCAACGAACACTTGCACACCGTATAAGCGCGGTATGACAAGCGTCAAACGAGAATCCGTGCACATCCGCAAGCAGCGTCGCGTCGTCTCGAAAATGATATACGTGTTCCCGCGAGATCGCGCAAGAAATTTTTTAGCGCGGAAATTTTTTCGTGGTTTTCAAGGCGAGCTGTATAAAAATCATTAGTAGTTCACCACGGAGGAGGAGAGAAGAACAATTACAGCTAATTTTTAATTAATATATGCCGCGAAAATTCCGCGGAGATCCGGTCGTTCCTTTTATCGGCTAAGAAGTTACGTGAAAAATTTCCGCACATTTTATTGTCGGTTTACAATCTATGCTTGCTCGTCATTTTCGTTTGTCCCAATATTATTATATATGCAATAGTACAGCGATGTCTACGAAAGCTTCTGCACTTATCGTGAATGTATTGCGATATAGACTCGGCTGATCGTTCCGTGCAAGGCACAGAAATAGCGGTCGATGGATGGGCAGATTGTAGGTTATTTCCCTGGCATAATATTAGCAACCGTGTCATGCGCTTATTTCTTTGTCCGACAACATTCAGACATTTAGATAATGACGCTGGCTGGCTGGCTGGCTGGCGCGTCATCGCGATATCGCTTTGACGTATGGCATTCGCGGAAGCGATTAGCTATAATTTCTATCACTCGATATCGATTCCAAGAATATCTCTCGCCCAGATCTTTAATGAAGAGAAAGAAAACGTGGACAATCGACGTTCCCGATTCAATGTCGTAATTTCAACCTTTTTACCAGAGCGTCGTGTAACGTGAACGAAAAAGGCGGGTGGTTTCTTCGCGTATATGTCGAGAATTCGGTGTCGAATTCGTTTGTCTCCTTCGACGTTTCCGCGAGTAACGGAAGCGTACGTTCGGTCAGCCGATGAAGGATGACACTGAAACTATGAAAAGTCACCGACTTCCGCGGAAGTTTCCGAAGCAAAACCAAGTCCGAGTCGTTCGTTCGTTCGCGCGAGTCAGCGAAGAAACGTGAATCGATGAAAACGAGATGAACGACGCGGCGGGCATAAGTCGAGAAGAGAATTACGTTTCTTTTTTTCTTTCTTTTCTTTTCTTTTTACGCCTCTCTCGTGTCGTGCACTCAATCTCCCAGCTTGCAAGAGTAGTAAACGCTTAATGCCGATGCCCGCCGTCTTCCGTAGTAATTATTCGCCGCGCATCAAACTGAAAGAATTGTAACGCGGATAATAAAACTCCCTGGAACGAAGAATAAGATGTAAGCCGGGGCCCAGGCGGGAGAAATGGCACGTCGCTTTTTATTGTCGACGTTCGTCGGTACGGCGTAAAAAATCTTTCCAAGGTGACGGTAAAAGAAATATGCGGTTTTTAAAAGCGCTCGCGCTTTACTAAAAAATACAGAGTGTGATAAATTTCACGTCAAATTTCGCTTAGCGACATGTTTACGGGGCGATTATTTTATGTAATATTTTCAATTGCAGCGTTTTATAACTTAAGAATTGATTCTCATTATAATATAATCATAGTTTTGATTTCGCGCAATTATTTATGACGTGAATTTATACAAGAGTATTAAAATGTGAATCGAAATGACACTATTTACGACCCACCCGAGTAGTAAGATCTTACGCTCGATCAGACGCCGTTTAATGCGAAGAAAGTAATTCTTTCTTCTCTGGCTTCCCTTCCGCTCCGCGTCATCTTAATATCATGATATCTAAGTAAAGGAATTCTTCGAGCAGCTGTCGCGCCCGTACCGCGACATTATTCTCGGAACCTTCCTAAGTGAGGATATTAATCGCTGAGAAGTTACGCTTGACCGAGTTTCTTCGGGATAAATGAAGAGGATAGTATGTCTGTTGAATGTAATCACGTTTTATCGAACCGCGCCGTCACGTTGCATTATTTTTACTAATCAGATATTTACCGTCAGACATTCGGGTAATTATTATTCGAGGCATATATGTTAAGCAATAACGACGGCGATGAATATCCAGATAGATACAGAAACTCGCCATTATTTAAACTCGCATAAGTCTGTAGTCAATTAAAAAAAAAATTTTTTTTGTAATTAAGGAAACTTTTTTCCCCGTAATTATCCCCTCCTTACTTCGTAGTAGAGTAAGAAATTTATCTTCGCTCGACAAACAGCGAATGTTTGGACACGCTTCAGTTTTGCGGAACGGCGCGGGGCGAAGAAAAACATCGGATCGGCCTTCGCGTTTTCTGGGCCGATTCTTCCCAGTGTGCTCCGGCGAGTAGTAAACACTTTAGCGTGTTCCCGCGGATATGTTCGACAAACACGTTCCAATAAGCACTTTTATCTCAGCTTTTAACGATGAATCGTACTCTCGGCGGCAGTGGGGCGTGAATAACCGGGCCGGGCCTCTCGTACATGTATACGAGCGATTAAAAGCGATACGTTACGTCGCGCGAACTCGCCCGCACGAATGCTTTAATGAGAGTACCTGTGGGGGAGGGGGGGTGGACCTATATTGACATTCCGGCATGCACACACACACATAGATATGCCCGGGAAAGTGATGCCGCGCAGACGAAAAGTGGAATAATTCTCCACGTTCGTATATTTACGCGAACGCAGTAAGCGAAAGCTTGCGATTATCATATTACGCGCTTCTCTGATAATTATTCCTGTTCTCGTGAACTGCAAAATTATCCTTCGCCGACTGAAAGCGAACGTTTTCTTCCCGTTTCGCGCAAAATGTAGACATTTTAATAATGTCCCTTACAAATCGCGGAGCGCGGAAGAAAGAATCTGTTCGTGGCACCTTCCGCAATTTTTCTTTTCAGTTTCCGCTAACTATTTCGAATCGCCGCATTGTCTCTCGTGCTCTCCCAACTTCGTCTCCACACAGACGTTATGAACAGAACTTACCAATCTCGCGTTGCCTTCGCGACGAACTGTTTCTGGTTCTCCCTATCGATCGGCATGGAACGGTGATAGCGATGATCATCAATGGAAACAACTGAATGGCAAACAAGGCGGGTCTCGTTTCGGTCGAGGATCGTGAGGTTGTAAGGCGACGCCAGGAGACTGGAAGCCATTCGATCCAAAGCCACCCACGATTTACCGGCCACCACCCAGGACGGATACGCGCAATGCTGCGGTGGCTTTTCTGTAACATGAAAAGATGGCCGTGGAGAGAGAATTCCCTATTTGTCGCCCGTGGTTCTCTCCGCAACGCAAATTTCGCAAATGTGTATTCATGATATTCTTCTCAATAAGAAGATTGAATCGCGAATTATTCGCGAGTTCCAAATATTTGACCGTTCCTTCTCTCACGGACTTGCTTCTTTGTATATTTATCGTCGTAATCTAACTACGTTAAATTTAGATCAAGACTCGAAGGAGAGCGCGCCAGCGCGGAACAATTACGGTTTAACAAACGGGAAAAATTGTGCGCGTGTAATTTAAACGGTATTCTACGAAAGTTTTGTCTCATTGGTATTCGCAATTATTGAAAATATTTTAGTGTTTTTTAAAGCCGAGACTCAAGATTGTAAAGTTGATTATCCGCCGCAACGTCAACAGTTTAATTTCTGTAATTTTCATCTCCACATTGCAAATTCGGACGACTGTTAAATTCAAATGTAATTACGTGTCAAGAAATAGCTGCGGCTTTATTCTTAGAGTGCGCTGTAACTCCACTTCTAACGCAGTTATTTCAAACTCGAAATGCATAATATATACTGTAAGCTCGTTCCCGACTCTTTAAGTTCACGGGGTCCTCGAGCAGATAATCCAGCATAAGTAAACTTTGACCTCTCTTCTTCCCACGCTGTAAACTTCGTTTCCAACGGCATTCCGGCTGTTTCCTTGTGCATTATCAGGTCCTTGCACGCTCCGTCAAAGAATTCCGTCGAAAAAAAGGGGGGGAGGGAAAAATTGAAATCGGCCGGGTATTCGACGGTTCCTCGTTCCGAATAATTCCACGCTAATTACAGCACACTTTTAACGGCGTTATATTCGTAACTAGCGTAATTTTACGCGAGCGACATACGTCATACGCGAACGTGATGTATATTAACCAACTCATTAGCTTCATTAACACACTTATACATGCGCATTCACGCGTTTTGCATTACAACGCATAATTCACGTACGCATTGCATTGTCATTGTCGCTATAATGATTCGGAATTGTTCTCGCAATTACTGATAAAATATTGAAGTCGCATGATCGTTCGTGGAAATATTTAAAAAAAAATCGTAAAGATTAGATCAATTGTAATAATATACATTTAAAGAATAAGAAAACTGTTAAAAACGCCGTATATACCTATACTGAGAAAAAAAATATTTGGATCCAAAAAAATATTTATTAGATTATTTCTAATAGCTTATTTACTTAATATAATACAATATTTATTTAGAATTAGATAAAATATCTTAGAATTAGATATTTTATCTAATTTAATTCCAAATAAATATGTGTATTATATTAAGTAAATAAGCTATTAGAAATAACCTAATAAATATTTTTTTCTCAGTGTAAGATAAAGTTACTACGTGCTGGCAACGGCGGACTATGTTGACGCAAATAATTTGCTATAAACGCGCGACAGCTCTGTCGCCGGCGAACAGTTATCCTGTCAATGGTCGATTGCTCACGGCCATCAATCACCGTGCACCATGAATTAATGGACCGTTAAAAATGCAGCAAGCAACAAAGTATGCTGCGTGCGTGCTGCATACTGCGACAGCGGGCTCCGTGCAACTAAAAGCTAATCGATAATTCAATCGGGTGTATGCGTGCGCCGTAACGCTATAGGTCGCCGAAATTGCGCTGCTTATCGCAATACGTCGCGTCGCCGCGGATGATAAGGGAGAGGCATAACGATGGCGATAAAGAAACGGGCCGGGATCCACGTAATTGTTTCATTATGCGATCTATGTTCCCGCGATATAATTATCTTCTTATGCGTATTTTCTACGTGATACGTGGAAAGAATTGCCCGCTTGATTTCTATCTAATTAAAATTCCTATCTTGCCGGGAGAAATTTTCAAATTTACGTGATAACTTGCATGCGCGTTATATGTATAATTTGCAACAAAGAATTTTAAGTTAATTAATAAGTTTCTCGAATTTTTGTTTGGCGCAAATTAATCTTCGCGCAAGACGATAGAGAATAAAACTAGTCCGATGCACTCGGTTTTGCGTTACGTGCATTCTCGACAAAGTGTTTCGCCAAACACGATTTATCATAAGTATGCTAATAGCTTGGAATTTGAGTGCAAAAAATAAATACGAATTTTGTTTTTAAGTAATGTTTTATCGCCAGTCTTGCGATGTAAGCATACTGTGTATAACAAAATGCGCATTAAAATGAGTCACGCCCGCGGCGAAATGGAAGAAGAAACGTATGCTTTGTTTAAAGTAAATTACGCTCATCCCCTTATCTTCCTTTGCAGTCAGACCGCATGTAATGCCATTGCATTACCTCGAAAAGATTGCAATTCCACAGTGCGTCGGCGGCGGTTATTTGAAAACGGCAATCTAAAATGAAAATACATAGTATCCACGGAAAACGTTGCCGGAGTCCTCGCAGCGTCGGCATTAAATGTGATTGTTCATACTAAAGACAATTTTTTAATCGTCTCGTACAAAGAAACTAGCTTCTGAAATATGGGATGTGACGATAAAACTTTCTTAAAAACGACTTCCAATCAGATTTGCTCGAGAAAAGAAACGATACGAAACTTAACAATACGAATGCAAAGGGTACGGGAATATGTAAAAATGTTTCAGAATCTAATGTCTGTTTTACGATTCACTACGTACTATTTCGATATTTCATAAATACGTATATGCATTTCTACAGCGCGATGATATTCTGCGTTTTTCGTGTAACTGTATTTCTTCCGTTACTGTGCATATACTTGGGTCTCCATTCTGGCTTTCTACTCTTCTCGCTCTAGCCACATTTTCTCGAGAAAATCCTAATGCACGGCGAATTTTCAAAGCAACGTAAACCGCGCTTTGGAATTATACCGATCTCTTCTTAGCGGAAGGATTAGGATATATTTATTTCGATTAATTATTTCTTTAAATATCCTGTTGGCAGTTATCGTCAGCATCATCGCATTTACATACAATTCTTACGAATCGATTATAAGCGTGTACGGGAAATAGTACAAGAAAGGATAAGAAGGAGACGTGAATTTACATATCGGCCAGATAGAATTTATTGCGCGTTGGCGAATAACGGTTCTCTTCATCTACGGGCGGGCACTTCGGGGCGGGAAGCCCGGCGTAGCTCGAGATCCCGGGGCTAATCTGCTTCCTGGAAAGTTTAAATGGAAACGCGGTACCCGGGTAGGGGGTTAACGAAACATCCGCGACGCCGCGCCCGTAAGGGCGCCGTTGAAAAATTTTTAAGCTGCTTAACGCTCGAGTTGAATTTCCTCTAGCAGCCGCGGCCGCGATTTCGAAATATTAAGCGGCAGCTTTGTCATTCCTCGATAACATGTCTGTCGATTGTGACAGATCGCATATAATAAACGAATAAGAGGAATATAACGAGATAATAATAAAATAACATCCGAGATTCGTCGCGGTTGAATTGAAAAATACGAGCGTGCGCCGAGCGAAAATCAAAAGCGGATAAACTGGAGACCCATTTGACAGGTTTACTCGATAACGCCGGGCTCACCGCGGAGCTCATCCTTCTTCACAATGAATACTCGGTCATACCGATCGTCCCCGGCGTACATTGCGCCCCGTTCGACCGAGCCGCCCGCGCCCGTTCGTCGCCCTCAATATGGTTAACCGTGAATCCTGCGACAAGAGCGTCCCGAACCGGCAAGGCTACGTGTAGCTATGCGATACCGTGGAATACCCGAAGTACCTGGCGTTGACCACCGGACGAGGCCAACGCTAGTATGCCGGACAAGAATTCGATCTGGTGTCCGCAGGCACTCTCATAGTTTACATGCTCTCGTTCTCGGGACCTCCGCGCGTACACGGTGGCTTCGAGGTATATACGCGCCGATCCGCCACCACACACATTGCCTCTCATCCTTATCAATTAACAGCCCCTCGCGGAATTTCGATCGTTATATTCGATCTTACGCGTCGCGCGATGAACATCGAAACGCAGCCAACTCGAGTGCCGAGTGATCGCGATCAGCGCTATTCCAGGAAGTCGAGTAACCCTCTTCTTTGATTTTTTTTACAGCTTGATCTTTACGAATTCGTTTTAACGCTTACGAAGCGTTAAAATATATTAAAATAGTTTGTATGCTTATATAACAGGCCGCGAGAAATATATTCTTGGAAGATATTAAGAAACAGCGCTATTCCAGAAAGTCATTCTTTTCTAATTTTCTTTAGCTTGATTTATTTTACGAATTCAGCGTTAAAATATTAAAATAGCTTATACGCTTAACAGGCCGCAAAAAATATATTCTTGGAAGATAAAGATTTTCGTGGGATCCTTAAAAAGAGCGTAATAAAGAAATGCGAGGGGACTCACTCTGTGTCATCTTGAATGTTCTGGCGGCCTCGGTGACGCTGATCAATCCGTTGCAGGCGGCATCCGAGCTCTGCGCGAGGTTCCACGTGTTGTTCGATGGATTTGTGTAAATAAAGCATCTGTAGCTCTCCTCGTCGCTTGTTTTACGATCGTTACGATCGCTGTGCAAACGTGCGACCATGTAATTTGTGCTGCCCTCCCTCCAATGAGCCAGACACTCCAATTCTACATCTAGAAAAACAAAACCGTTACAACTGCAAATTGGCATATATCCAATAATAACTGTTATTTTTTTTACTTTTTTACTTTTTTTTCCCCTCCCTCGTTTATACCCGGGATACCTACACGAGTGATCAGTTGATGTGTGTGCGCGGCCGTTGCGACGCATACGTTTACGGGGCTTTACAGAAAACATCAACTGCAGCGCGCGTTAAAGTTAGCCAGCTGACGGGGAGGTTTTCGCGAAAAGGTATATCAAAGCGAAACGAAAATTCGGTCGTGATTCTCCAGCCTACGCGACCCTATTAGTAACAGAGTCGTAAATAGAAGTTTATCGCCGCTGTGTCCCCGGATAAAGCTATCTGCAGAAGTTATAAACGGGGGTAAACGATATATGAATGTTCATGAAAACGCATTATACCCGTGTTCGCGTACGCGGATCCGCGAACCGTGTACATGTGTTGCGCGATGCAGCGCGCGCACGCGTGCGATGCCCGTGTATTCATTTATCCGCGTGCCGCGTATCGAGATAGACGATCGGGCACGGGCCGATGATAATTGCGCAAAATCGTTTGGACAAGCCCAGCAACAAATGGTAATTGACAAGGCCATTAATCATTCATTCCGAAGCCGCGAGCTTTATTGACCGTTACAGGCCTTGCGCGTCGTGTTAATTAATGTCAAAGCGGATGTTAACGTCACCGCGGGAACGCCGCCGACGTCATAATTCCTTTTTACGTGCCGAAATGCCTCGCGCGCGCCGTAACGACATGACGAGTCGACGAGTCGGAATACGGTGATCTCGTTTCCGATAACTAGAATTAGTCCTCCGATATTTCTCCGCTCGCGACCAATCAGGAACTGCCACCCCGCCACATTTCATTGTGTTTGTTTTAATAAAATTTATTTTTTTTTTTTTTTTCGATAGAAAGTAGACGAAAAATTCAAAATAAATTAAATGTTGAAATTTCGCGAAAAAAAATGAGAGAAAACTCGATGGCAATAAAGCCACGAATTGAAACTTCACATTCGCGGCGTACTTAAAAATTTGCATCAATGCATCGAGGCACTCGGCGAGCGCTTTATAACCGTAGATTGCAACGAATTAATTATGGACCAATAACAAAATGTCACTGGGCAGTGATTGGACTCGCATACGTTGTATAATTCATAATTGTTTAGGTATTCACTTGACAAATTATGAGCGTTTGTAAACAGGTATAACACAATTGCCGTGTAAATGGATATTGCACAATGCATGTTGGTATAACAATATTATTTTGTGCGCAGTATCTATTGTGCGGCGCCCATTTGTTGTATCAAAGAATCCCGTAGAAAACGGGAAACGCAAACGCCGTAATCAAATTTGTATAATCGTTTGCATTGCGCTGGAAAGAATATAAAACAGGGGATACACGTTATCTCCAAATCTCCCGGGGCCAGATTTCCCGGCGCACTCTCGCCACCCAATTATGATCTTTCGTTTTAAGCCCCACGACCCACAAATCACAACAAATTACTCGCATCGCAATTATATTCCTTCAGAATATCTACTTAAAAAAAATCGCAAAAATTATGCTTTTTGAAGCGTTCTATAGCAGGTTCCCCCCTTAAGTCACGAATATGAGCGTCCTTCCTATATGATTTAAAAAAAAAGAAAAAAAAAAAAGACGTATGAAGATTAAATAGCCCGTATTCGGCCGCGCGCCATGGTTGACATTCGATTTATCTGTGTGTAAAATAAGGTCGTCACATGTCAAGCACGATATAATGACACGGGGAGAATACTGACCCACGCTTTCGGACGAGTGAACGTTGGCGCACGCTTGATAGCGCAGGAGCAGACGCGAGTCCTGCGTGCACGCTTCCGCCCGTGACTGCGGCGAATTGCACTCGCCCTCGCCCTGGCTGTACGTGAACTCCAAGGGACCCTTAATGGGACAGGGCAGCGGCGCTGCATTGGAGCGAAACAGAGAGACCAGAGTGGCGTCGCTGGTCAACGTGCCGCATTGGGTCAGCAGACTTGGTTGCGGTGAATCGCTCGTGCAATAAGCTAATAACAACAGCGAAACGTAACGTTGCATCATCGTTCCTTGTAAATGTGACGACGAGGATGACGGAACATACATACGTGTAGAACATACATACGTTGGGTTTATTTCGTTTATTCAAAATAAAATTCTAAACAAATTACGATCTACGAGGAGGAAAGCCACACCGAGATAACAGACAAAACAGAAAGAAACGAGGACATAGATAAAAACGAATAGCAATTTTTGTTCTGTTCTGTTCTGATAATTAAGTTTCTTTTACGAAAAGAAGAATGTAAAGAAGAAACTGGACAAGAAAGGAGAAAAATATATAAAAATAACGACATAATGTAAGATAATACTTTATCAGGCACAAAGAAGACAAAAGATTATAACGAGATTCAGTGAACCATAAGTTTTTACGACGCTCTGAATTAAAAAGCTAAACATTCTTTAAAAGAACAGAACAGAATGTCATTTAAAATCTTAGTAATTAGCAATTTCCATGTCTTACTTTCTTTGTATTGCAGAACGTTGGCATGTTGCGCGTGCATCACAATACACCGGTAACATCTGTCCCTCCTGAAACAAAAACGGAAGAAAACAGTTTTGAATATTATTTAATGTATATAGTTTTTATAAATTTTACCTATTTATACTACGAATTGAAATCAATAGAAATAAAATCTATATGACTCCGCAATCCTGCTTTTTATGAAACAAATCCGTCCACTGAAAGCGTGCTTTGAAGGAAGCTTCGCTTTTAAATGACAGCATTCAAAAAATTTGAAAAGCATATATTTTTAAATTATTTTCACACATACGAGTGATCCATACGCGAAACGTAATATATACGTAATTTAAGCAAAGAGAAAAAATGGTGAAAAATCAGCGGATCATTTATCAAGTATTAAGATAAATTTATACTTTATAATTGTCCGATTCCCCACATAACAAAGAGTCCATTTCATAAAATTGTAAAAGAGCATATTTTATGCAACGCGTAACAATTTCGAATTGTTTCAAACGCAAACGCGGCGTTGTGCTTACGCCCGCTGTCGTTCCTCACCGCGCGGTGACTGTATTTACGTTGATTTCCGCTCTGGAAAAAGGTATATAAACCATCTCTCGCGGGCCGTTCTATTTGAATACCGCGTAAATTTACAAACCAAATATCGAAGTAATTTCTGTCGCGCTACGGCGGCCGCGGCGCGGCGGCGCGAATTTCGCTATCGCGCTCGCCGCCGTCGCGTCGCAATGGAGACGCGGGGCGATTTCGTCGATTATCGTCCTTTTCAAAATGCACTGCTAAAGCGGATTAATATCGTAACAAGCCCGGAGCTGTGCCGGTGCGCATAGTAACAGATGCACCGGTGGCGGAGTGGCGATAGTAGCCGGAAACTATATCGGACTGACAGCCGGGAACAAAGGTAAACTTCGACTTAAGCCGCTGAAGGGGAGGAGAAGAAAGAGAGAGAGAGAGAGAGGGTACCGAGGGATGGAAAGGGGTGAACCGGGAAAAGGGGTAGAACAGGAAACAGTGGAGAAGCCTGAAGCTGCGAGAGAAGGTGAGTTGCGGACTCGAGCTAAGTAAGCAAGGTGCCAACTAGTAAGGACACAAGACAAGCTCCGAAAGTTTTAAGTAGCTATGCGATACTACTCGTTGGACTCTCCTCTCTCTCTCTCTCTCTCTCTCTCCCCCCCCTTCTCTTCCTCCCTCCCTCCCTCTCTCTCACTTATTTTAGCGACATCAAGACTTCATTATTGCACCGCGTTTGTCTTTTCGCTCATGCAGTCTTGTCCCTCACGCGCGCGCGCGCGTGTCCCGATTTCTCTCACCTCGATCGTGGAAACTGGTCCAGCTAACGAAAGCGATATGAGGAAAAATCCATCGATAAGGAAAAATCGATTTCGAACTAAAGTTATACCGGGAGTTGCGGGCAACTCTTAATGGGTTTTAAATCGTCGCGTCGACGCAATCTCTCCATCGTCGCGGAAACGCAATGCATAAACGGGTCCGCGCGAACTTCGCGCCGGCCATGATCCGTAAAGTTGCGAAGTTTGTTTGCACGTTTCGACGCACAAGCTCGCGTCTCCGAAAACGATTCTCGGACCGCGGGCGTCGCGTTGCGCCGAGCGATCGTATTCCACAATGCGGGAGAGAGACCGCAACGGGACAGCCTCGGGATAGCCTCTCTGGAAACGCAGCTGTTCGCGCTGTTCGCAGTTAAATACGGACGCCTTTGTCTGAGGAATGGAACGCTTTGTCGATAGAAATCGCCGCGCCGCTCACTTTTCGCGTTTCTCTGAAAAACTGAGCGTTTCTCCAGCAAGAAACGCTCAGTTTTTCGTTTCTTTTCTCGCGCAGAATTCTCTCGCGCGACGATCGCACAACCATCGTTTTCCATAATTATAAATTTCGCTTCGCCGTCTTTTACAAGTTTTACACGAAGCTCGCGACGCTACGCGCGCTGCTTGCTGGCCGTCCGCGCCGCGGCCGGCTCGACTTCCACCGCGAGTCGCGACGCAAACAACTCATCTGCGTGTGAAACGGAAACTTTCGAAATTCACCGCAAAAATGACAATGGATACGTTACTTCGACGCGATATTCACTCTCGGGTCTCGGCGAGCAAGAAGACGTGAATTCGCTTGCGTTAAATAAGTAATTAAGACTATAAAACTTCTTAAATTCACGATAAATCAATTAATTCGACGCCATTTGCAAACGTCGAAATTGTACACGTTAATCGTACGGATATTACATACATACAATACGCACCGAGATAAATCGTCGCTCGATCGCGATACTCCCCGAGATTCTCGTTCGTGAAATTCGCGATCGACGGTTTTGGAGTTTAGAGAACGCGAGAAAAAACGCAGCGGATAATACGGAAATGCGGGGAAAAATGTACCTCATAAAGCGTCTCGAGTCGAGACAAACCCGGTTTTATCGAGAAAACAGTTTTTCCGACTCCCAAATTAACCTGCGTGTGAAACGGAATTTTTCAAAGTCCGATATACGCAACGATGCGATGGTTAGATATGTATGTAATTTAGCCCGACGCGAGATTCTTGCTCGGCGAGCAAGTTGTTAAAAATCCGCTGTATTCTACGCGATAAATCAATTAATTTAACGCCACTTACGAACATTGAGAAACGCGTTATCGTCGATAGTACAGTCGATCGTACAGATTTATACATACCTACGCAGGCTACACGCACCGAGAAGATCGTCAGTCGCTCGATTTCGACACTTCCGACACTCTTCTTCTTCTATTTGATAACTCCTAGAGATCCTCCGGGGGCTCCGGGTTTAATACGGCCAGAACCAGAAACTCCCGATACTCATTTGCACGTAAGATTCACGAGCAAGGAAACGCGAGAAACACGGATAAATGGTAGCTGCTTTTCGGCGCGGTGACGAGTGCGACGAGCAGACACACGAAACGTAAGTAGGTATGATTCGCGGCTAATTTCAGCGCGCCGATATGCCTCTCTCGCGCAATTGAATAACGCAAAATTCATACGCGGTGTTTCTATTATGCAAAAATGAGTTAATTCGTCTTGAATACATTAAAGCGTTATTTCGACTCACAATCAGCTGCATACATACATATATATAACTCATTTTTCGAGAAATCTTGCGAGTTTACTCGTTTTCGCATAATATATGATATATTTTAATAATATAATATCACTCACACACATTAGCGATCTTATCGACATCGTTGACGTAGTCATAAAAATTTGTTAAATTTTTAAATATTTGCGATCCTCAGCGTTCAAAAATATTCTGATTCAAACCTTTCTTCTCTAAAATAATTAAACATTTAACCCTAGCTCGTCACATTCCAGTCCAGAGAACCGCTGAACGTTTTTCTAGTTTTCCACATTATTTGAGTTTAAAGAAATTATAAGTTTATTAAATAATTCTTTAACAAATCCAAATACTTATAACAATATATTCTTGATGTGTGAAGATCTTATTACTTTATACTATCTGTATTTAGACCCGTTATTTCTTTGTGAGAAAATTGTTACAATTTAAGTGACTAAATTAATATACTTTTTGGAATAAATCATGACATACTTTTTTTTAAGTATTAAGTATCCGCTACAACAAACGAACATTACTTTCTCAAAAATTGCATTTGCAAAACCATTTAAGAATATTTCCAAAAATACCCTTTTTCTCCATTCTCTTGCAATCTTTTTCTTATAAATAAGTTCAGTTTAAACTCAAATCATTTTCTTGATCTAATATTATCATAAATATTTTATTCGGACTCTTATATTTTCAATTCCTATATATTAAAAGCTTAAAAATATTAATTAGAATGAAAATGACAATGCGACAAAGACGAGCGGTCTCACGGAGCGGAGTGTAGCAAATTAAGAACTCGAAAATAAGTGTGGCTAGCTAGGGTTAATCATACAAATATTCAACGTTAAATATCATAAAGATTCTGACACATTACGGATTCCCCTTGTGACACGTTACGTAATAAATTATGTATAAATCACGATGTTAAGTTAATGACGGCGAACACTTTTGTGTTCGTCATAAACCATCTTGATTCCTCCGCTTGATCAGTCACCTCGTTCGTTCCCCGCCGGACGTATTTACTTAATCGTCGAGCCAAATGGTTTATGTTAAGTCGAGTATTCGCATTTTAACGAGAGAGTCGCCGTTAAAAGTCACCCTTTCCTCGACCCTCGACAATTCTGATGCTTCATCGCTCGATGAACTTCGCACTAATAACGCGAGACGAGACGAAACGAGACGAGATGAGAGATCGTTTCTCGTTCTTCCCGTCATTCCTGCAACCGTCTCTCGTCGGATAATATAAACCGTGCAATGATCTTCCCATTGCGCGTGAGTTATTAATGACGTGAATTATTAACACAAGAATTATCTCTCTCGGGGAGTAAACAACATATTTAAATACGATATCGATCTCGCGTATGCCACGAGATCCGCGCGGATAAGGGAATTTCGGTTAAGGTATTAATAACCCGCCTGATTCTGCCGTTATCTCGCATACGACGACTACCTCAATATGTTAATTCGCAACGTCGATTTTTTGCTCTCGCCATATACGAAAACTTTTGTTTCTTTTGCATAAATGTCGCCGCGTCTCCGTTCGTAATCCATACGTCGAATCGTGTTCCGTGTATTTGTGTTTTAATCCGATCGCCACCCTGCACGTTGCGGCGTCGAACATTTCAGAATGCAAATTCGTAATCTTCTGTTTTCACATGTTGACATCTTGCGTAAACATCCAGTGCAGCGTAATCCACATATTCCATTCAGTTTCGCTCGTATCGGATTATCGCGAACCACTGATATTACAGAGAGTGATAATAAACTAGTTTTTATCTCGTCATTTTGTGAATAACGTGTGCGGGGGTGACGTTGTGGAAATGATCCTCCCAGTGTCGTTCAAACGTTAGCATGTAATTTTTTTCGAATGAAGAAGAAGGAAAGATATTTCGGAAGAACATTTGAAACGATTCCGTGCAAAGAGACAAAGAAGAAACGGAGTATCCCAATATAATGCATCATGATTAGCCAAGAAACAGCAACGCGACGGTAAAAACATAGGGCTGTTCTCAAAGTATCAAGATCCAAATTGCCGATCACAGGGCAACGATACTATTTGCATTGTCTAATAGCTGGATAGCGTGCGAAGGGCGCGCGCTACCCTCAGTTTTACCCTTCCGCTCTCTCTCTCTCTCTTTCGAGCAGCGTCTGACACGGTCTCGCTCGCCTAAACCCGTTTCCCGGAGCATGGTTTATTGATTTCTCTAGTGCGTAAATACGTGGCATGGCACTCCGCTAACGACGCCCACGAGAGAGCAGCATTGCGACGCGAACGCGTACGACCGCGTCGCCGAAAGCAACGTTTTCATAAATTATCGTTCGTTCGCGGCGTCCCCGTCGAGAGAGAGTGCGGTGAACTTTTTGGCCACGCCGTTACGATCATTATCCGCAAATTGTCCGCAGAGGGTTGAAAATCAGACCAGAAATGGATCGTAAACGAGACCGCGAAGAGAATCTGCAAACAATTTAAAACTATTGCGCGATTCCGAAAATTAGATGCTCAACATCGCAGATTCGAATGCTATTAAATCCGTTTCAATTCGCGTTCGTTCTGATATATCTACACAGAAAAAAAAAAAATATTCTTGATTTTAAAATATCTTTAGTTTTAACGTGGAAATCTTGAAATAAGATTATATTACGTTATACGAAAAAAATTAGCGTTAAACGAAGAATTATATAGTTGAACCAAGAAAAAAAAAGTTGAAATAACACGTTGAAATTTTTGTAAGAAGATTATAATGATCTTGCGTATATATGAAACAATATAATCTTCTTATAAGAATTTTAACGTGTTATTTCAACTTTATTTTTCTTAGTTTAACTATATATCATTCTTCGTTTAACGCTAATTTTCTTCGTTTAACGTAATATAATCTTATTTCAAGATTTCCACGTTAAAACTAAAGATATTTTAAAATAAAGAATATTTTTTTTTTGTGTATTTTATAAATTACGTAAATATGTAAAAAATCAATCTTTAACTCAAATATAATTTTTTTCTACACAATTTAACATATCTCGTTCTAGCAATTATATATTATAGTTCTTTCAGTTACGTAAATACATGGCAGCGACTCGTGAGATTAATATTGGTTCGCGTTAATTTTACATAATTAAGTACATTGTGTCGCGTGTGCTCAATATTCAACACCGGCGCAAAACAGGGCAAAATTAGTAACACAAAGATAACACAGCGGTACGGAGTAGAAACGTTGTAGAGACCAGCGCAAGTGCGTAAATACCGAGAAGATTCTTCGTGGTAAGGTGTTACATAAAGCGGCGGAAAATGAACCGCCCGCGAAACAAAAGCAATCTGTCCATACATTATCACCTCGCGGTATCTGCAATGAGATCTTTTAAATGGGTTATGCCCGGCGTTAACTGGGTAGGTACCTACCACACACATACACGTAATTTTCACGCAATACATTATCTAGTGGTTATATTATCTCCCGTCCTTGCGCCGATAATTTCCACCGTCCGCGTCGCGTCGCACGCGGCGATGCGCGCCTCCCGCGATGACTATGGTTCGATGAACGCAATTAAATCTGCTTATCGTAAATATAAATAAATCATATTTACTTATATTATGATTAAACTGCACGTATCCCTCTTATGAATTCAATTTTCGAAAAGTGGTACATTAATTTACGATTTCAAAGCCGCTTATCTTTTTGGAAAACCTAGTTCGTTAGATTGATATATATGTATATATTTCACTTCCATATAAGCAGAGTTTCTAATTTATTAATAGATACACACAAACTGACCCTCGCAGTTTTTTATGTCCGTAAGCATTACCGCGCTAAATGTAACGCGATGCGCTGCGCTTAAACAAATCTTACGCGAGTGCTCGTATTTCTGTCAGATCCAACGAGCACGTTCACACGCGAAAACAACATTGTTTTGAACAATCACGGGTGTACGCAAATTTATTGTGGAAGGCGGATTACGAATATCGACGGGGTGACCCGGTTTACGCTACACACGGTGTCACATACCACTTAAATGCCTATATATATATACACACACACACACACACGCATAAACACACGCTCACCGTTCGGGGGTAGAACTAAAGCCTGTGAGCTTAAACTTAGGTGCCAACCAATCACGGCCGCCGAACTGACATAAAGCCAAGGCTTTGAGCTCGAATTAAATTTTAAGCGAGAACGTAGCCCGCAGCGTCACGCATCGCGACGGGTTATCTGTACTGATAACGCGAGACGGCGCGACGCGACGTTGCGAGAATAAATGCACGCGCTATCGAAGAAAACTTCCGAGAAGCACAGAATATCCCCGCGCAGATCTTTCGTTAATATTAAACAACCATATCATAATAATATTTTTAAATTTAAAAAATATTAATAATAAAAACGCGGTAATTGGCATTTTTATTTCATATCGTTATAAAATACCTATATAATTTTTATCTAGAGTACAAATAATATAAAATAATGTTTTGTAATATGTATATTCCGTAGCCTGTAAACTGTGTACGTCTTTTAATATAAATGTTGATAACAGGATCGCGAAGCAGGCCGGCGTTTATTGTAATGACGATCGATAAAATTCTACGAGGCGGCATTAAGCTCGGACTTCCCTCATTGTGATTGGAGCGTGAACTTGCGCGAAGAAATAATGAAGTAACAAAATCGCGAATCTACGACTTGCACGGTGACTTCGTCGCGCCGTTTCCTGCCGAGAAAAGCGGAAACTTTTTCACGGGAGCTTACGACATTACGACAAGAAAGTTTCGGCGTCTACCGGGGAGTTCTCAGACCAGGGAATGTGGATCACGTAGATCAAAGGCATACAATGTATAAGATACTCTCGATGTATGACGGAGAAACACTTTTCGAAATTGATGCGCTTATTCTCTGTGAAAAAAGCGAATTTATTCTGGTTTTTCTACCGTAACGATTTCGAAAGCTCATGCGATGAAATGCAAACGCGTTTACGTAGATTCCAGAATTTTATCGCTATATTTAAAACGTTGTAATCCAACTGATAAAATTCTATAGAACTGTGATACCAATTAAAAAATGAGCGTAACAATCTAACATAATAAAATATTACTTTGCAGCATTATTTTGCTGCAGTATCACGAAAATACAATGTTTAAATATGCATACCGTTTCAGTTAAAATTAAATGCGCTACGAATGCAATGGGAAACGCAACTCATCCCGTATTGCGGGCTCTTTTGAGAAATTTCTAAAACTGCCATTTAATGAAAGAAAGGCACAAGGTTGATCCAGTAATATTTTAATCATTATGATGCGGGATTTGTTTAGGAGAGGGTATAGTAGAGACATGTGCGGTTTTTGTGTAAACGTACCTGAATTCGAAATCACGTACACGTTAAGCTCGCGAGAGCTTAGTGACAAAACAAATTCGCGCTTTCAGCCCTGTATATTATCTGGCGTGTTTGCTAAAACGTGAATTTATTCATGTCCGGACGAGATTAAAAAAGGAGTTTCTCCGCTTTCTTGTTTCCGCCGTAAATTATGCAATTGTGTAGGTACCTCGTCGTTTCCGCGTCTGCGAGACAGAATTTTTTGACGCAGGAAGGAACTATAACTTTTTAAAGCAGGTATAAACGATTACGCGAGCAATACATTTCTACGCGAGCACGACCGCCATTTATTAAACGCGGCCGGACAGACGACTGCGTTTCGTGTATAATGTTCTCGCGTTTTTCGCCAAAACATAAATTTTCCTGCGTTATAGGCTCGCTTCCCTCTCATCGAGCAAATAAAAGCCCCGCCGAACATAAAGAACGATTCTGGCTGGTTTCACTGGCCGACATTCTCATCCTCGTATGTAATATAATTTAGGAACGAATATTTTTAGAAAACAGAGACAGCAAAGGGCATTAATAGCTACACGTGTTTCCATTCGTGTACACGTCAAGTTTCAATGTAAATTTATCACAGTTTCCGTAGAATTATTTCTATCGTAGGTAAAAGGACTCTAATTTTGATACATCCTCTGTAACATATTTTTCTCAATTCTTCTTTTTAATGTAAAAAAAATTATAATAAAAAATATTAATTAAAAAAGAAACGTCAGTATCAATATCTATTGATTCTCCTATACTACTTTAATTTATTCTCTATTCATTTTTCGGGTCCTGGATACAATATATAGCGGTGGAAAATACCAGATACTGCGATTACTGCTGATGGGATTGGATCGACTAAATGGATTCGCGTAATATGTGGTAAAGGCAGAGTTATAAAAAGTCACTCGAGCCATGGTAGTATTGGCAGTTCTAATTTCTCTCGACGCCACGAGTCAACAGGAGGAGCAGGACGCATGTGTGTCGGGGTGCATGGCGTTCGGTGCATCCGAAAATACACGGCGACACGTAGTCTGGGTCGGCCGTCTGGGTTGACCGAATGCCCGGCGACCTCGTTCGGCAAGATATCACTGAATCATGAGTGCCAGGCTCGGAATCGAATGTCGTTACGTGCGTTCGTGGCGGTATCCGGTATGTGTACGCGGCTCAACTCTGCTTCACAGTCCACAGGATAAAATAGAACGGCCAGGAAAAAAAGCACAACCAGAGAAAGAGAGAGCGAGAGATGGGGGAGAGAGAGAGAGACAGAGAGAGGAGGAGAGGAGAGAGAAACAGAGATATACAAGATAGAAGGGGTGGGGGAGGAAGAGGAGAAGAGAGGTAGGTTTAGTATCACAGTTGCCGTGCGGGCACACAATTTGGAAACCCGATATCTCAGCCGCGGACGCGGTTGTAACGTCGAAAACCTATTACGTTACAAAGCCGCGTCGTATGCGAAACCGAAATAATTCACGCGCGAGTCGATGCGATGGCCACCAAACCGAATGCGCAACCCGGCAGACTGTTATGTACCTTCCCGCGCGACGCTCACTGGCTACTATTTCGAGTATCATTGATCGATCGATGAAATATCTATCGATATTTGGTGGGCGAAAAGTTTGCAGTGAATGCGCGGTGGTTCACGCGAGAAACTATTGTCTTTATCGCGGCGAGATCGTGATCCGATCCGTGTCCTCTTGCCGCACTTGTTCGTACACAGAAAAAGATATAGAGAGGCCCAGATAGAGTTACCATGATATTACTTAGATGCACTAAAGATATAAAGCGTTTCATTTTTAAACGCAATAATTTTGTCAAAGATATATACGTATAAAAGCATTAACCCATAAACGTCAACTGACAATTATGAATTATGTCGAGAAGACTAAGATCGAGAAGATTAAGAATAACGATGCATGATGAATAAATACGCATAGTTTGCTATTTCTGCACTGTCCTTTCATTCAATGAACTCTCTTACAGAAAAGTTATTTTTATTAATTCTCGGAATATATACAATAAAACGATGTTAGGCGCTACTTATATTTCAATTTGCGTAAAATCTGCAGCAAAAGTTAAACATTCAGTTAATGTTAAAAACTGTGTACATCTCTCACTTCCCTTTAAATGTTTAAATATTTATTTCTAGCAAATGGAGAATTCCACCCGAGGATCGAGGGATAATTAAAAAATAAATTCATTAAAACTCAGCAAATGATGATATTATAAATAACATATATTTAATAGTAAAAGGAATAATTCTCTTTTTTTTTTTATTTTGATAAGCAAATTGTAAAAAATATCAGCCAAGCTTGTAATACTGGGCTGCGTTCAGAAAAATTCAACCTGGGTAACTCTAAGTTATAGTTTACGTCACGTATACTATAGCATTAGAGTTACCTAGGTCACCTAGGTGCGCCTAGGCGTAATTCCTGAACGTAACCCTGAAGGCATTAATAGGTATCTCTCTCATATTATTGATTTCTCTTCAGTCGGAAATATTCCCACCAGTTGTTGTAATCGTACTGTAGCTTATAATTCAAGCGAATGACTGTTCTCTTGCATATTTGATCGTACTTCTTCAGAATACTTGTAGTCCTTGTAGAACGTGAACAAAGCGAGCGTGGCATGTGCGTAAAAGAGGACGGGGGAAAGAGGAAGGATAGAAATCCGAGGATGTTACAACCGGCCGCAGGCATCGATGTAACGTCGAAAACCTATCATGTTACAAAGGCACGGTGCACATGGAATCGAAATAATTCACATAGTTTTGTTTTGGCGAGCACGCAAATACGCAATATACAGCTGATTCGACGTTTCTACACGACCGCGAAAGGGGAAGAGATATGGGGAGCGATGGAGGGACGGCGGGAAGAGAAATCTGTGTTATCCTGGAGCATCCTTTGTGAAAACAAAAATGAGTCGGTAATACTAGTCCAATTTTGTAACGCGAGACGCGGAATGTAAATCACCGCGGTGCATTCGGCAAAATTTTCGAGACAGTATAACTTGTATACGTTACTGCAAAAAATGATTCAATATGACAAATGTAATGTAACGTAAGAGAGAAAGGTCAGCGAAGAACCACGCGAAGAAAAAAGCCTGCAACGATAAAGAGCCAGATCGTTGTTCACCAACCGGTTTAATCGAGCAGTTGTCAGAAAATTATCAGAGAAAGCAATTTTCAGCGTTCGCGCGATGAAATCGATCGTCCATGGTGCGAACATTACGTAAACAACCTCATGTATCGCATCCATATAAATCCGAAAAAAATGGATTCTTCTTCGGCGAGTTACTACCGGGCGTTATAAAGTTCGCAGGAAAAAAAAAAAAAAGAATCTATTAACGAGGTAGAGCCGCGCTCCCGATGGGATCACAATTAAAAAGCTTCCGCCTCCCGGCCGACCCGCCGCGCCGCCCCGTTCGAGGACTAATTTCGCCGCGAGTTTTATTATATCCTCCCTTTCTTTTTTTCTCCACCCCGGTGCAACTCATTACGGACCTTATGCCTACACGCGCACAAATTACGAAAAAGTTCCGCTCGGAAGAAGCGCGCGGTGGAGTAACGATGTCGAGCATTAGCGAATGGAAACGCTTTTTTTTTTGCAGAGAATCGATTTGCCAATTCGTCGTCCCTGTGTTTTTCCCCATGTCTGGCAGATATTTAAACTACCGTTCAAAATTTTCTATTGGATCTCAAACATCGATGGTTAACATGAACGTCATATTGCTGTAGTGTGCAAATAGCTGCGAGAGAAATTCCGGTATTAATCTGGGCGCGCGTTTTAACAGGTCTTTTTTTATTGTCCGCACATGTCAACCCCTTTTAACAAAACCTGATGCTATATAATAAACATGTAATAAAGCCTGCTTTAATAAAGCACACAAGTTTTTTTCCAACCGATCTTTTTCCATAATACGATTTTTTTCATGTTTTTCATGTTTTCCACCAAAAATATGTGATTCAGCACACGCTTTTCTCTCTCAAAGAATACTTTTTAATCGTCAAACCGACTATTTATTGCACTGGCAAATCGGGGGAATACGTTAGAAAAATTTTTTCTATAGGAAAGCTAGCGTGGACAGTTACACGTGCACGTTACACATGCACATCTATTGATGCATTATTTACTCGGATTCGAGTAGCGGAGAAGATGCCAGTGATGCACGTACCGAACACAAGTGCCTCCCAGCATCCTGAGAGACATCCCTAAGGAGCTTTACTCTCGTACTGTATTACCGCAAGATTCAAGATGCGTTCTATGAACCAGGCCGGTGTAAACGTCGCGAGAGACGGTTAGCCTACGAAAGGGATAGAATACCGCTTTCTCGGGGGATGATGTCTTCAGATGCGAGACGCGAAGATACGGGCAGAGAAACTCAAGATTATCATCGCACAGGTTGCAATGCGACCCTTCAAAATATCGTGGAGGGAAAGGCTCTTTGAAGAATTGAGGCACACTCCGCGAAGAATGGTTATCAGATCTTTTTAGAAGAGAGAGTTTACTTCCTTCCAATATACATGAGACTCGGTTATTCTTGGGAATTGAATATAATTGACGCGCAATGAATCGCTGCTAATTGTTAAACGATTTTACGCTCTTTTCTTAATCATGAAATATCCGTCTATGTCTCTTTCAAGCATCTCTCACACTAAAACGAAAACGCGCTGGTGTGTGATCGCGATATCTCGCAGTTTATTTTCCGTAAGAAGCTTCTCTGATGTTGTTCACGATGTTGCCGGTACGGCATCGACGTAAACACCACCGTAGGTATTAAGATATATGAAATGGGCTCGCCTGAATAAAGGAATCGATGTCTCTTAATATAAATCTCAAATGACTTTTACGATTCCATAAGTTCATCGACTTTGCCGCGAGTATTTTACGCGTGTCTTGTGCCTTATAAATGCAGCTCGGATAAAAAATAAATTTAAAAAAAAAAACAGAGATGATATCAATTAATAAAATACCCATACGGGAACGATAAATAAATATTATAATAATAGTTATTAGATTGTTATTCGAGTTTACACGCTGCGTTGGACCTGTCGTAATTCATTTACCGTGCGCAACAAGCAAACGAAAACGTCGAACCGGAGGTTCCCGGAAGATCCATTCAGGAACGTAGAGAGAACGTAAGGTTTCTGCGCTTTTCTCCTTCTCCGATACGGTTCCTCGGTTATTTGCTGCGAGAAAAAGGGAGGACACGACGAAACCGGGGAGGCGAGGGGAGCGAAGAAACGTTCGAGACTAATGGAGAAGGTTCGAAAGCAGCAGGAAAATAAGCAGCCAGGATGCTCGCGGCGCGGCGAGATGCTTTTGCATTGAAATGTCCGAAGCTCCGCGCTCACGTTTTCCTCCTATTTCTGCCTTTTCTTGCGAGAAGCTCGGCAAAATGGACACTGAGAGATACGATGCGGCGTTCTACAAAACGCTTTTCAACAGCGAAAACGTTTCGCGCAAGCGTCTCCATCATCGCCGATAATTATCGCGCCGATCACGCGTTTATCGATGTCGATGGCGCGGATTGACGCTCCGATAAATCCGTCTCTCTCGCGATCGAATTGGAGGACGAGTGCCTTCTGTCATCCGGTATAATCGCTATGCCGCGCGGCGCCGCGCCGTCTCGCGTTGACGCGTAAGCTAAGCTCTTCGCGCGAAGTGTTGCATTATGCAGGAAAAACGTTAAGCAACGAAAAGGAAACGCTCGTACCGCAGGATAAACCGCGGCTGGAAAATCGGATATTCCCTTTCCTGTCTCGTTTGCCCAATACGAGAAGCGTTGCGGATGTTGAAGGATGCGAAAGCTTTGATAACGGCTCTGGGAATATCTTCCCGATGCTAAATATTCAAGACGCGTGAACGCCGCACAATCGCGCGGCGCGGAATTAATTTCGAAGCTTCTGAATTTACGTTTGACGTTTCCCGCCGGCTGAAGAAATTCCGCCGGCGCGGCGGACGAAAAGGGAAACCTTGTAGCGTCTGATAAGCCGTAGATGGAAAATCGCGCGCGGTCCTCCCGCCCGGCCCGTCCGCCGTCCCCAACTGTGTTTTCCCCCCGCAAAAAAATTCGCCGGCGAACCTGACGTTAACGGATGTAAGAGCTCCGGTGGACGTGCCACGGCGGCGAAATTGTTGGCCGTTTTGTAGAATTAGCTTCATGGCTTTTACTTCCCGTCAGGATGCCTCTCTTTGTTTTGCTTTGTTTCGCGATATTGCCATCGCTGCGAAAACAACTCCGACGTAATACGCATCAGGCATCGTCCGTTTTCAGATCGCAAATGCTCGCGAATCCATTGGGACAATAAAAATGACACGTATTTTAAGCTGATACCCCTCCCCCTCCAATAAAATGTGACAGACGTTAATGGATCAAACATCAGGTCTTTTAATTTACAATAATAATAAGTAAAACTCAAGCGTTTATGATATACAATCAATTAAGGAGAAAAATGCCATTTACGGTCCAGACTGGATCTTGGTAGCCTAATAATAATTTTATGATTATTATATACTTTTTTCCAAACTTAGTAAACTGCATGCCGATTTTTGGTCGGTCCTAAAACACAGCTCCTAGTTGGAACAGTAAATCCACATACTCAAATCGATAATCAATTTAAATTTGGATGCTAAAATAAGCGTAAGTGCTTATAGCATCCAAATTTATACATCTTTATTAAATCACTGTAAATAATTTATTTACCGAGTTTAGAAAAAAGTATATAATATTTACAAAATTATTATTAGGCTGCCAAGATTCAGTCTGGACAAAAAAAGGAATTTTTTTCTCTTTAATTCACAATTACTCACTTTTCAGAGTCTCGAGATTTCATGCGCAGACGAACCGATGGAGTTAGATACGTGAAATCAACACGGAGATGATGGAGCGGCTTGTATTGATTATCGAAATACCGTTCTTTGAAACGGGCGAAAGGGAAGGATCTCATCCTCTTCCGGAGTAGTTATCGCGTACCGGTCAATATCGAATTCGCGGGATGTCGCGTTACGTACCTTTCATGCCAATACGCGCACGCGGTACAAAAAAGGAGAAAGGAAGAGAGAGAGAGAAAAAAAAGAACTGGGCGCAAATGACAGCGCGAGAGGAGCGAGCGGTGTTTGAACGAGCGAGCGAGTGAGCGAGCAGATATTTTCCCCGCGCTCGCCGCGGGCTGTTGATTTAGTCGGTCTGCTTTCTCTCCTCTCGGTCGTGCGCCGATTCCGTCCTTTTCGCCAGGATTCTTCTCCTCTGTCCTCCTCCTTTTTGCAACCCGATTTTGCCTCGGGTGATCTATTTCAGGTAATACACACGCGTTTCCCTCCCTCCGTCCTACGCGCCGCGCGTTATCGCCCGGAGCGTCCACGTGCTCACGCGTGCAGGGGGGAATTTGTTATGCATTTCGTTGCATCATTGAACAGTTGCCCGCCCGCGACGAATATCCTTTTCCGCACAATTATTTCATTAACCGTGTCTTTGCCTCAAAGTAATCTCCCCGGTGCACCCCTTTTTGCGTTTGACAGTTTCTCTGTTAGACGCGGGATTATTATCGTCGACAAGGAGGCGATTTTTCACTTCCACGGTTCCACGCTTAATCAATAACGAATCCGTTTCGAAGACAGATCGCCCTTCGGCTGCGAGAGAGATTAGAGATATCGGTTCGGTTAGGATCGCTTTATCAATGCGTGAAGCAAATTTGCCGAAACTTTATACGTTAAAATAAAAATTAAGACCGCGAGTAAACGAGAGGGGCGCACATTTAATTTGCCTAATGAGCCACATGCGCCAATGAAGGACCTTTCATATACATGAAAACGATCTCTTTTCGCAGAATAATAGGACAACGTGAGCATTTACAATACGCGAGTACGTGCAACATTTGCAATACCGAAACGGTACATGTAATATTTTCTTTCTAGTTTTGCACAAGAGCGGCGTATAGAATTGAAATTTGAGAAGAACCGTAATGAATCACGAATTTTATATATATTATCAAAAAATGAAAATAAAAAGCGATACCGTGGCGCTTTTCAGCTTTCCCGCGGTGATTTTTAGCTTTTCACGATTATCACCTGCAAAGTAGAATAATCCTTTCCACGCATGTGCATAAAAATATTACATGCGATGAGTGCAACTTAACGTTTAATCACGTAAAAGTTTGTGCCTCGGAATTCCAGAAGAACATTCGGGGAGCACAGATATTTCGCAATCTCTTGCAAAACATAAAAATAAGATCATCACTCGCCACCTTTCTAATACCAATTGCGCGCGAATCCAAACGTGCGCGCACCTCGTTCATTTTCTCCGGAGACAATATTTATTCGCGCTAATTGAATGCGTCATCGATATTTACCATGGCGCACGCATTAGGTACGCATATATCTGTATATCCGACAATCGTATGAATCGTGTATCCCCCCCTCCCTCTCCCCCGTAAAAGTATATTAAACAGCTCGCGCTGTCCGCGCGCGTATCGGATAATACGCCGTCGCTTATAATTGCCGCATTATTTAACGCTTTTCGTTCGGCCGTTTAATGCAATTTCAGGAGCGTATGCGTGGTCACGAACAGCCAGAACCCGCCCCGTCTGCCGGGTTCGAATGTCCGATCAACGCGCACGCACGTGCACACGCAACGCGGTGCGGCGCAGCAGGGGGGAAGGGGGAAGGGGGGGGATATGCAACCCGGGTGCACACGCAGCAGCCCTGGAGGCGGCCTCTCCGGGCCGAGGCGCATTGTTGGTTTTCCCCGCCGGTGTTTGCACTGTCCCGTGGTATTGTTGTTACGCGGTGCGCACTCTCGCCACCTCCGCCGCGCTCCGTCCCCGTGGGAGCGACGCACAAGGCGGGGGCATCTCATATTAGCCGCTTAATTGTCTCTATTTGTCGAAGCTCACCGCTCGACGATTCATACCATTGGGGAGAGAATGGCGACCGCGCGCTGCTGGCCGCTTCTCGAAGAGATCACGGAGGGTGAAACCGCGGTCAGACATCGCGGAGAAGTGCCGCAATCGCTTAAGTATACGATTTTCGAAATCTTTCCGTCGGTGATCGAATAAATTTACCGAATAAGTTCATTTGGATCGATTATTTTAAAAGACGGAAGAAAATTAGTTTAAGATCCTTCATTTATAGAAAGAATATTTTCAGTAGTATTAATTTATAACACTAAAAAGAATATTATATTATTATGATCTTCGATAAAATAAGAGAAAATGGCAACGGATGGAGTAGAATCTCTTCTTAATCACAAATGTGATTAAAAAGACACATTTAGAATCTGATTAGAATTTTTAGAAAAATCCACTTTCAATATTTTTTAAACAAAGCTTTTTGTTATATAAATAATTCTAATTGAAAAGGTGTTTTTAGATAGAAGAAAATCCAGTAATCATTTAATATATGATTATATCGTAAACACTCGATCGGTTTCCGTTCCCGTTTTTTAGAAACTAAGCCAGCGGTTTTTCTAAATTAGCAGGTCAAGTGACATTTAACCCCGTATTTAAGAACAGTCGGGAATATTTATCGTCACGGTAGGAAAGAGGTTTTAAAATATATAGAGAAATATGTCAGCGAACAGCAAGCACATCCTATCTGCCGTGACGAAGATATTATCACGACAGTAGAAAAGAATTCCGAACAAACGTCCTCTTTTCACGTCGCACCATTGTCTTCGTGGTATTGTGCGAGAGTTGGAGACAGTTATTTTTTCAACAGTTGAATTGCACTTTGTAAATATTTCAGTCTTTGCTCATTCACAATGACGTTTATTTTACATTCGTTGTTACGATATGTAGCCGTCTGGTATTTCTAAAAAATTAAAGTGCCGTAACCTCGTTCCGTGATACGAACAAAATAGGAAATTAAATAGAGAGACTCGGTAGTTAAAATGAAATAGAGGCGTGCCCTATTTCGAAAGAGAGAAGACGAATAATTTAGAATATTAGTTCTTGTTTAACGTGTCGTGAAATTACAGCATTTCTTCACTGTCTTTTTTTTGTTAAATAATTCAAGCTGAATAAAATCCATTTTAGACAGAGAAAACATCCAGTAGTCTCTCATTAATATATATGATTATATCGTAATTGTAAACACGCTATCGATTTCCATTAACGTTCTACTTTCGATAAAATAAACCTTTCTTTTGTAAATTAACAGAAATTTTCAATATAATAGACGTTTTGATATGAAAAATGTTTTACGTCTTTATGTATTATTAAATAATTACAAAGTATGGTAATATGTATCTACCATAAAATCACCATATATATTGGAATCACGATAATACTTGTTACGAGGAGAAGGAATGAAATAAGTCCAGCAGACTCATCTCTCGTTCTCGGATGAGGGTATAACTTCGTTATAGCGTTTCTTGTTTCGGCTTTTATAAATACCGGTCGGTCATGGCGCCGTCGTCGCTAAATCTTTAATCTCGCGGACGAGACTATTTACGTCGAAAACTGCGGATAATTCGATTAATTCTTACCGTCGGCAATAGATCTGATTAAAACGCAGCTTTGAGGTAGCGCGCGACGACAGGCATCGTACACTCGATGTGACCTTTATATTCAATCGGGCCGAAGTGACCTCGGTATTAAATCCTTGGGTGAGCGCTCGACGCCAATCTACGCTTTAATCGCCTCGTTTGTTTCGGTGACACAAAGGGACAGACAGAACGAGACGCTGCGCCTCGCCGAGTCAAACGGCTAAATACTGCGTATATTGCCCTTATATAAGAGTGCTTTCTTCAAGAATCCCTTTGGTCCCTCGCAAGCGCGTTGAGGCGCCAACACGCCAATGAGTTTGCGAAACACGCTACGGCGAGGTAAATTAAATGCAGTTAAGGACTCGGCTTTGAAGCCGCGCGAATTCTTCCGCGAGAAAGCCGCACGCGAGACTCTTAACCCTCGTTGTAATTCATATATACGATATAAGTACGACATTATACGATTACTTTAATACATGTTTCTCTAGAGTCTCTTTTCAATTCTATAGTTAATTACCTTAGTTAATTATCACGTATAAAATATACCTATATTGATTTCACCGATGAGCTCGTCTTGCTTCCATTAGTTATCTCTCCCCCGCTTAATTTCAAAGGTTTCCATTCCGGGGCTCTTACTCGATTGTGTTAAATGAGTCGTGACTCTCCTATCTCCGACGACTCTACGTATGCGTATGCATTTCAAAGTGCTGCCCTACTTTCAAGCCAAACGGAGAGAGAACTTTTAACGAGAATTGACACAAAAAAAAAAAGATAGATTTAATCACGAAGATCCACTCGTTCTTTATGTATGAAACATAATACGATATTGGATCAGAACGCTTTATAGTGCAAATTTGTCTAAAACTGGGCATTCGGCCAACAGTCACTATATATGCTCAAAATTTTAACTTTAATCCGACGAATCTAAATTGTAAGAGACTGGAATAAAATCAAGTTCTATATGAACGTTTGAATAATTAAAAAGAGGTTGAATTTTCTAAGAAAATTTAACTCTAATTTAATTGAGCAGAATTGTCATTAAAATTAAGATAAAATCAAGCAATGATACGTCATGGAGATTGCAAAGAATTAATAAATTATTAAATTCTCCCAGGTAAAATGTGTCTCGCTGTTATAACATCGAATCAGCCATTAATTTTAAACCTTCTACACAATTGAACTACATCACGTGCCGTCAAATTTAATTACAAATTACACGATATCACGTGCAAACTACGTTGCGAAGACATGTCACGCTATTCGGATCATTTTAATGACTTTAAATTAGTGCGTTAATTACGAGATGGAAGTGGAGAGCGCTGTATAATTATATACGGCTGTTTCGGCAGCGGACTGCAAAAAAAAGGGTCTGCGTGTAAGTTGACAACGCGGCGTTACTTACACCGCGCGGAGACTTAATTTGCGATAATTCGCTCACGTATATACAGTCGCCGAGAGCGGCCGAATTACATTCTAATTATGCAGAGTACCGTGGCGCATACCTGACGAAAGTTTCATCAAAGAAACAGCGAACGACATTCCTGCAATAAACCCTGATTAGATTCCAAACTGCATTACGTGGATTACGCAGACTACGCAGACGCGCGCGTGCATCCTACGCTCCTGCATGCATATTCCACGCTTGAATATCAAATCAGACGTGGTCTATAGTCGTTCGGCTCTCCTTCATTCATTAATTTGCATCTTGCGTTACACCGCGCGCTACGTAGCGACGATCTATTAATGATTACCGGCTCATGCAAATGCGGTCCTCGGAGGAATACGTGGAGGCGTCCGGAAAGTTATAGCAGCAAGTCGCATTCATTATTAACACGCACTTGATACTCCTGTTAATCCGACGGCGCGGTAGACTACCGCGCTAATGCGATAATACCAATTGGAGATTTATGTAACTTGCAAGATTTCCGTGCTGGAGAATTCTGCAGAGAAATATTTTTATTTTTTACATCGAAGAGACGGGCCGGAATACGAAGGGAACGCTTCCTACGGCGGAGCGCGATACCGTCTGTCCGCGCCACTGGTTAAAAACTTTTAATGATTTCCCGAAGATTTGTCAGCGTATCGCGGCGGCCCGGGGTGCTGCTCGCTGAGATGGATCGCTCGGGCGAAAAATAATTAGCGTTATAACTCAGAGGGGAAAATCGAGAGAGCGAGAGTTGGCGGCGGGCGGATGTGCGGACGGGAGGGCGCGGCTGGTTTGTATCGGCGTTACATGTGATGGATTACAGCGATCAATGAAAGGTTGATCAGTCGGCTGATTGATTAGATAAGTTTCGGCGGTGTAACCGAACGAACCGCCACGCGAGTTCCCGACACTTCGACCTGCCTTTCGTCTATTTTTCCCCGCAAGTTTCCTCTCTTTCTCTCTCTCTCTTTCTCTCTATCTCTATTTTTACCTCTACCTCCATCTCTATCTCTATTTTTATAGAGATTTATCTATCTCTCATTCTCTTTCCCTCGACGGCGTAGCTCTTTTATTTATTCATGTCGACCATACCCACCCACGACACGCGCGAGCAGGTCGGCCATTTTCGCGGGTCAAAAACGAGCAATGGAAGTCAGGAGTCACGAGGGAGAAGAAATTAAGGTCGCGACCAAGAGCTGAAATTTTTAGCAGCGACAATTCTTTCCCGTCGCCTCTTTTTCGCCCGTACAAATGGAATTTGGAAATTGCGTGAGACTTCACCATGGCGTTCGGGAGAGAAAAATAAGGAAGGATCACCAACAGATCTCCGTGCTCCTAGATCCTCCCTTAGTATCCCTTGGCTTTTCAGATCTTGTAAATCCCGTCGTATTACCTCGTTAAATTTCAAATTGTTATTTTTCGAAACAATTTAGTTTAGTGTCACAAAAACGAACAAAGAGAAATTAATCAGAGAAAAGAAATTGAGATTACTATATATATTTACTATCAGAAATCTCCTAACGGATGTATGCATATTTAAACAGAACACATTTGCAGCCGTCTAATTTTACCTACATTTTACATTTGTTACTAAGAAAACACGAAATTAAATACATTCGTTTGTGTAACCGATGAAGTAATAAAATGTAGACAGGAACCACAGGCATCCTCGGTTTGCTCGAAATCGCCCATATCTTTGCACTTTTGATTGTTGCGTTGAAAGCTCACTGAAACGCGCATTCAGCAACGGCAGCGATTTACAGATCGTTGCTTTCAAATGTTATTCGCTTTCCGAGCATTCCCGGAATTTTGCAGAATATCCCGTGCGTTACCTCGTGTCGGAGTATCAGTAAGCGCGTAGATGTTGCGCCCGTTATTCGACGTTGCCGAGCGCCGGCCGAGCCTGGGAAAATACGCTGCGTCGTCCCCTCGAGCTTGAGGTCATTGATTCTGAACAATTTTCACCTCGCCACGGTCTCTCAAGTCGGGCGAAAATTTACGCGGGGGTTCACCCCGGCGAGACCGACAACCGACATCAGGTCGGAATGTTTCCACCTCGCATTCGTGTTCGCTGCAGACGGCGCGGCGTTTCCACGGGTCAAAAATGAAGGAGAGAGAGAAAAAAAAAAGGAAGAACGCACCACGGCGAGCAAGAACGGGCAAGAAATTAAGATCGCAAACCGTGACTAAAACTTTCAGCGCCAGCCGTCCGTGATTCTCCTCTTCGTGTTCTGCTCGCGAAAAGCGCGGCGTCCAGAAACCCCGAGACGCCGGGCGGTGAGAACAATGAGTTTCATCTTTCATTCATGCGAAGAGGCCTATGGCATATTTCGCGGTTTAACCCTAAAGTAGCGAGGCTCAATCTACATATATATAACTACAACATGAATGCTAAACATTTTCTGAAAACTTTTTGATAATAAATTATTAAATGTTAACATTAAAAAAAGATCAAGGCAATAACGCAACTCTGTATCTTGCTGTAGTGTATTACGTTCGCGACGGCTGCGCTTTCGGATTTAAAGCATTCTTATCGTGCCGCAGCGTCCCTTTCTCAGGAAAGAAGCGATTCGACGCGATAATGCATCGGCGCGACCCTGAAGCGAAGTCCTCTCGCGCCCCCGGGTCCCGTAAATCCTGAACGCAATTAGTAAAGTGACGCGCCAACGTCGCCCATCCGAGTGAGCTCGAAACTTCGTCCGTTTACCTGCATCCGTCTTGAAAGTTTCAAAATGCACAGCCAAACACAGTCGAATCGCTGGCGGTTTCGAGAACGACGAACCTCGCTGCACTTCCGTCGCGGGCGCTCACAAAGGACGGAATGCTCGCGAGAAGGAGAAGAAGCTATTTACTGCGGGCGTCGCGCGGCGCAAGAAACCATCGAGTTATAGACAATCGCGAGTAAGACGACGGGATAAGTACCGCCCCGCGTAGAAAATGATGGACAGAGAAAATGGAGAACCATAGAGCCGTGGAGAGGAGATAATATTCCGCTGGATATCTCCATCCGCTCGCTTTCTATCCCTCTCCGTATCTTCTTCACTCCTTTTCCACCCCCCCGTTCTCCGTCGCGCGGCGTCTTGCGCAGCGCGACCTGAGAGGTAATTCCTTTTCGCTCTACAATTCGGTCTTCCAGTAAATTTTTTTTATTAAGCGGTATTCATAATTTGGCTAGAGAATCTAAGCCGATTTTTAATACTTTTTAAATTTAAAAAAAAAACCTAAATTTGAGAAAGTTATAGCTTGCTAAAGTTTCTTTGATGCCGTCAACTTCAAAAGATGCCGCAGTGTCCCTATGACGTCACAGCACATTTTCGTGTACTATATTTTCTTCAATTTTGAAGATATTGCAAAAATTCAAAAAGTTTACAAAGAAAGTATGCCATGATCTATCAGAATATGTTGTTAGGAAAAATCCGTGGAAGACCGAATTGCAGATGGAATATTGGGCGCTCGTTTGTCCGAGATCTTGTCGATGCTCCGTTTCATTCGCTTAAGTCTCTATCCTACTATAAATACATCATCGACATCACTACTGAGAGTGCTGAGATCGTCGTCCTCGTTAACAAATTCTTCGATGTTTGGAAACCGCGATGATCCGTACGCGGCTATTTTGATTTTCGTTTAAAATCCTTTTCTCTCGTAAAATCGACCAGCGCGATCTAATTGTGCTTGGCCTGTCCTCCACGTTGCTTGCGGATAATCAAAATTCCTGCATAGGGATGTAGACATGAACTACCCTCTCCAATTCGAATCCAATCAGCGGATACTCCGTCGAGACGGTCGCGTCGAAGGGCCGCGCGACGCGAAAAACGCCGCTATATATGCCGCGACGCGATATTATTCATATGCCGGCGACGCGTTTGGCTCGTCACTCCGGACGCAGAGGCAATATAACTTCCCCCCCCCCCCCAACCCCTTCTCTCAACGGGGCTTGCGCCCCGTTCGAACACTCGTCCGTATGTCCCTCTTTTTTTTTTTCGCCCTCGGCCACACGCGACCGGAAATGACGCCGGTCAACACGTAGAATATCACGCGGATACTTTCTCTCTCGTTGGGCGCGAAAGCGTTCGACCACGGTTTCCGAGTTGGTTACGGATATACGTTAATTTGTTCCTACAGCGCGACGTTATGTACTTTGGAACGTAATGTTCTTTTACTCCTGTTCAATTATTTGTAAATTTATTTTATCCCCATTCAGTTATTTGTTAATTTATACGTATAGGGAAAGAAACAAATCACTGGAACACGATTCGGTGCGGCTTACGAATAATTGACTTGTTACATGTTTAGCTGCGCTTAATGAGCTATCGTCATTACGCCAATTAGAACGGGATACGAACGTGCAGTACACATGATCTAATCATTGCGAGATCGTTAGGCCTCACATTGACGAAGCTGCATCCTGTATAACTGAATGATCCGTTTTGCCTAGTCTGACAGACGTCGCTGCCACGATGCCGAGGCGCAATTAAATGTAACATAATATCGCTACCTTACCATCAACAACGTCTCGTTAGCGGCTCCCTCCGTCGAGATAATCGATACGATATATCGTACCACGAGAAGATCAAACTAGATGAGGGGAATCCCAATCGTAATTTTAATAGATACCAATTATAACTTCGATCCGAATCATCCGAATCAATTCGGATTATGAGATTATTAATCGTGAAATCATAATGATAATCCTCGACGTAATTTATAACGGGCTTGTCATCGGGCTTTCACGAAAGTTTTCGGTTCCCAGTGTAGATAATAATTGGCTTACAATTAGATACAGATCCTGGTTCGAGCTTCGAACATAGTATCGAGAGCAACGTTGCAACGTATGATGATAAATTAATAAATTCCGCGTTAATACGGACTTCGCGCGCGGGCATAGTGGTGCAATTCAATTATCTTATGCTCACCCATGTAGTTTATATGTATCCTATGTAACCCACATCTTCCGCGCCATTCCACCATTTTCCAATTATCCCGCAATAATGAGATCTAATACTCCATTATTACAACGTGCCGGCTACTTTATCGCTTAAGGAGGATTAATGACGACGTCCGCGACTACTAATTTTATTATCGCGAGCTAACGAGTGTACCCATTTCGTATCCAGCATCGTACGAGGGGGGAATTAATCATGTAATCGCCAGGCTTCCTCGCAAGCATACCTACTCGCAGTAATAATTTCGCAGTAACTTCGCCCGGGCATAAAATATCTCTTTGATTAATCGGCGCCTGGAGTTGTACAGATCTACAACGTAACAGGAATGAGTCAGTTATTACGATGGTTTTCTCAGAAACTACTTTTTAGGCACTTTAATAACTATACCGTTCAATATAATTCAACATTCGCATTACAAGCGGCAAACTGATGCAATTTATTATCCTGAAACTTTTCACCCTGTCCTTTTTGCCTTCGTCAAAATTGTTCTTATAATTATTTCCATCCCCGTGTACGCGTCAATGTACGGTATGTAATTATATTTTAATGGGTGCAAATAAACTCGTAAATAAACAAATAATTTAATTCTACATCATTTTATATCATTTCTGTATCATATTCATTATTCTTGACTTTCATCCCGTACTTGGCGCAACAACAATGCTGCTGTCGCAAGATGAGTTTAATTGTCTACAATACAAAATTACACTGCAGGCCCTCTACGCTTTTTAAATCGACAAACAGTTAGCGCGGGGCGCAAACTGCAATCGCTTGTCATTATTTTGGATTATCGGTTACCGTTAATTGACGGTCGAGCGCAATGTATCGCGCAGTCTGTTCCCGATCGAAACTATTATCGGGTCGACGAATATCACGACGATACCTGTCACGGTGAGAAATAACACGATCGGACGAATCGAACAAAAGAATTAACGGAAAAACCGTAGGATAGTATCACGCTTCATAAATATCGCTTCTCGTAAATCAATTAATTGACATGCTATGTATGTATCGAACTCGTATTGTAAAATGTTTGCCGGCGCACCGATTGTTCATTATGAAGCACGATGATTGATCGAATATGTTACAACTGTATCATCGCAATTACATTTTAATGAATGAACAAACAAATAAATTTCTTTTGTTGCCCTCGAGCGGGAATTTTCTTGCAGAATTACCTTCAGCTATACATGTTCGGATTACGCGCAGCACTAGATTAGTTATCTTAAGATAAGCAAGTTATCGCTAGTTTGGTAACATCCACGTTACCAACAACAAACAAACTATGACGCTCGCACCTATACCTATTATCCATTAATGCAGAATGCAGAACAGCATAATTAGATGCGCATTAAGCAAACAATTTAGCTCTTGCGCTCGCACAAATTGGCGCATCGTGATCTGCATCGAGCAAATAATGTTATTATACTATCCAGACGTAAAACGTAAAAAATTTAAATTTTTTTTTTAATACCGTCACGTTCCGTTTTCGCAGTTTTTTGCCAATATTGAATTCGATACCAACGAATATCACGTAAAAGTAAAAAGAGTACATTTTTTTCTTACAAAATTTCGATAACACCAATCGAACAATTTATATAAATTTCTTTTATATTTATTTTGCCCGACCATTTTCATTCTCGATTTCTCTGTTTTCCCTCGTATCTTCTTATTATAAATTTCATCCGTCTCCCTTTTTTCGTTACGCGTCCTTCTCTAACCGGAGCCGCAGCGGAGCAGCAGGAGGAGCGTGCTGATTGGGAGGCTAATCACGCGCTACTCTCCATTACATTAATTAAAACTTAGCTCTCAACTCTGCTCGGCTTCTACGTCACCTGCCGCGTTGTCCTTTTCTTCCTCTCTTATCCTGCTCGCGTCTCCCGATGTTCCCGCGATCACTTTGTCTCCGCCCGTTCGTCTACCTATCCACGTATGCCACCGCTTGTGTATCGCATTTCCTAAGAAAATCATGATTGCCTTCAACAACGTCGATATGAATAAATTATAAGCTTGTTCTGTCACCGGCATTGCTTAATGAGATTGAAGCCGTTTCTACTATCGTTGTTTAAAATTTTCACATCTCTTGCAGCTTCCTTAATTTTGTTTCAAAATGAATAACTAATTACAAAAATTATTTCTTTAATTAAAACTATTTTTGTCTAAAAAAAATTAGTTAACAGAATTATCATATGTGTTATCTAAAGAAATTGTGAATTTTTACGTGCTTCAATAGGAAAGTTAAAAACAATTTCATGCTTGAAGAAAAGCATTGTGATGTTGAAATATAGTATGGGTAAAAGGAGTCTAGTATAAATAAAAGTACTGCTATTAAGATTTGTTTAGTTTGTGTTTCCTATTTGCTACTCTAGTTTGCCTTCAAGAGTCGTTCCCAAAGGGTCGCACTTTCAAATGGATACCGAATGGAGAATTACTCTCAATTCAACGTCTACCTTATGTCGCCGTGTCCCATAGAGTTTTACTGTCGAGATTTGTTCTTAAATTGCGAAATCTCGAAACTTTAAAGCACTCCTCTTTTTAACCAGACATTTATCTGAGTATCCAAAAATTTCTAAAATTCTAAAGTATGTATAAAGAATATATTAATAAATTTATTTTATATTTTAATTTTTGTATATAATTTATTTTATATTAGTAAGTTAACTAAGTTACGAGTTGTGCTAATAATTACCTATATAAACCACCGTTTATGTTTGCGGTCGGAGTATTCAATAACAAAGATCGTGAATCCCCAAAATTATTCCGCGAATTAGATCGTTCGTTGCACAAAAGATTTGCATTGCCGTTGGCAAAACCGCTTTGCCCATTCGGCGAAAATCCCTGCTCGACCCAATTCGAGCGTCGTATCGGAGTAATGTAGAAGAAAAAGAAGTAGAACGGCGAATAAATAACATTGCACCACGGATAATGGTATTTATTGAATGTACAATTATACATCCTATATATATCGACAAAGGGAATGGATTGTTCTCACAATTCTATCGCGGATAGCCCTGCCGTTTATTTTTCCCCCGCTCGTACATTCATCCTCCTGGGAGGATCAATAACGACCGCGAAAAACAACTTCCCTGCCCGCTAATGTTACGATTATGGCCGTACGTTAATCAAGTCGAACGATCGGCGCAAGTGCCCCGCGTGACTATACGATATCCAATCTACAAGACGGCTAGTGATAATAATGTCCATAAAACAAGACTACGTATCTTTCGGATTATAGTCGGAGAATTTTTCTGACTTAACTCAAACTAAATAGTTATTTGTGTAACAAGTGCAGGAAGTTGGAAATTGGACACGAGTGCGGAGTGGACGCACGAGCCGAAGGCGAGTGCGATCACCCGCACGAGTGTCCAATTTTCAACCCGCACGTGTTACACACACTATTTTATATTACAAGTGCGTTTAAAGTTTAAAGGACTTGCGGGGGACGAGGGGGGGGCGAAGCCCCCCCGAGTTGAGAGAAATGGGCACATAGGGGGGGGGGGGGGTCGGGGGGGCGAAGCCTCCCCGAGTTGAAAGTCGAGGCGCAGGGGGGGGGGGGGGCGCGGGGGGGAGGGGCGGAGCCCCTCCCCCCGCCTATGATAAAAGCAACGTTTATTACAGGAGCAAATAGATGAGAAATATATTTTGTATCGGTCATGATTAATATATCCTGCAAAAGAAAGAAAGCTTTGTACGTTTTTTGTAAGGCATAAAAAGAAATTAGATTTATATATTTTTTTACATTTTAACATTTTATATTTATATATTACAAGAAAGTAAAGATTTTTTCTAAATTATCAAGATGGAAAGTGCACCATTCAACCAGTTGGAATCAACAAATTTGGAAAGATTCCATCAATTATCGCATCATATCTACAATTAGCAAATCCTCATTCTTATACTGGCCACACCTTTCGTCGCACCTCTGCCACGCTGCTAACAGACTCTGGAGCGAATTCTTTTTTATTTTTTGTTACTTTACTGTGTATGTTTACAATGACTTTACTATGGCCGGTATTCATAGTCGGATCTTATTTCAAGACCATCTTAAGTAATGTCTTAAGACGCTAATACGGCTCTGTGATTGGTTCATGACATCTTAAGATTGTACTTAAGACGGTCTTAAATATAAGATCCGAGTATGAATACCGGCCTATGTACGTTTCGGTTACTTGGGAAGGTTATGTCTGAGTATCGCTGTGGTAATTCGCGAGTGTTTCCGCGCGCCGCGAGATGTCGTTAAGAACATGTGAGAAATAAGAGGACTCTAGTGGAAAAGACATACAGAATGATTGGGGAAAATAAGGAGAGCGTGGGCAATGAGTCGTGCAGGAATGAAATTTCTCACTATATTCCCGCACTGAGTGCGGGAATATAGTGAGAAATTTCTCGTGTATGGAATTGGCTATTTTCCGCACAGATGGCACGCGCGGAATGGGCCACTTTCCACGCACGTGTAATATAAACTTTAATTCTGAACTATGAACACTCTGCCGCGTTCCATATATATCGCGAATATTACCCGGACGAAGTGAAACCCGCGGTTTAACGTCTTCAACGAGAATATATGGTGTGGATGAGGGCCACCGCGGTGGCAAAATTGGAAAAAATGCCGATCAAACAAAGTTAATTGGGTTCCCCGCGTTCGGGCTGCAACAAAGCAACTCTCGCTTCGAGAACGAGCCTATCGGAGGTACTCCTCAACCGCGAATTATTTCGGCACGGAACTCTTGCTATATCCAGCCGTGCCGCGATATCGCTTTTGTAATTCTATCGCGGAATAAAAGATCGTGTTTGACTAGAAACTACCGCGCGCGAAAGTATACAGACGGACGGTGCGCGGTCTATTCCGCCGAAATATAACATGTGGACCGACGTGCGACGTGCGGATTTTGCGGAAACCGTGTTGGAAATGGAAATGTAGGGAAAATTCTGGTTACGGGGAGAAGCACGTGATCGAGCCAGCGAGAAACGTGTTCTTTTCTATAACGTGATCGGACCTCGGAAACTCGTCGTTCCAATTATTTTCCTATGGTGTCGATTCGCGGAAAATACGGCGGTACAATAAAATTATACACACCAAAAAATTTCTTCGGAAATATTGGATAATCCGTTTCATTATATTTTACGCAAAATATAAAAGGAGGAATGTCTCCTCTTTTTCCGAGTTAATGAATATTTTAGATATTAATTTAGCGTCAATAAGAAATTTTCGAATTAGACAATCATGGTGCATTCAGAGTGCGGTCAGATTTTGGATTATTGCACTATTTTTAGTTCATAATTTTATGTGTATCAGCATTATAAAATACATGACGTAATCAGCTGGATATAAAAGTGTCTACTTTATGCAATCACTTTTCGCAAAATGAGCTATTTTGAAGTTTTAGAAGCTATGGAAGTAATTGCCACGCAGTAGTTGGCGCTGTTAACGATCGTGATTATAACTTACACATGGCTTTTATAACTAACTGAAAAGCGATGCCTTTTTCGCGCGCTGGCTCATGGAGTGTGGAGTTCCCTCTCGGTCGAGTTCGCTCGTCCGCCTCGGGGTTCGTACGCGCGCGCGCGCGCGCGAGCAGTTTCTATTTAACATTTAGTCATACGCTCGCGTAGGTACTCCACCGACTACGCATTCGTCGTAAATCTTACCACTACGCGCGCTAACACGACGGCCAACGATAGTGGTACATGTATCGATATACAAGCACGCGCGCTGCTCGGTATGGATCGGGGCCCGTTCTCTTCGATCTCAAAGCCACCCCTGCTCCGGTTTCACGGATGGAATTTCAGGAGAAACGTTTTATACGCCGGGTGCTCTCTCGGCTGGCACGTCGCCTCGAGCGCTTTGTCGGAGGGCAGTTAATTAATAAAAGCTGGAAAGAAGGGAGTACGGGGCCGCGCGTACGGGAGCGAAGCGACGGGGAGCGTCGGGCGTTGGTCCGGGGGGGGGGGGGGGGGCGACGGGAGACTGGGAAAAAAGGGGAACGAGGACGGGTATAAACGGAAGGTATATAAAAGGATGGAATACTATACTATCGTTTCATATCGGCCGGCCGAGCTCCACACACTTGCAATTCAAACGAGAACGGTACTCACGTGTCGTGAACGAGGAACTTGTCGCCGTTTTTCTCGATGCAGAAGCCCTTGCTGGTGATTTCGGAACCGTTGACGGTCACCAAGCCCGGAGTCCCCGACTGGAACCACCGACCGTACCATTCCTCCGGGAACGTGCAGCCTGAAACAGTGGAAGAATATATATATAAAAAGGGGGTTGCTTCAGCCGCCTGCGGGTGATGGGCGATATACTCGCTCGGTCGGAAAGTTTCCAGATTTTAATCTGAGGACCCGAACCCGCCGACGTCCGCGCGCCGGAAACGCAAAACAATCCAAAGCGGCTGCGGCTACGATATTTTTCAGCCGGAGCAGCCGGCGGGCTTGTACAACGCGTCAGGGTTACCATTCTCCAACAACGTGGCCAAGAGGAACGTAATGAAACAATTGTAACTGCTATTTCTCTCTCCTTCCCTCCCTCAGATACGGAAAATGTCGAGCCTCGCATCAGGATTATTTTCTCGTTTCCCGCGAGAAACGCGGCGATTGCACGAGCTGAAAAGCCGGTGTTTCTCTTCGAAGTCAAGAGAAAGAAAATACGTGCAGCGTAATACTATATCAGCGAAAAGGGATAATTCCATCCTGTTGTCTATTACACGGAGATCCCCGCGCGTAAACTGATTGCGACGGTTCTATATTTATATATGGATTATGTGCCACTGAACCTTCCTTGTATCGCGCGAACGTTTATACGGGGCGTACAGGATATTGTTACATTTTATGAATTCCGGGATTTGATATTCGAAAAAAATTCAACGACGGAGAAGAAAACGTTACGTTCCACGTATCATGTAATGCTATCGTGTAATCTCAATACGTCGTATAATGTAATCTCCTGTCATACTTTCCCCTAATATAATATTCGAGGTTTCCTGTGTCCTCGTATGTTTAGATAAACCGAGATAATGAAAAATCCACCGTCCATTTTCCATTGCTTTTAAATGAAAAATATCTGAACCGTGATCCCTGCCGAGTACCGAGCGCTGCCGAGTGGTCACCCGTGGTTGCTCGACACAGGGAGCAGTCCTTTCTCGCCCTCCGTTTTCCCTTCCCCCTCCGCCCCTCCGTTGCCGAGCGTCTTTTACGCCCGGTTTTCCACGGGCCACGAGGGTAAATACGAGATTCCACGAATATTTCGAATGCCCGTCGGCAACGGAGTCCGCCGCGAGCTCAAACGAAGTTGTAAAAATGGAGAATCCCCTTAGGGAGATCGGATTATCGCGAAAGAGCGCGAGCGAGCGAAAGAGCCGTTGATTCTTTCTTCGTCGCGCAATCGTTCATCCTCCTTACTCTCCCCCCCCCCCCCTTCCACCACCTCTCTTTCTCTTTCTCTCATTTTGCGCCTGTATCTGCAGCAACGAGGATTACAACGAGGAGCGACGTCGCGATTAAGCATTGTTTGCCGGAAGCATTTTGCATTTAATAAGTCCAAGTGTTTCGGAATCCCGGATGAGCGGGGAACCAACGAGGAGGAGTAGACGAGACCGGTAGAAGGAGAGAGGGGGGGGGGGGGGGGGGGGGGCGGGATTGGAGAACAGGAAAGACGACGAGGAATCTCGCGAATTCGCTACACGAAGATACCGAGCCCGCTTCCGCGACTGCGTTTCGAAGTTGCGAAAACGGCGAGTCGATGGAGACGACAGCACAGATGGGATTTATTAATACTCAAGAAACAGACGGACGTGCGCCTTTTGTACTAATGCGTCGATGTGAACGTCTCTCGTTCTTCTCCCCTTCTCCTCCTCTCTCCCACTCTCTGATCACTGAAACCCGGATAGGTTTCTGGACACATTCGACCATTACCGCGGCTCTTAATTTCCAACTCCCGTAGATTACGTTCTACGGAGAACTGCAATGCGTATCAAGTATCCCCATAGCTGTCAGTGTCTAATAGCAGATGTATCGCATGACGTTGTTTCCAGTCGCAACTGCGTCTTCAGTTACAATGAGATGCAACGTCTATAACAGTACATGCCATGTATAGAGTTGTACTACTCTTGAACAGTTTTGATGCCGAGCTCTTCATCAATGATAAATCTGAGACTGTGTCATACTTGTAACTTCTGTCCGACACGTAAATTATCATTATTACTCGTGTAATTTGCGAAATTCCGAATAACAGAGATAAACCACTCCTTTTCCTTCTAATCATTAAAAGCGTTTTCTCCGTAGCGCCATTAAAAAGTATACCACGCCGACCTCGACGCATATAATTATTGTCACTGACATTACAGCGACGCGTGCTAAGTATCGCGGATCTTTACTGAGACAAGATGAGAGAAAGAATTAAGGAAAATAAAGGGGGAAAAAGCGGAGGAAGAAAGTTAAAGAAAAGGATGGATGGAATAAAAAGAAAGAGAGAGAGAGAGAGAGAAAAGGAGAAGGTGGAAGTAGGCAGCCACGGTATAATTAATGGAAATTGGAGTTAGGTCAGAAAGCAAAGTTATCGGGGAGAGTTTCGTTGCCGGTGCACGGCAACGAGCCATTCCACTCGCGCGCGATCGCGTACGCGCAGAGGACTGGCTTTTTCCGGGGTGTAGCAGCCGCTGATATAATTACTAATTAATTACCGTTTCTGCGGCACCGCGCCGCGCCGCGCCGTTTCGACGGGCTCACTTAAAAGGACACCGTATATGAACAGGAAAACGGAAGTGGCTATAATCTCTCGGAGGCGCCTTCGAGCGAAGCGATATTCTGCATCGCGACAACGAGCTCCGTCCATTGTAAAGCAGCCTGTCGATACGCCCCCGTTCGCAACTGAAACTATTTTAATAGCTGACGTCACGTCAGGCCTTATTCAATTCTTCATAACCGAGTTCGTCCCGTTGGTACGACTACGTTCAATTTCAAGGATGACAAGCTGTTTTTCTTTTATTTTTGTTTCCTCGCCAGTCAAGCTGGGAAACGCTTGTTGTAGCGCGACGTATCGGCATGCTGATGAAAAGCGATCCGGCACAGAGGACTACAAAGACCGTCCCTGAATGATCGTTCAAGATCACGAATTTAGTATCTCGATATTTCCTTACTTTTCTTGTCTTTCACATAAAATTTTCGCGTAATTTATTTACGCCGGAAACAGCAATACAATAAAAATAAAACTTATGTACCGCAGAATCTTATAAACTCGGGGGTGGGAAAAAGGGGGGGGATACCATGCGGCTCGCGAGACACTCTTTCACGCTGATGTCTTTTTTCGCAAACTCCCGCAACAGCAATACATTTTATGTTTTTACATATGATACGATCTTGTCATAAAGATCGCACCGCGGGGAAACGATTCTGGGGAATAAGAGCAGATTAAAGCTCAACTCACCGTCAGCCGAACACTCGTATTTCTTGTAAACTGCGCGGACTTCTCCACGAAAGAGGGGTTTACTCGCAAAAAAAGAAGATCGCACATCTTCTAAGGGAAAATAGAGGGAGCGAGGACATTTAGCTGCGATAACAAGCCACGAATCGGGAGATCTGAGATCGACCTCAAGGTAGTATCAAATTATTATTCTTGATATCTTGATCTTCGTGATAAAACCTACAAGACTGAAATATCGTGCCGGATTTCTTTTGTTGTCACGCAATTCAAGGACGCTAGAAATTGAAAAATACATGGAAGATTAGCGATAACTTGAACGCGTCTCTTCGCGTTACTTTCTACAGAAAGAGTAAATTATGATAATCTACATATAAATTTTTCCAAATGTTCGGAAACGATAAGTTACTGGATCTAATAATGCTTCTCGAATATTTATGGTTCCCTCCATGTCCTATAAATTTATTAACACGTTATTAATCCTGGGTTATTAACCCCAGCGCTAGATAAAGTAAAGACAAAATATTTGGAATATTATTTGTTAAAACTAAGAGCTGTGTACAGCTAATTTTCAATTATATTCTTGCAACTTGTAGCTATAATTGTCGTTTTTTAATTGACTTCACGATTGAACATTGCTGGAAAAGCTTAACAAGGAATATCATATTAAGACGGAGCAATACTTTATGAAAGCAGAAAAAGAGATTCGTACGAATGAACTTGGAGATATCGAAAGTCCCTGGGAAACTCGATAAGAACTTGGAAACTCACGTAGCCGGCCGTCGATCAATTCGTCATCAGAGGAGTTAAAAAATACATTATCGAAGAAGCGCGAAGGGAAAAGGAAAGAGGAGAACTACATAGAGATTAGCGATTTACACTTAGCCGACGTTCGCGAATTATTGAAAAAATCACTCGGGCGTGAGGCAGCTCGAGATAAACTTTCCAAGCGGCGCAAGATCTCTCAACAATAATTCAGTACTTCGCACCGTACTCTGTACATCCCAAGATCTGTTCCCAGAGTACATTCAAATAAAACAGCTGAAATGCCGTTTCTTTAAACAGGCAAGCGATAGGGATTGTATAAAGCAATAAAACGTAAAAATGACTGATACGTGAAAATTTGCAAGATTACAGCGGCCTGTAATCGTTAATTTATATTTAACCGGCTTGAATGCTATCACGTAAAAATGCACAGACACACCCATCGATTGTTTTCGAGTTAGAGCGCCGAGTAATACTCCCAACGGTTAATCTGATTTTTATGTATATTATAAGTGGATACATTCGCGCGTACCTACACACGTCCTCGAGCGTCTATCGCCGAGAATGATCGGGTTTCAGGTGAAATAACTTGATTAAAATAATCTATCACCCGCTAGTGACAGGGGTGATTGGCTATCTCAGTTAAATATGATGGAGGGGCCATCTCTGTACTCGCGCACATAAGCGTCCTATATATTCTTCTATCTGCCTTTCTCCGTCACTCTCTCTTTCTCACTCCGCCGTATTTCCGCTCGCCCGGTGCAGTTAGCCTGATATTTTCTCCTGGGCTAGCTCTCCACCTCTGTATCGACAGAGGCAAATTGATTGGTAATATGTGGGCACTGCCCATCTACCAACCTCCGTGACATTTACCAACGGAAATGCCTCGTTTTTTTTTTCCCGATATCCAAGCTTGAAAGAGTCGCTGAGAGGGCTTTTACCGTAGGAAATGAATATTACAGGAGTGGATATCGTACATCGGCACCTGGCCGACGATATTACAACGTCCGGGAACGCATACATATAGTTACGGCGGCCGAAAACAAAAAAAAAAAAGAGATCGCGCGCCCGTCCGGAACAGTAGTAACAGCGCTACGTAGTCAGACAGATGCAAGAAATTTACAGAAAGGTACGGGTTTTAAAGTTTCTTATAAAATATTGGCAGACACACACGCTAGACTTATCATATAAACGTTCTTTGCTTCAAATTAACATCTGATATCATCTGAAATTAATAGCCAGGAAAAAGCAGAATCTTAATCGTATTAAACCTGCGGCAGGTATATCCCAATCCCGCGGGCGGGCGGTGCTCTCGCAAACTGCGATTACGCATATGTGTCAGCGGGTGATCGCGCGCACATCGTGCGTGCAAATGCCGCAGGATACGTTCTGAGAAACATGTCAAATATGAGTGACAACGTCCTGCCCAGATATGTAGGAATTAGGGAGCGTATTGGAAACCGATCGACGTAGACCAACGAGACGGACCGAAGACGAATGTGTCAATCATCTCGAGGGAATTGTTATAGGTACACGACAGCGGCATGGTCTTCAATTCACTCGCAGACACCGTTTAGTGACTTCCGGTTCACATCTTTTTCTTTCTCTTTCTCTCCCTCTTTCAGATCCATGAAGATTGCGTATATATGATTAGGAAATACGTTTGTTTTCTGTAATATAAACCGCCTTCAATATAAATTGTCGCGACGATGTCAAACAGTCAAACATGTTGAGAAACGACCTGTAAAACTTGCGATGAAGAAATAGTCGTGCTTTTCTTGATGTCATGTAACATTAATGGGTTGATTTTTCGTGAGGATGAAACTTGACAGTACACCGATACCTTTTCTTCGGATTCTATCTCTCGCCGAAGGTTTCTTTTCTCAAAACGAGCTACCATGTACGTGTCAATGGAATATCCCTTTTCATGGCAAGGCGGTGCACAAAAGGGGGCGAAAAATGTTTCAGCTCCGTTAAAAATTTTTCCTTTACCGAGCGCTCTAGGTAAGGTGGATATTTAATTAAATACAAGAAATACTGTATCTCTCCATTTGCGAGAGCATGGTTGCATGTGGATATATATGTGTGTGTAGGAGGGTGCACGCCTACATGTGATCAATATATATCTAGGTCAGTGATTATCCGAGCCTTTGTTGAACGTTTTCTATTGTTATTACACGTTTAAAGTAGTTTCCGGAACAAAAAATATTTGCATGCCGCGAGACGTAAAATGGGAACGCCTAACGTTATTAACGGCACGGATGAAAGAAGGATGCCCAGGATTTTAATATAAAAGCGCGGACGAGTTCCGCCGTAAAGATGTTTTTATAACGCGTGTTTACGTAATGCGCCTTCAACGTTGAAGCGGTGAGTAAAATTACATTCATTCAATTCTTAAGTTTAGTTGCCGAGCATCCGGTGTATGTAATCACCGTCATCAACATATAAAAGCGTGCGTTCTAGAAACCTGGATACCATATGAGAATTACCCGCTCCATTGTCTTGCAAATTATTTTCCAACGGCGAAACTGTGCGTGGAACGTTAGAAAAAATGGTCGTATTTTATAAAATTCACATTAATTAAATTTCGCGCGTACGTTACGCTTTCATTGCGTAACTCCCGCGTCGCCGTCGTACGGAATAAAATTTTACATTCATCAATTTCACATTCATCTATATCTCTGATAAGTATAAATTACGATTAATTTGATCCATTTGGCTTGCTCGACTTTATCAGCGCTAAATAATATAATACATCAAAATCTTGTCCGATCAATATTCGTCATTTGACATTCACGCTATAGAGAGAGATCGTCTGCAGATAAGAGATTTTATTCCCGATATATAACGCGCGTTATACGTTCGGGAACGCCAGAGTTACGCGAGTCCAAACGACGACAATGATTTCCTTCGTCACGCATCCGGCCGATACTACCCGGCCACTTAAGATCCGGCGTTTCAATTTCGCGATATCATCGAATCTCTGATGGGTGCTATTGTGTGCGTAGTGGGCACGCCACATTTCCTAGGAAAAACCATTTTCCGCTCGGTGAGACTTTCGTCCTGCCGCCGCCGACGCCGACGCCGCGCGCCGCCGCCGCATGCGGACTCGCTGTATTATAAATTGAGATAGAGGATCCTATACACACGAATAACCGATGGCCGGGGAACTGTTGCGGGGGCGGATTCGGCGCGCCCGAAAGCGATTGTGCAAGTTTCCCCGCTTTCTTACCTTTCCTTTTCTCCCCCGTCTTCCTCTTTTTTCTTTCTCCTCCCCCGTACCTTCCATTTCGCTCCTCGATCTCTCGTGGCACAGCCACCGATTCCATTCGTTTCGTCGGAAATTAAATACACAGGCACCCCTCGCGCGCAACACACCAGTCCGTGTATATATCGTCGGATAACCACACCCACCTACTTGTTGAGGAAAAGTTAAGATGGAAAGAATACCATGCCAGTTCCTTCGGCCTTGCACCAGCTTGAGATACGACGTCGACGCGACGTTGATATACGTGTATGATCGCGAAAGTGGTCCAAGAAACAAATACGAGACACACAATTGATATTAACTATTTTAATTATATAGTATTATAATATATTTTCTAATGTCTTCTCGCAGACAAGATACTTGTAAAATTTTATTATCATGGAAAAGATTAACGCGATAAAGTTAAACTTTATTAATTAATTTTAGATGCATCTTGTTGAATCATTCGAATCAACAGTCGCAATCGGTCCTCTCTCAGCAGAAAACTTATTGAACGTCTTTTTCACAAAAAAAGAAAGACATAAATACTCAAAGGCAGGGAGAAAACCTGGCATGCCATGTGTAATATCAGTGTGTAATTCGACGATTGCCAACGTCCTGCGACGAGCCACGTCTCCCACATGTAATCGTCCGCACTTTTAATATCAGTCCCGGGAAATTTATTAAGGCCGGAGCCAATCAGATATTACGGCCGTATGACTGGTTCCGTCGTGAAAAATGAGAGTGGCTAATTATTTCCCATCCGCACGACAACAACGGTACTCACGCACGAGCGTGTGTATAGCACGTGTACACGGAGTTGTGCCATTAACGAGACACACCACGACGATTTTCCCGCCCGTTACACAACGATACCCATCGCCATTGCACGGTCGAGTAACTTTTTTCTCCCCCTCTTTTTTTTTTACCTGATTCCGCATCGGGAATGCCTAACCCCGGTCCTTCGCCGTCAAAAAAGATACCGGGAATTGCGAAGGCGGAGGGAAGGGCATTTTCAATATCTGCTGTATTTCCGCCACCGCGCCGCGTCGCGTCTCCCTCTCCACCCTCCGGGTATCTACCAAGGGCTAACATTGTACGCACCCCCGTCACTGCATTTTAATATTTCAAGATTCAATGATACCGCGTCTACTCGCCCAGCTGTGCTCAACTTTATAATCGATAAAACATCCTGTTGACGCCATTTTATTAGCCGTAAAAAAAGAGTGCCGCGAAATAGATCCCACGGGCAATTACAGAGCGTTCCCGCGCAAATTGCAGCATTAATAATTTTAACTGTTAATTTATTTTGAAGATACACGATACCGCGTCTATCGTGTCCCCGAAAATTGATCTTCTCGCCGAGTAATTACGACTAATTAACATTCGCATGCATTTTTTCGCATCGCACGTCGAAACGTTTTTCGACTGTCATCACCTGGTATACACGCTTAAAATCGATTATCGAAACCGGAATGTGACACTTCCACGTAATGTAACGAGATGACAGCCGTCTCCCTCCCCCCCATTCCCCCTCACCCTCCCTACGACACCGACTGTGTTAAATTATCCGCGTCAATTTGGAAAATTCTATGTAACTCGTTGCGATATGATTCCCGGTGGAGGTATCAAAAGGGGTAAAAGCGGTATCGTCGCACACAATGGGGTCGATGAGGCGTGAGGTCCGCGCTATAAAATCAATTTAATGATTTCTCTTTGTTTACAGCTGTCGTACTTTATGTGCGGACATCAACGAGCCGTGTATTCAATTGATTTCGATACGCCACTTGATACAATGCGATAACAGATCGGGAAACGCCAAAACATCCCGAGCGTCGAGCAGAACATACTCTGAAATACGTAAAAAATACACGCCCATTATCGACCATACCGTATTACAATAAAATAGCGCGGATCGTCAGACTTTTTTAGTCATGCATGGAAAATAATGTCGACTCTCTTTTTGATAAAACTCCTGTATAGGCATCTCCAATGATCTTGCCCTTCACATTCCTCCTGAATGAAGTAAAGCCCTCCGCCCAAAAATATACTTACAAATTTTTTATAACGCAGGGTATCATTGTACGCGTGGACAATTGGAAACGCATGTAAAACCGTGCAGTAATAGACCTCGCTTTAAGTAGAAAGTTGGAAACCCATGGAGAATCATTTTATGTTAAGAAATAACTTTGTCATAAGAGTCGCCAAAAAGATACTGTCACAGTAATATAGGTTGGTTTTGGGTTAAGTTTCTTTAGGGTGAGGGTGCAGGGGCAGGGGCAAATTCCCCCGCTTATACATGTATTATTTTCACATATATATTAGTTATTTATGTCTTACAATACTGAGAATAACTGTTATATTTTCCAAACTTCTCTCGTAAACAACGAGCGACGGCTAAAAGCTTCTGAAGGTTACTCAGAATGATCTTTATGATACATATATGAAGGACAAGGTCACTGGAGTGCCTCCCCTAAACAGGAATTTTACCCTGTTTTTTTCATTCATCGTCATACGTGAGGCTTGTTCATCGTCACGAATGACTTCACTGATTATTGAAAACGTACGGAGGGTGCTATTTGTACATGTTGCTCTTCATGTCTTACTTTGGCAGTGTATCGTACCTCTCTCTCGGCACTTCTGGGTAACAAATCGTACTGCCTGTAATCGATACCGCGATAGTAATCCTATCGTTTCTCTGAGTACAGTTGGGAGTACGATTTATCGTTCCGGCCGGTTCCCTGCGATTCCTCATATCGTTCATAAAGCTTATCGATTCACTCGGAGTCTCTCTCTCTTTCTCTCTCTCTCTCTCTCTCTCTCTCTCTTTCTCACTCTCCCTCCTCCGAAGCGTCAAGTCTGAGTTTCACTGACGGTATTCGTTATGAAGTTCGAGTAACGGTGGTGTAGTCAAGCTCCGAGGGAGGCAAGGAATGGAAGAGGTTCGCCCATCCCCTCGATCCAGCATCCACCCTTGAGTTTATAATACGCCCCCATAACTGTATATTTCATGGAATCGCCGACTAACGCGGGAAGAGAATTCTCCCTCCCTGGCACGGATTCCAAATATCTCCTTGAATTGTGCGTCGAAACGCGAATTATACGCATCTCCACGAGAGAGAGAGAGAGAGATACTTGGGGCGAGATTTCGCGAGTGTTGCCGCCGGGGGTTAGAATTTACGGCCGCAAAAGCGCGAGAGCGTTTATTACCATTTTGTACTACGTAATATTAAACGGTCATGTGCGGCATACATTATAAATCCTATACGTATCATTACAAATCCAATAGCGCACGTCAGTTTAAGTTGATTAAGTGCCGTTAGTCCGTTGATTAACTAACTGTGAATTAGCGATTCCCCCTTTCCCTTCTCGGATCAGAAATTCCCGATACAGCTGAAGAGAGGAAATCAAATTAATCTAGAGCGTCGCTAATCAACGTTGTTACGATCAAATTCTACGATCTCAAAAACTTCCCTCCGCTCTCATTTCTCGCGACGGCCGCGACGAGAGTTTCGCGCGGACTAATGTTCGCGAGTTTCATTAAGCCGAGCGTGTTAGCGTCGCGACGCACAAGAGCACGGTCGTCGTTATAAATAACAATAAGGCTCCACATGGACGGCAAACATCGTAAAACCTTTCGCAAACACCGGGGGGTGGACCGTGTGCCGCCTACGCGACGACAGCGACACAGAAGAGAGTCGCTTTCTCTCTCTTTCTCTCTCTCTCTCCCTCTCTTTCTCTTTCTCGGGGATGCGGGTGAATGCTCGATGGGGGAAAACGGCGAGACCGAATGGAATATCGCTTCGTGGACGGAATATGGTCGGTACGAAGGACGCACGGGCGAGAAAAGCCGCGTCCGACCCGCGTCGTGAAATACGAATTGGGAAGCGTGCCTGGTCGCGCCTCGCTGGGATATTCCGATTTAGGGGAGGGTATCCCTTCGGCGCGCCGCGCCGCGCCGGGAGGGCGGTATGTCAAATAGGCCGAGGGCGCGAGAGCGCCGGGGGAGCGGGCGTATCCGACTGTATGTTGCAGCTGCACAGCACGTAGCTCGTAATCTTGGGCGACTCGCCGCGGGAGGCATTTGACCCCTTGGCCGGCGAGTTATCGCGGCCAGGATTACGCCGGGATTTCGGATTTGAAACGGACCGACGTATTCTCGACGAGTACGATTACGATACGGGAGAGAGAACCAGCGACGAAAGTGCCGCGAGACGATTGTAGGTAAAGATTTATTTATACGAGACAATTTCTGGAGCGATATCGCGCGAGAATGGCTCGTGTGTAGCGTGTATAACGTGATCGCGGATACCGTTTGACGGTACCGCATCCAATCTCTCGACCTCTCGTAGCGAATTTAATATTTCGACTGTAGAGACGAACGTCGCCCGCGCGCGCGTCGCGGTCGTCGCTCGCGTCATAAATTATTAATACAATCATAATTCAACGTCCGGTGCGTTAACAGGCGCGAAACGAGGAAAAAGGAATTCATGGATCGTTCCGTCGGCTAATAAATCGCTGTTAGCGAGGAGGCGCGTTATAATTCTTGCGTAATTGAAATATGTTTCTCCGGGCGTCCCGCAATTCGTACTCATTGCGCGGCGCTGAAGGGAAAGAGAAAAATAAGCGCATCCGACGATGCATCTTAGTAGAATGCTTTCGCCCACGATGAATATCATTATCTGTAATGCCCCGTGAATTTTTAAGAATAACGGGATTGAGTCGGGAGCTTTATGAAGACAACGGATAAATAAAGGTGAGGCCGCGTTGTGCAACCTGCAGTTCTTAATTAATTTTTAACCTCGCTTACACAAATCACCCGCTAATAGAACAATCTCCCGTTTCGGCCGTAAAAACCGCGGCGCCGGCCGCTGTGCTTCGCATCGCGAGTCGGAGTTTATTCGGACGTTCGCTCGTTCGATAATTTCGCGGGCGTACCTGACTTATCGTTTTCCAGCCGCACGAATCACCGTAAACATTCAGGAGAGGGGGCCGGAGGGATGGCTGCTCCATCCGGTATACTATCGTCCGTGTGTGCCCACGCTGTGTACATAAATTACGGATGGGATCGATATCCTTTACGATCTCCAGACGCAATAGCGCGATAAAGGGGCTTCAGACATCGGATGCGGCGCGCGCCGCGGCTAAATTCACAATAAGTGCGCTAAACTCGATGAAACGTGTAAATCGTAAAAGATACAGCCCGTTTGTGGGCCGGCGCGGCGCGGCGCGGCCTGGACGCGTGCACGTTTCAAGGGCCCGGTATTAACCGTCGATCTCTCTGCGTACAATTTATTACGTTTTACCCTTCGCGATACCTTTCCGGTGTCGGGTTTACGGCCGTAGCGAGTCGATAGAAGCGCAATATCCGTTTTATAAAGTTGCAAGGAGGATAAGCGCACGCACAGGAAAACGACCCTCCTCACGAACGCACCGGATCGTTTTAAGCGCGATAGTTTTCGCGGTTTCTAATTCATCTTGCCGCGCGTAACGCGTATTATTTGTCATAACTGCGCCGTATGAACAAACGGCCGAAAGAAAGAAATATGAGGGCTAGACCGAAAGTTGCGCGGGAACTTTCCCATGCCTATTAAGCTTATTATATTAGACTTGTTTCCCGGCCGTAAACCCGTACCGGAAAATTACCGCATCCGTCTTTTACCGCGCGGGGCTTGGCGCGAGGCTCTAAAGGCTATTCTACAATTGCGTAAGAGTAAGGAGTAAGAGTAAGAGTAAGAAATTGACCAATCACAGTCGAACTTGAGGAGAATTTGAGGAGAATAATCGACTGTGATTGGTCAATTTCTTACTCTTACTCCTTACTCTTACGCAATTGTAGAATACCGTATTGTAATATTTCGCGAGCTGCGACGGCCGCGGCGTGCACCGTTCGATCCGAGTTTGGTCACCGAGACCGGGCGAACCGACCCGACGCGGACGACCGCAGAGGGTTAAAAAACGCGCTCGCAACTCGCCCAAGGCAGTTCGTTTGATCTCCCGGTGAATTTGCCGAGAAATTAATTGTACCGTAGCGAGGCGAATTGACGGGCGCAATTCCCTCGCATATACATACATGTGTTCCACGTTATCTCGCGCGACAGCGACGAAGCCGTATTCGCGTGCTGCAGTCACGCGCGGAATTATACGGCGACAGTAATACTTTGCCTTCTCCGGAGGTAGAGACTAAACAGCGCGTACCCACACTCCCATCCGTCTCACCCTCCTCACGGAGTATACCTCGCCTATTGTTGGAGTTAAGGCTTGAGTGACAATATCTGGATGGCGGCATCGGGTGGCCCCCGGGTAACTGGAGCATCCGCTTTGTGCGCCCAAGATCGTAAATTCAATTCTCGTTCCCGTTGTCCCACCGGCGCGGCGTAAAACCGCCCCCGCGACCGGCGCCTTCACGGCGACGCGCGCGTGACGATACTTCCTGCCGCAACTTCCGGACGGCGGGTTTGCTACACGGCGCTCTCTCCGGTAGACGCAAAGTGAATATTATAAATGTCGCTCGCGTGCCATAACGCCTACCGAGTCGGCGGTGAACTTGCTTTAACTGAGTTAACGAAAGAGGTCCTGGACGCGAGAGAGAGAGAGAGAGAGAGAGAGAGAGGGCGGGAAGGAGGGAGATGAGAAGGAGAGGCATGGAAGGCAAACGTCGCGGAAACGCGCGACGTTTTCAGTTTCTCAAGAAAATTGAGGGAGAAGCAAGCATCTCAAACTATTTACGCGGATACGGCGGTTGTGAAACTTCTGCCGATGCTCGCGGAAACGTATTAGCCTTATGAATATCAGGTCAGTCCGTAAATTGGTACGCGGGTATATTTGTCATAAATTTCTAAAGCAGAGAAAGGGAACAAGCGAGTCTGCGAATAAGATGGTAATAAATTCTTAATGATCCTACCTTAAAATATGTGTCATCGATTAAAACTACATTACGTACTCTGTAATTCACAGATACTAAAAAATATGCATAGAATTTGATAAATTAAGAGAAAAGAATATGGATGTATAAAAAATCTTATTGTCTTTTGTCATTCAGATTTCAAAAAATAAGGATATCCGATCCTATTTTAAATGACTGAATATGAGATGATAATGTGATATACGAGTCAATTATCATGTGTCGACTCGTATCAAGATTTTCATGAACGTAAACGCGTTAATGCGCTTCGTGGGGTCATTGGTTTCGATAATTTTAACAAACGCGGAGAATCGAATGATGCGTATTTGTCGCTTCGTATAATTCGCGAAAATTCAAATGTCCCGATCGGAAAATAAAAACAATATTCCGCGGGCGTATGCCGAATGAAATAATTTGACGCTCCGTTTCATCCAATTTGCCCGGCAAAAGAAACAATTGTTCTATGTAAAACGTCATTCCTATTTTCTTTTTTACATTGCAACTGTAATTAGCTGTTTTTATTTGTGGATCTTTCAAAGAGAACGAGTGAAATGGCTGCCTCGTATATATTTTAAAATTATTCAGAATCATCGCCCAACTCATTGGTCATTACAAAAAAGAATTTTGCAATATATACAGTGTCCTTTTTTATATTTCTTTAAATATAGAAGTAATTTTGATTGTATCGAGATCTAATAAGACCGAGAGACTTGGCTCCGATATTATGTGTGTCAAGACGTAGTTGGTAGCAATATCGAACTCTGTATAGCTATACTAATAGATTAACGAGGTCGTTAAACCTGTCTTAATCTCGCGAATATGGCGACCATGGTCTATAGCGCACTTTACTTTGGGACGAAGACGATTATATCAAGAAACCCGCACACGCCATAATTGTTAATCGCGCTTCAAGTTACGTTTATGGTAACTATAAAACACGTCCGGAGAGCGAATTAAAATGGAATCAAACAAAATCCGGCGTTACTCGGAAAGCCAACGTTTGAAGCAATTCCGAAGTTCGCCTCTCTTCCGAGAGATCTATGAAGACTCGACGAGTCTCGCACTTTGATATACCGCGATTCGTTACGTATGTAACTCATGTTAAAACGGAATAATGCTTATATGAGTCGCAGCGAAATTGTGCCACAGTTTGTGCATGCAGTCGCGTTTCTTCAGCGCTTCAAGCGGCTTCAACCGCTTTAAATTATTATTTTAGTGCACGATAAACGAGCTGTAAGAGCGGCGCGTGTAAACGCGCTTGATACCAGCGTAATAAACAGTACGAGAGAGATATTATATACAAACGTGACTGTCGTAAAAGATATTCGCGCGAGTTGTTAAAATATCGCTTCACAAAGCGCCGTGTCACGCGCTAGAAGAGATAATTTCAAGTGCGACGAACGTTGAAGTGTCGCCGCATGATCGTGTATCAGAAGTCGTCACCAGAAATAATTATCCTCCATCGTACACGACCGAAATAATCCGCACTTGTCCCACGCGTAAAAGGCTTTTACATGCGGCCGACGTGAAGTAAAATTGACGTACGTTGCAGATACGCGATATACGCGGGCGTGAGCTAATCGCGCTATCTCGCATTATCTCATCCGCATCAGCGTCGGGTTATCAGCCCTTTTTCATCGTGTTAGACACCTGATCGCTTCGCGAGCCACAAGAGCCACGTATCGCGTACGCATGTTCGCCACACGCGCGGGTTTAATAGGGATAAACCAGGGATTAACCGTGCGTTTACTCGTTATCCGGTAAACTCGATCAAGGCGATTGCTAGGGCAAGTTCGTTATCGGGATCGAACGATTTGCGTGACTCCGGACTCGACCTCGGTGCTCGCGTGTGTTATTGCCTGCCGACAGGTCGATCGTCAATCCGACGATCGCCGATACGCGATACGGGGAGAGTCCGTCGCAGAAAGAAGACTCGGCAAAATCCGTCGTCGTCGACTAATCGCGTTCTATTACGTGATTAATAGGGTCCGCTGCTACTAGGTCCGCCTCGCAAGGAGCCACTCAAAGCGAAAATGGAATAAACATGCGAGCGCTTTCGTCGGGCTCAATATTGACGTCGCGCGTATGAAGCGTGCATCGCGCACAGCACAGCCCAGATTTATCCCGCTCGATCCGCTTCGCATGATTAATAGAGTATCGGATTGTATTTTTCACTGTCCGAACGCGCGCGATTCGCAAGGGATAAAAAAAAAGAGAGTATTCCTTGACGGGCCGTGATATTTTCGTCGGTATGGAAATTTGGACGGTGTGGTATTTCTTTCGCGCGTTCATATTCGATGGTATCTGTGACCGTGACATATAGCGTTCAAAAAGCGGACGATATTTTACGGACGCGCTTTTCCGATACGCCATACGTGTTAATTTTTCACGTAGCGCGAAAACGTTCGTACGTACTCGTCAATTACTCCGATTATTTTAACGCGATTCTCGTTTTCGACGGCTAATGGAAATTGTCGCTGTCAGATTCGGTGATAATCGCGCGGAAAGACGTGGCGATGAAAGAAGGAATAAAACGGTTGCTTTATCAGATAGATAGAGGCCGTCCAGTCCTGAATACCCTTCCTTCCCAAGACGCCCTCGTGAATGTCGAAATACAGCCTCATTCCGTTCAATTCTGTAGAACGGTCGTATCTGTATACACGGTGGCGTGTGACAAACGATCTTCCACGTCCAGCAATATATCCCCGTCCCGACTTAAGCGTGGCGGTCGCGTTCACGTAGCCGAAAAGGGCAAAGGTGGTTGCGCCGTGGCGGTCATTAAATTTTTATTCCGGTTTTATGCGATTTGCGTGCCGGCGTAGGCCAGAAGGGGGTGGCCGAGAGGGGTGAGGACTTAATGATGATGTATAGGGGCCGAGCGGCGGAGCGACGTGGAAACGGTCGCGGGAGAGTGCTGCTCGGTCTATGCTCTCCCGGCAACGAAAGGAGAGTTTAAACACAAAAAGAGGGAGAAAAAAGGGGAAAAAAGAGCAGGCTAGTTGAAGAAATACCAGGTATGACTCTCCAGGTGGAGGCGCGATATTTCATTCGCTGTTCGCGCGCTATCTGATTGTGGAGAGAAATACACACGTTCCCTTCGGACTTCTTCCCAAATTCTGAAGAAAGATTTATACGAAAAAAGATTCCAGCAATCTAAGAAATCTATTAAAAAAATTGCTGAATAAATATATATACTTCATATTATATATTCTGACGACGCGAATAAGAAAAATATTTTTCTGTCAAATGTTGATTTTGTTGACTTGATCGCTCTGTACATTCCTCGAAAACATATTGCTCTGTGAGAATAACAGAAATAACTCGACCACATTTTATAGATGCGGGCAATATTCCTACATTTATCCCCTTTAAAAGCCCTTGCTGCTGTTAAAATTCGATGCGGTTATTTCTCGCGACTTCAGGTCGTTCGATGAACTTGGACCGCCGTTCCGCGAGAGACAAGCAGCAGGAAAAATCCGATTTCCTTGGAAGTGTTCCGTAGCGAGTGTAACCGTATTATACCGGCGGATCTCTCACGGTGAATATATCCTATCCGGGTCAGATGTAAATGCAGCTATTTATGAAACCTGACATCTCCATTCCGCGAGCGCTTCCGCGTGCGCGCGTTAGAATTTCCAGATGCCCAGCCGTTGACATATTTTAGAAGGACGCCGGGCCTCACCCGCAATATTTCTCCTTCGCGATCCATCACGAACAAATGCGATATCTGCATTTGATATCGCCGACCGCGCGTACGTAAAACGTACGCTTTATGAGGTGACAGCTCGCGGGAGGCAACAATAAGACCCTAATGTCGCAAAAATATCAGCAAGAAGTTCTTTCTTCATTTCAGATTCAAACGAGAAAGCCAGCGATGCATATATATAACGCTCAATTTAAAAAATTTTGTTTATGTCAAGTAATTATATCACGCACGCCACATTGCAAAATCAATTTCGCGATGCAAAATTCGAGCAAAATTTTTAGAGACGTCACGAAAATGACGCCAGATTACGATTAGCAAAGTTAATTGCATTTGCAACGGTTATCAGAGACTAAAGGGATTATTACCGAAAATGTATCCGATTGATTTTGAATCGCGTTTTGGATCGCCGCTCTAATGGATCTACATTGCGCGCACGCACGTCCGTAATCGTTGAATTATAGGGATAAAATGACTCGCGGGCGATTTATCTCTCTCCGGTGCAACGATAAAATAAAATATTTAATAATCACCGAAACGCGTGCGGATTTCGCTTTTCGATCCCACATGTCGGGCGCCCCTTCGCGAAACTATACATTGTTCCGAACCATCCCGAGTGTACTTGTGATTAATGTTGCATGAGGGGAACTCCTAATGATTATTTGGCAGCGTTGAGTTATCAGAAGGGAGAAACGCTCATGGTCGACGATAAATTATTATCTAGAAACGCAATGAAAATCCTTATCTCTCTTTATGTCACGTAGAATTTGCTATTATCCTCGAGGTATAAGATAAGAATTCAATTCGACGTTATATGCAATGTTGCGCGCGTAATTAGTACGAATTACAAGACCGCGTTTAATAAATACGATAGCGTGTCACGGGAAGCCGCGCGGCGCGCGCGTTATATACGGCTATCTAATAATTAAGCAGCAACAACTCTATTTGACGGTTATCGAATAAAAAACGCAGGCTTCGAGAGAGAGAAGACGGCGAAAACTCACGCGAGCGCAGCCGCCCGCGCACGCTTGAGACTGCATCGACATGATACATACGCTTTTAATTTTAATAATGGCCACAAATTAATTGGATATCGCCGTAGTGGCGTGTCGATGACAGCTCGAATGGGTGCCGCCGGAAGCTCATACGCAATTTCTGCGTATACGCGTGTATGTACGCGGCGGGCACGCAATTCTCTCTCTCTCCCCGCTCCCTATCTTTCTCTTTCTCTCTCTCTCTCTCTCTCCGTCTCTCTCTTTTTCCTCCCGTGTCCGTTTCCCCTCTATCTCTCTCCACGTGTTCGTTGTCACAGGCACACTGCCCGTTATCCAAAATTCGTTATAATTGCCATAATAACCCGAAAAGTGTACGCGTTATCTACCCCATGGCCACAAGTATTTGAGAACAGAAAAGCTATTATGTCTCTTTGTCCGGGATTAATTTTTAAAATGCCGGTTAATGTCACATCAAAGTGTGGTCGTTTCTATAAAATTAATGGCTATATGCGTTAGAGTCTTTCTATCGTCCTAAATATGACTTCGGGCGTATTACAAATGTCAACAGTAATGTTCCATAACATTGTACATGATTTAATGCATTTAACGTTATCAATTTACCTACATTATTTAGTTAAATTTAATACACTGCCAATGTACCTACATATATGTGTACGGAATCGAGCCTGAAATACGTTGCGTTAGTTCACGGCATAATTATAATATGAAATTATTTTATATATACAGTTAGCGCTGATATAATATTAACATATAATATTAATTCGTCTAACGATCCTAGAAATTGATGCTGCTAGTGCAAAGTTCAAAACTCAATAATGTCAGTTATACTGCGGTAATCCTCGCTAAACCTTCTACGCGATGAAAGCTGTAAAATAAATCGCATAACATCTGGTCTACAACCTTGCTTTAAGGGTATTTAAACTCTAAGCCGTAAGAAATTGACCAATCACAATCAAGTATTCTTCTCAAATTCAACTGTGATTGGTCAATTTCTTACGGCTTAGAGCTTAAAGCACATATTGTAGACCGAGACTTACGGAAAACTAATAGTTACTTGTCACGGCATAGTTGTAGCTTGAAATATTATTGGAAATTCTCATATATTCCCTTGCATTTTATACGCGCTATCAATACACATACTGTATATATCAATGTTCTCTATGCACAGACGTCGGAAAGGGAGCTTCCGCGCGTTCATATTTTGCCGTACACCTCAGGAAATTACGCTCCTTTCTACCAATTCCACCTCGCGCCCATTGGACTAAAATGATGTTGCCAGAGAAAATAGCGCTGTCATTGTGGCTGTCACAGGGGCCGAAAGGGGAGACTCATAAATCATAAATAATCCGGTCAGCCTATCTTAGATGTCATAAATAATACCGGACATCGACATCACAAATCCAAATCGTTCCGTCGAGGGTGCTTGTACATTTATTAATTAAATGGCCAACGCTCCTTTCAGATTAACGTAATAAATATATAATTAATCGGCGTATTTATTTTTACGTGTCCCAAGTGGACTATATGTTGCTTACAAGATGATAAATTGTGCAATGACCGTGCAAGAAGAAAACAATTTTTTACCTGAGCGTTTCTTGCGTGTAACCGCTCACGGGTTAACTTATAACTGGGACAGGTTAGTGAGCTTCGTAAACAAGAAACGCAAGAAACGTACGGTAAATCACGGCACCGGTCGAAGCTTGCCGTGCAAATGGCGCACGGTTTGCGCCATAATGTGATGCACCGCGGTAAAAGACCATCGCCGTCCTTCTCCACCCTCCTCTCGTTTCCCTCTTTTCCGCCCAGAACTTGCGAACAATAGATAGCGCCGTGGCCGGGGCGGCCTCGCGTCGGGGAATGGAAAATAGTCGACTCCGCCGGCCGTTTTCGGATGCCACCCACGAAGAGGCGAAACAATACGTCAAAAGTTCCGCATTAATTGTCCTTAAGTTGCCAGCGATAAATTCATTACGCCCCCGGGGTAATGGTGTTATCGTGTTTTCGCCCCGTGGCTTCGGTAATACCGGCTCTTTTCGGCCGTTTTGTCCTGCGAGCCTCCGCTGCCCTGACGCTATCGCGTCTCCCTCCTCCTCTCGCCTTTTAACCATCTTCCTTCCTTCCTTCCTTCCTTCGCTGCAATTTTTCCTTCTCGCCCCACTTCGGCACGTATTTGCTATTGACGTCATTGCGACCGGCACCGTCGGAGTATCTCCGGGCTCTTTGAATGCACGGTTCAAGAGGGAAATTAAATTCATTCTATTTATTCATTCGCGCGGTTGTCAGTTTCCCTCTCTCTCTCTCTCCCTCTCTTTCTTCTCTGCCCACGTACGCTCTCGCTCTGAGTTTTCGTTTTCATTGCCGTACTTTAACTCTCCTTCTATCTCTTTCTTTTCCTCTCCGTTCGAGCCAGTGGGATGAAAACTCGCAGAGGAAAACGTTGTTGAAGCGAGAAGAATGGAAGAGAAGAAACTGAAGAGACGGTAGGCGTTGCACAACGAGTCTATTCCGTTCTTCGGAAAAGAACTGTACTTCGAGTCCCGCAGTCAGTCGACGCGACGGAAACCTTTCATACAATTAGCGAAAATGATACGTCTTTACGGAACGGACTTTCGCAACTGCAGGCGTTCCATGAATGCCGCTTAGGACGCCGATTGTATGGCTGCTCCGATTATTCTCAATTAACTTCTTAAATCATTGTTTAAAGTACGCCTCTCTCTCTCTCTCTCTCTCTCGCGCGCGCGCGCGCATTTGGCTAACTCTTTATAGATCGAGAAATTTATGCAAGCAAATCTTTAAGATTAAAGGCATGTATTACTCTAACGTGAGAATCGAAAGTGTCGAGCATGCGTGTTCGCACGTGTTTCTGTCACGGGACGTGCGACGGCCGACACTTGACGATAAAGTGCACACGGATCACGGATCAGAGAAGCAAGAGGGTCGATCGGCGAATACAGGCAAAGAGATGTGTCATATATGGAGCGTAAAGGCATAAGGCGTGAAGAAGCGGCGTCAAGTGGAACGAGATCGAAAACAGTCGGACACGAGTCAGGAACGACCCGTCGGTTCATCGCCGACGGTGTCGCCGGCCGGAAATAAAGTACACCACGTACATGTATGCGATGCAAGTCGGTGGCGAGATGGTACAGCACATTGAAATATTGAATAGATAAGATCGTCGCATTCGAGAACCCGCAGATAACTATGGAAATTCTCCTTTTCAAGCGCAAGGAGAATTTAGCAAACGCAACTGTGACGCGAGGGGGTCGGTCCTTTCATACGAATGGTATGAAAAAATAACATAACTTACGACATCGGTTAACGAGATGAGGAACGAGGGGGAGAGGGTAAATACAAAAAGGGACGGAGAACGGAGCAAACTAACGGGCGGACCCAAGATTTCTGCCAAGATCGGGATGGCCCATGAATAATTTTCGCCCAAGGGAAAATAATTTAGGAGTCTGGAACTCGAGGCTTCGTGACTCCTCCTCGGGCATATCCGGTTTTGTCCTCGCGATTCCGGGATAACATGATGGCGTTCCAAGAACGGCGGGCCGGCGGGGAATGGTAGGGGAAAAAGAAAAGGGCAGTGGACAGCTCCAATTACGAAGCAAGACTGGCTTGATGCACGTTATTCCGGAGATTTCATCAAGAAAGGAATATCAGAGTGCTGACGCTTAATTACCTCTCCTTCGTAAAAATTAGGCTAAAGATCGGACAAACAATGCGTTCGGTAAAAAGAGACATTTGAGGAGAAATATTTAATATAATGGAATGTACAATAATTTTCAAAAAAAAAAATATTAATAAAAAAATCTGAAAGAATTCGAATCATTTGTCACATCATTTATCAGTTTTCGCTAAAATAAATATCTTCGGCGTTGCGCATTTTCAACATTAAATATCTTATTGTGGTTTGCAATTAAAATTTTATCAGATTTAAAATTCGACTAAAATTAAATATAAAATTAATATAATTTTTCGACGTTCTTCCATAAAAGAATTATATTTAAATACAAAATCTCTGCTTTTAAACCTGCATACTTTTATGAGCGATCTATACCTACTTACGACAAAAATCTTTTCTAGAGGTTCGACTATTGATGTCACTTCTAACCAATGACTACTGCTTTTCTCGTCTCTTTTCCTTATGCTAAGCGCGTACACTTATGTGTAACATGCCGTGCCTGCCTCGATGTCCGCTTCAATGTTTACATGACACGAACAGGATTACAAATAGAACCGGCAGCTATTTCCCTCAAGCACGAATACTCGAACTCTTTAGACCCCGAAATACATCGAAGGCATGCTATTAATTGCATTGGCCAGCTTGCAAACATTATAAGAAGTTGGATTGTTCACAAAAATCGCGATATTAGATACTATAAATTTATAAGTAATATTTAAATCAAAATGTCCAAATATAGTATCACAAATCGATGTGGATTGCTTTCTTACGGAGTGTAAACTTCTGTTTTTAGAACACGTTCTATCATCAGCCATTACAAGATAAAATATTTATGGATCTGTATCGCAACATTCAAACTGATCTCTCTCGAATGTGCGCCCCTTTGTCTGGCGTATTAAATAATACTCTACGGATAAAGCCATTTACACTGCACGAACGGGAAGTTTAGTTAAACTGCGTTAAATTTTTTAATTAAATTCTATTATGCTGTCGGGGCTAAATTTCTATTATCAGCGATGCGCTCCGTTGTAACGTGCCGCGAACTGTTAATCAATAATATTACACGCAGGCTCACTAAAGCACGCGAAACAACGAACACTGTAATCCATAGCTCTTGCAAAAAAATAACAATCCCGTAGAGCTAATGTTCTATCCACGATGCGTCCATTATCGTATGATGTCTCTCCCTCTCCCCCCTCCTCATTCATAAAAGAATCAATTTTTCCTGGCGAAAACTCCGTTTTTTTTTCCCCGTTACAAACCGCTTTGCAAAGGATAAAAAAAAAACCGTGGGACACGCTCATGCGATTTAACAATTTTAGCGCAGTTGTCGTCTCGCTTCGGTTTTTCGCAAAATGCAAATTGCGAGAGCGCCCGGGAGAATTTTACAAGCGGATAAAAGCGGAGACTGTATTTTGCAAACGCGCGTATATGGGAATATGAAATTTCAGGGGGTGCACGGTAAACGCGGGGCAATACAATTCCGTAATTCATGCATTAAAGATACAAAGAATTTACCGTTTGCGCGCGTTAAAAAAAAAAAGAGAGAAAGAGAGAGAGAGAACTGGAGAAAGAGAGAGATGAAGAGCGAAATAAAAACGAGAAAGTGGAAAACTCGCTCAAACGCGCGCATACGCAACTCCCCTCGCAATATGTACGTGATTTTAAAAAGTTTCCGGATTGAAGCGCCGCATCGTACTGATACCTTCGAGGATGCAAATCGTGCTCGAAAGCCCTCGTGATTTTTACGAGCGAATAAAAAGAAAAAGCCGACGGATAGGTAAACCGGGCTTGTGCCGACGGCGTGTGAGAGGCACATCGGGGGGGATAGGAGGAGTAGAGGATGGTGGCCGCCACCAACTCCCGGCACTAGGGTATCACGGAACAAAGAGCTCACACATTGCGCTGCCTCGTTATTGTTTCATGCTGCAAAATATCGCATTCTATTTATGTGCGCCTGACGGGGCCGCATCCAAAATTCACGAGGCTTTGGATTATATGCGTGCAGCTATGCAACCGTGTCATGTCATCCATCTTACGTCGCGGCGGTGTACATACACGCCGCGCGATGTGTAAGCCGACAAAAGAGTTCGCGCGCGATGATATAATTCAAGGCGAAATTATGTCGCAGCAGTTTTGGCAAATACGTATCGCGTACAAGAAGAATATCCTTTTAATGTGAACGCTGTAAATTTAAAGCAGTGGCGGAGAATACGTTACGTTACCCATTAAAATCACTCACGCGTTTGCTCGACGCCGAGACGCGAACGTGTCTCTGGACACACCAAGATTCTTGGTGTAATTAATCCTTGCGCAATAAATATTTCCTTTCTTTCTCGATACATCGCAAAATGTCGCACAGGGAAGTTGCACAAAGGGAACTAAAAACTGTCGACGGAAATTTCTCCTTTCGGATGGCACTTTCATGCATTGCTGAACTCAAACGCTAAGTTTGCCTCTGTTCTCCGTCGAGGTAGACGCCGATAGTGACGGAGCAAATGTACGGGTTAAACGAAGTAAGAACGAACAAAATACAACGTCGATTCGACAAATCGCGAAAATAGCATTGAGGCACGCTACGCGAATACAAAAGTTCCCGGAGGAAACCGGCTATTTATCAAGAGGAAGTGGCGCGGCCAATTTGAAAACAGCAGGAAAGTGTGCCGCGGAGTCGGTAAAACTTCTCAAGAAGTTTGTAGTAACGGCTGGATTCGCCCCATAATTCAAGTAGCGGCTTTCAATTTTTGCAGTAACCCGCTTATGTTTTTAGCCACCATCATGTGTAAAGATATCTGCGAGAGAGAGAGAAAGAGACTGAGAGATAGAAACATCCAAGTTAATGTGAAACCATATTTACCAGAAAACTCTCAATTCTCGCATTGAAACAAAAAGGAGAATACAATTTAGTCCACGATTTAATAATTTTAAAAAATCTTTCAAAGAAAATAAAAAGTTCTATACAAACTAATTAACAAAAATTTGATACCACTCTTAATTGTAAAGACGCCCGAAAGAAGTGCATATTTTTACAAGTTGCATATTAAATGAGAACTGCAAGAAAATGAAATATGAATAAACCAAAGGGCATTAATGTAGACCACGGATAAGCAGAGCAGCGTCTGACTGCGAACTGGTTTTTACTACTCGCGGTCTCTTGGCGCAACGACGGGACGACGTTTCGTGTCTCCTCGAGAAATATGAGAAGTTGAAATCTGCTTTATCGTTTGTTCATGTTAACGAGACCTTTAATTATGTTTACAATGTACCGAATATAAACTGCTCCTTAATTTAGAAGGTCAGACGCGAACGGCGAACGGCGACGGAGATGGTGCTGTCGTACTGTCGCACATAATGACATTTATCTACCGCTGTTCTAATACAACGAGAAGTTCTTTATGCACGCGAGCAGAGTTAATCTATTAGTAATAATCGCTCGAAATATTGTAATTCAATATTGGAATACACATTGATATTGTGACAATAAATATTCGCTACAAAAAATATTGTAAAAAATATTAATTACAAGAAATCGTTGTACATATATATTAAATTTAAAAAATATTCCAGTGCTCGAAAATTACATACGATACAATTGTAGCCACACGGTTTCGAAATTAATTAACAAATTAATTAACTGTTATTTTCTATGCAATAAAATTTTCCGTTAGACCACAAAGGAATTACGTGTGGAAAACATCGTGCCGCTAATTTGCAATCGGCGTTGGAATAGATTTTTCTCAACGAGGTAAAGATCCGACATAAGAAAGGGACTCGTCGTTACTCGGGGATGCTAATTAGAGTCGCAAAGCACTCAGACGCGGCGAAAAGCCATTCTTCCCGATGGAGAGAAGATCGTTCACTGTCTATTAAGTACTTTTCGTGTGTCGTAATTCGATTAAGTACACTTAACGAACTTGTCTTCGCTCAAGCATCGCTGCTAGATTAGAGTTTAATTCGAACAAGTTAAGGCGCACTAAAAGAAGAGTGAAGATTAATCTCCTCGCGTTAGGAGCAAGGACGAAAACACGTCTCCCAAAACGCGAAAGAAATCATCATCAAGATTTGCATCGAGATCATAATGAAGTAACGCAGCACGCGCTTTAATGAACCGGCAAAATAGATGGCCCGAGACTGTACTGATAATAGATAATGAAGCGTTCTAAGTACTTATGCTCCGATTGTATGCAAAATAGGTCGCTCAAGGCTACTGATTATTGTAGACAATGAAGCGTTTTACGTATTTATGCTCCGTAAGCACTATGAAGAAGCGATCGAGCAGCAAGCAATTTCAGTCTCGCGAACCAAGGCAAAGCCTCGGATCGCCTTTTAAAGCGCCGAGTTTAAACGAACAAGCGCGATATTTTAACGACGCAAAAAGCTCCGCAGGTGGTGGTTGGCTATTAATTATTCATAAAGTTATCGTCGGCGACCGGTTAAACGCGATGCCAAAAAGGCCAAAGGTGAAAAGTTCTTCGTTAAGAGTAAGAAAATGCACGTGTGGATACGCAAGGATAACCGCTCCGCCAAAGTAACGAGAGATATTCTATCTCCGCGAGAAATATCATATTTACAGAGAGAATACCTCAGCAATCCGCGGAAAAGTAACTCCATCCCGGTACAGATAGATAGATGGATAGAGAGAGAGCGAGAGAGAGGGAGGGAGGGTGGTGAGGAAAACTCCTTTTTTGCAATTATACTGGATATCTGAGAACACGTATATAACGACAGCAAGATAAACGAGAAATGAGATATACTCTCTCAAAATTTTGAGACTATTTTGACTGAACGAAAATGGAATTTGCTGACATCTCTTACCGAGATTTTCGAATATTTAACATTAAATATTTTGGTAACTGAACCTCCACCTAGGACTCTGCGGTATAATGTTTACTTAAAATTAATTTTTAGCTATTTGTTCCCCTCTGAAATTCGATTCGCCGGAGCCCTTTAATTTCGTAGGACGTAGACCGAATAATTCCGTAATTAGATCTTGGATCTCAATGTTGACAAAGGAAAAATCGTCTCAAAATTCAGAGAATACCACCGTACTACATATCACACGCCGTACAGATTTCCTAGTACATCCTGTATTCTGGTCACGTATCATTTAAAAGAAGCTGGGAACATCGCGTGTGCAGCATCTGGCCTTTTTCTCCGGCTTCTCCGCTTTGCCAGATTTTTTGCAAGTCAAAACCGCGTCTAATTATTCAGGCGGTCAGTTCGTGTCGGTTATTTTACGTCGCGTTTGAAATAATCCACGCATCGTATCAGAACGCACGGCAAAAGCTGCCCATTGTTCTTCGATAACATGACAAATTGCAGAAATAAAATTAAAAGCTATCAATAAAATAAGCAAATTATAAATTAATACGTAACTCGCGTAACTCTTTACAAATTTTTAGATGACATGTATAGAAACATTTGGGGTTCGTAAAATAAGTATTGGCATTTCTCGACTAGCTCCGTCAATTCCTTAATGTAAATAGTTCACGATAGAACATATGTATTACGCTATTATTATGCGATAAAGCAAAGGAACTGGATCTTTGCGGCGTGCAGCGGGAGAAGGCGGAGGTGCGCGGGGTGAACCGCGCGGAGCAGGCGAGGATCTGCCGCCCCGCACGAAATCCGGCGGTTTGCGCGCAAATTGGATGTTATCTCTCGGCAGCTGGGGACAGAGCACACTCAGGCCCGCGCGAACGCGCGCGCTGCACACCCACATACATATACATTCACATAGCCACGTGTATCCGCACACATACTCATACACGTACACACACACACACGTATATATCGACCACTTATAAACGTGAGATGAGAACTTTACCGATCCTGGCATCGAGGCAAAGTCCAGGGGCGAGCTTTAAGCTTCCGACTTCCCTCTCTCCTCGTATCTGTCTTCCTCTCCCCTAACCCCGCTGCTCTCTCCTTCGCCGTCGTATCTCCCAACCATCCTACACACCGTCCTTGTAGTAGAAACGGTCGAGTCTTAGCCGCGAGAGAGAAAGGTCGATTTGCCGCAGCTGCTTCAACGGGAATCGTTAAAATCGACTCCTAAACTGCAATCCGGATCGACGAGCAATCCGCGAATTCGAGCATCGGCAATAAAACACCGATAATTTTGCCAATTCGGATTCATTTCGCGGAGACGCATTGTTCCGCGGACGAGCGCGGGCACGGTTCTTCGTATCCTACGTTCGCGGTCGATATCATGGCGTATCTCACCCCGCGCGCGAGGAATCTGGCACGCATTCAGGAATCAAGCGGATTCACGGGCAGGGGAGAGAGCTTTACACGAGCCGAGGCGAGGAAGATTGCAGCGCGCAACTGCGATTTTCTGCAGTGCGCCTGCATTTCTTTTTAATAAATTACGCGCGAAGATTTATCGCGAGCGCGGACGCGACTGATTGATGAGCGTAGCGATGAGCGGCGCGTGCGAAGGAGGATGAGCGCGTTGCACGCGCACCGCGTGTGAATGGATATTGCCGATATACCTAGTAGTTTGAGTCTCTGGCGAGGCTAAATGAAATAATATCTCGAGGGCACTTCTCTCCCATAGGATGAATAGGGCGCGCGACTGATGGAGATGAAGGAAAAGCTTCGGGTCGACTGACGTCGAGGTGCAGCTCGATGAATGGGACGCCGTGGAGTGACGTCCATCGAGATCAAAAGACGAGTGGATGATCCTGGACGCGGACTGTTGAGCGGAGACAGAGAAGTCGTGGAGATTATCGGGACGACGGCGATGACAACAAAGAGCATTCCGCGTTCCATTGTGTTGACGTCTGCGCCGGTGCATTTGCGTCAATATAAAACGCTGATTATGGCGTTCCTTCTTTGGCGACAGACGGAGAGTAGTGCTCCCGCCGCCAATAATCGACAAAATCATAATTTTAATGTTAACCAAAATGCATCGGAGGAACGATATAATCCTTACCGTTTCTTCCTTCGCGTTTAATAATGATTTAGTGATAAAAAGTGGATAAAAGTAAGAACGTTTAAAATATAGAAATACAAGTCTGACACTTTCTGAAGTGACATTTAGACGTTCTTTAAAAATATAAAATCTATAATCCGAGAATTAAATTTATTTTTGATATGTCTCTCATTATTAATAAAACCATTTTACTTTCATCACATAATATATGCTGCGACAAATTTAATGTTAATTCATCGAATTTTGGATATTTACAAACTTTGGACAAACGAGAATTTCGCCAGTATTTCGCAACTGCGATCAAACGGAAAATGAAACACTCGTGAAAGAAAGCTCCGAATATCAATCCCATAACCAAGCTTTAAGGAAATGGCATAAGAAAATATTAAGATTTGTCGGAAGCGGCTAAAGATTTCTTCTTGCATTGTACCGGAATGCGCCGCGCAAACCGACCTCGTATATTCTTGAGAAGAATTATCGAGATGTTTATCCGCTTATAAAGGCCGCTATCCGAATATTTATTAGTTTACGAGAGGGGAACAACGCCCTTTTCCGCTCCATTTCAACGGGCAAAAGTGTCGCGCTGCCGCCCGGTATTTATTGTTCCGATGGGAGCGATGTTTCGTATGTTTGTACCTGCCTTTTCTTCGAAGCGCGCGCGATATATTCGGCATAAATGACCGAACGTGAAATAAAGTGGTGGAATTATTTCTGATTGAAGAGAACGATGCTTCAAGTAATTCCTAATCTTCAACGCCATAGTACCTACAGATATTTTCTAAAATTATTCAGCTTAAATTACATGTCATTTCGTAGAATTAAAAGAGATTAAAATTTTCTGTTATTCTGTTATTATATTTACTATATGTTATTATATCAAGTAAATAACTAACGATATAAATAATGTAATATTTTTTGATACTCTGATATCTTTAACATAATTTTTACGAACGTCAAAAGTTGAAAGACAAACAGGCCGCAACAGGACAATTATCTCAGCATTTCGAAGAACGTTTAAAGCTCGAAAAAGCATTCGCTCCAACATACACGCGTAAAAACGTATTTATAACTATGATAATGTGATGTTCAACGCGTGGAGATCGAGAAACGGCCGTTCGCCGCATTCATGCTGGAGGGCCGTTCACCTGGAAGATATTTCCAGTGCGCAATAAACGAAAGGTCACTAAAAAAGGGGTAGATAGAGGATGACTGACGGAACCATATGCGAGTATGCGGAATTCTATTTCTACCGCCGCGCCCGGGACCCATCGTGCGCTTGTAGGGGCTTATACGACCTCGTTTACCGTACACGTACCGGCATTGTTGCGAGCAAATCGTTTGTATTTTCTACCGGGCGGCGATGCAAACGAGTTCGCGGAAACCGATACTAAACTGGTACCCTGAACGTTTTCCAGGACCGACGCGGGCCATAGTCGTCGTCGTCGTCGTCATCTATCGACCTATCGATGTCTTCCGCCACGCAACGCCTCGCGGCGTCTTCGTCGAGCAAAAGCGACGACGGGATCTCGGCAATCTGTTTTTCTCTCTACACCGACCAACACAGAAAGAAGCCTCACGGTTTCCCTTGTGTGAAAGCAATTCCACGACGAGAAGCCCTTACGACCGCAGGAGAGAGCGCCCTTTACATCCCGCGATTTTTCTCATTAATCTGGGACCGGGGTGCTCTGAAATCCGAAGCTAAAACGAAATCTCGTAATTTAATTGGGTCGCGGACAGATGTTAAGATTCTCCTCCGGATCCGACGGACGAAAATGTTTTACGAATTGTTCCAAAATAGATATCCGCTCGCGCGGCACAAAAGTGTAATCAGAATGCTCCCGCGTAGATTACATGTCATCAAGCGTGGTTGCGTCTTGCATGTCGAAAACAAAGGGCGGTCGGGTGTCGACGCGATTAAAATTCACCGGCCGCGCGGTTATAAACGAGATCGGGAATGAACAATGTGCGCCAGAATTAACACATCGCCGCGGCCGTGACGCGTAATTACCCGCTCCGCAGGTTTCTCTCTCGGGGTCCCCCGTCTCCTCCCATCCGCACTCGATTATCCGTGAAAGAATCAACGGACCTCGAGGCACCCATCGGTACTTTGATTTTATTACCACCCTCTCTCGAGTGCCCGGCATCCACTTCTTCACCCTGTCCTTCTCTCCGCGGCACCCTCCAGTTTCCACGAGTTTCTCAAGTCGTCGACTGACTCGACGGAGCCGTAAAACAATAATGAGCAATCACATAATAGATCGCCCGTGGGATCTCCTCGGTCGTTGCTGCATCTATTCAACTCTCGCGCTGCGGCCGAATGGGGCGCGTTCGATTCATCAGGCCGACGATTTTCCTAGTTGCCCTCGGCTGACGCGATCTACGACGCCCGCGCCGGCATTTCGCCGTTAAAGCTTATCGCCGGGGAGGCACGAACGGGGCATTCGCCGATTAAATTGTTACGCAAGTAAGCCGACACTTTGGTGACTTCGTACTTATCGATCGGCGGCCGATAGGTATCGCGATGCGCGTAACTAAGGGCAACGAAGGTGCCGATTCGTTCGAGCTTACTTGAAGCTTTCCTCTTTTTTCTCTCTCAAATCAATACCTCCCGAAGATAGAAATTCGCGTGCTTTAAATACCCTTTGCACTGTATTTTCAAATTGTATTTCTGTATTTTTTATTGTATAAACACAATTGTATTTACATTCGTTATATATTTTGTATTTTATATTTATTCCCATATTTATATCTATACGTTCATATAACGATATTTACATTCATTTTTATATTTCCAGAATTTCAATATTGAAAAAATACAGATTTTTATACTGTTCCAGTTTCTTTCTTTCGCAAAATCTCGAATATCCCAGTTTTATTCGTATTTTCATTTTCACTATTACATTAGTTGCGCAAAAAAAGAAAAAAAAAAAGGTGAATAGTACCACTCACCATTCGTGACAGATGGTGCGCTTTGTGACACCGGCAGACGATTCCAGTCCGGCCGATATTTCGTATTGCGAAACTTCGCTATCATATCCAACGTCGACTTTACGTTTACGCCCCGGTTGTACGTATGTAACATACGAACGCACATACACACAGAAATACACACACGCGCATACACACGGGCGCGCATGCTACAATGTATATTTATATATATATTTACGTCGCGGGGGGGGGGGGGCAGAAATGCACTGTAGCTTGACCCACTCTCGAGAAATACACACGCTCAATATGTATGCGGTGCGTACGACTACCGTCGCGCGGATGCGATTAAAACTCTTATGCGTTACAGCACCGTATGGAAATCAGCATGCGCGGAATATTGTAGCTGCATGGGTGCGGCAACGAAAGTTTGCGCTCCGTATCTGCGTGGAATTTAGCAGAGGATGTTGTACGAGGGTGCCGGGGACGCGAATGTACGTGCGTGTTTATGCGGCCTCGCGCTTCGGGTCCGTTTTAAAGCGAATAAGTACGGACTTAATAATGTTTTGCTAAATGCGACCATCGCCGACGCCCGCGCCGCGCCGGCGCGTACAGAGAGAAACGGAGATAATACAGCCATGAAAGTTCATATTTTACGTCTAGAATTTAATAGAGACACTACGAACGTGTCCGACAAATGTTACGTGAGTATAACGTAACATTTATACTGCGATACATTATGATGATGAATAAAGGATTGCGAGTTTCTCGCAGGTATAGGCATGAAAAATAAATATCAAAGAAGATGTTACCAAGAAACGAAAAATTTTCTCATGTATAATATTCTCCTTTTATCAAGTAATAATAGAGCGATAGTTTTAAACAGCTTGTAAATATATGTAAAATATTTTTACAGGAAGGATTATTGCACGTACAAATACACATTTAAAATTAATTAGATTTTGTATTTTTCTTGTGTAATATTGTTAGCTAGAGTGAAATTTACTATAGCTAGACTTCTCTTTCTTTGTACAATGTACAACATTTGTCTAGAGCAAGTTACTTTCGATCCTGCAAAGAGAGAGAGAGAGAGAGAGAGGGTACATAGAGTAGATTTAGCGAGACAAATCTCCAGGCTGTGTACACTTGCGAATCTCAGTTTCTCTGCAGCCATGTCCCGTGTTGGACTCCCATTGCTACCATTGCACTCTACATTTTATGAAGAAAAAGAATGAAAAAAAAAAACACCGTAGCGAAAGTGGATTATTACAAGGAGAGAGAAAAGAATTTCGCTCCGAGTTCTTGGGAGAACGATAAATCAAAGGAAAGGGGTTCTGTGTAAACGTTTTACTCGCATTTTAATCACGCGAACGACAAACAAAACTACAGAGAAGATTACCCCAAATTTCGTCAGTCCATTGTGATTTTGCGTCCGAATGTAACGGAGGAAATCCACCGCGCGACTTGCTCCGCGCTATATCGCTGAAATTGATACAGGCGTTAGAGCGGCCGGCGCGGCGCCGTGAGAGTCCATCAAACTCCGCCGGGACGTAAACTCGCGATAAAACGTCAAATAAAACGCGACGATAAAAAAATTGGGGCAACCTCTGTCATGTGTGTAGGTACGTACGCGCGTTTATATAGGTGAACGCGAGTAATAAAAAGTGTCGAGAGCCGAGAGGGGCTCACCGGGGAGGTTGATGGAGGCAAGTTTCGCCGAAAGAGATCACCGGATTTCTATCTCGCGACCGATACAAGCCCAAGCGACGTATATCGGCCGACGTTATTCGGTAATCGGGGGTCACCTCGTTTACGCAAGAACGATCTTACAACAGGACGGATCCCGGGCCAATCATTCCCGGCCCACCCTTCGATTCACAACGTGAGCGATACGCGCGACACGTGGCGAGAGGGAGATAAAATTTATTGCGACGGAGCACGTGGAAAAAGGTGCAGGCTCGCCTGCCTTTCTCCCCAAGAACAGCTGACGGCGCGGCGGACGGAAAGGTGAAGGGATGTAGAAACGACAGATCGCATTGGCATTGTGTCACGATATTTGAGCGCGGGTAAGCCATCGAAGGAGACCTGTCTCTGCGCGTAAGAAGTATGATAAAGTTCCTTCATTCATCCTTTCATCTTCGTTCGTCCTGACACGATGATATGTCCGCGGCACGATGTCAAGTGTCACGGCGCGAGTCGTCCCGCGAGCGGAATATCTCGACACTGAAAACTAAGAGTAAGTATCTTTTACAAGCGCGAGGCTCTTCCTTCAAAACGTCACGCGATACTCACGACGCCGGTATCCGCGGTAGCGCTCGCATTTGCAAATGGGTACGTTAAACCTTGTAGAGCGTGGAAAGGTAAAACGGCAGAGATCGTCATAGCTTCGTCAATAGGGCAGTCTGGGCGGTAACGGTATTGAAGGGCGCGTTAGGTTACATTGCAGACGCGCTTACGGTGATGTTGCCGGTGAAACCGGCTCGTGAAAGACTCGAAAGTGCTTTATGTACTCCCCGTGTGTGGCTACATATGTATACGAGCGTACACAGGACGCAGGACTGACTCTCTTCCGCACTTACCGCGTTGTGTCACTACAAATTGCAAACGTGCCGTTGCCGCTCGAACGGGTATGGAAGCATCGGTTTTAATTGAAGCGGAGTTGCGATTCAACCGCGTTGCCGCGAAACCATTCCGAAAGCGATACGGTCTCCGACGTAAACGTGTAATTCTTACGTCTAATACATATACCTATCTAAAAGCGTATCGCGAACTGTCGAAACGTTTCAGCCGCAATCCCGGATATATCTCCTACGGTCGTTCTCGTAGATGCTCTTCTCAGTCTATCGCACAAGGTTTCGAGACGGTTCGCACACACTCTCAAGCTCGCCACGGCCGCGCCGGGGCCGCGAGTTCCGTAAACTCGGAAATAATGTAGACGCGCCGGGTTTTCAATCTCACGAAGATTAATTCGCGCAAATATCATTTTGTTTCCGCTCGTTGGCTTACGCGCTGCATTGTTTACATACGTTCTCGCGGGCGGGGGCTAACTTTCAGGAAACTCGTTTCCTCGAGAACGCGAGGCCGTCGCGCCGCCGGCGAATTCTCCCCCCCCCCCCCCTCCCCGGCGCGGCGCGCCGTTATAGCCGTTCCACCCTCGCAAGACATGTTCCCATTTCAGGAATACGAGCACACAGCGTGATGAACTCAAACGACGTAACATTACGTTTTTTTACGAGGAAAATTTTTCAAGCGCGCGCGTTCGACCGAAACTGTCGCGGTAACTGTCTGATGTCTACATCAGCTCGCAATGCTGTTTTCAGGGCGATATCGAGCACCTCGGGTTTCGTGGTAAGTACACATTATGCAAATCGACTTGGTTGGCGTCGTGTGGCGTCGTGCATCACGGAGTGAGTGCGACAGCCCGCGCGAGGAAGTGGGAAACAAATAACCGGCCAAACATACGGAAACAGTAACGATCGGGTAATTAGAGCGAAAAAGCTCGTTCGGTAAGCGACGCGAAAGGCACGAGCGTTTCGCAAGATGTACCGAGAGATGGTCGTCTCTCCCTAGGGAATGGGCGACCGAGGGTGGACCAGGCGGGGATCTTCGCTTCGAATTGCCAAGTGCACACATCGCTAACTAGGTTACGTAATACAATTAGCGCCTCCGCTAATTTCTCAGCGCCGACTAGACAACCGGCTAGGATGGTAGTTCGCTATTAATGGGCAAATACAAAGCGCCGACTATCCGAAACGCGTTGCCATCGACTCCCTCCTCCCTTTCTCTCTCTTTCTTTGTTTCTCTCTTCCTCATCGTGTTATCTCGCCTTCTCCCGACAAGAGGAGCAGCTACGAGAACCCTCACCGTGTACGGTCCAGACGAACAAAAACAAGTTTGATCGCGTTTCACAAACACGGGGGTCGACCGGCGCATTTAATCGCGGAGAACGCGCTTCCATGGCTCTTATACGACGCCCGTCCCCTACATGTATTCGGTATTTGTACTGGAGGAAATGCGCGTTGAATATTCAATTCGCCGCGTTATTAATAGGCGCGAGTATCCTTCGTGCCATATTCGTCGTGTACACGATACTTTAATCATCGCGCGGGTAGAAGCAAGAAAGCGAAGCCGAAGGAGACGGGAAACTTTATTTGTAGATACTGAAATTGAAGAGATAAAGATTCTTGCAGCATAGAGAGCTCTTACAGCAACGTAAAAGTCGCGTATCGCAAATTGTATTGAGTGTCTCGCTATTTTTGTGAAAGAAATTAACTTAAAATTGGTCAAAGAATTCGCACGTAAAGAGAAACATGGTTGACTCGGTTTGTGCACCTCGCATGTGTACTATGTGTGTGTATATATATATATATATATAAATGAAATAAAATATTAAGCGAAGAGTACAAGTGACGTGTTACACTTACTAAACTGCCGCACAAAGTCGCGGTGCAACCGGTAGGGCCGCGTAGGACCGTACTAAAACGAAATTAACGCTCGCCGGAGGCGAGTCAAGAGGATGGTGTTATTCAGGAAAATAAATTGCGCGAGGTGCACAGAGAAAAGGATTTTAAAGGATCACGAAGTGAGCAAGCGAGGAAAGGAGGAATCTCGCGGAAAAGATGTGGGGATGTTGAGAAGACGCGCGAAGAGAAACAGAGATATACGGAGGAAAAGAAATGGAGGGTGGGAAAAAAGACAGTGAGAAAGAAAGAGAGAGAAAGAATAGCGAATAAAAGATCACGGATTTGTGTGGAAATGAGAGGAAGCGAGGAGTGAACGACGACGCGCGACGGAAAATTAGGGGGAGAGATTGGGATAGATAGAGAGGCGGAAGAAATAGAGGATAGCTATTCGTGCATCGCTGAACGTTCGTCGAGCGAGAACGCATCGGTGCATCGATGCGCGCACGCGCGCGCGGTTTGTGCATCCAGGATATTAAAAACATACACATCCGACGATAAATCCGGCGTAAAATATAAATCGGTAATGCCGCCGAAAAACTCGGTCGGAGCTGAGCCTCCGGTTTTCCGTCTCCCTCCACCTTGTTCGTACACTTCCTCGCCCCGTCCTTCCCCGCACGTTATTCCGCTACGCTGCAGAATCGCGCCGCTTTTTTTGTACCTCTTTCTCTCCCATCTTCCTCACTCTTCTCGATAACAATGTACAGCTTGAATGCGCACTGTGTGCTCTCCGATGCGCCGCCAGCGCACAGACAGGTGAGATTTCGCAGGATGCCCGATAGAGCGAACGAGATAACCACTCCTTCAATGTTTTTTTTTGTTTTTTTCTTTTACGCGAAGGAGAAAGGTTAATGAGAGTGCGAGGATGCGTGAATTAACGGGCGATTTCCAAGCGAGGGGCGACACACACACATTGAAATAAATAGTAAATTTCATTAACACCATAAATGTGATTCAATTTATCAATCGAATAAATCTTTACAAACGAATTATAACGCTATGGAACATATTGCAATATTAATAATATCATTTACTATTACAAATATCGTATGCCGCTTACAAACAATGTTAAACCACTCCCCCACGTACTATTTATACGCTAATCATTAACAAACGCGACATCGATACGGCCGGATAAATCGACGAAAAAGACAAATTCCATTCAATGCTTCTATTTTGTGACGTCGATTACGGAGCGAGGCAACAATCCCCGTCGCTTTAATCACCGATCCGTCGACTTAAACCATATTTTCCTCCGACACACGTCCAAGTTTAACGTCCGACAAAATGTTTTCAGCTTTACTAGAGACAGAGAGAGAAAGAGAGAGAAAGAGCGAGAGAAAAAGAGAGAGAAAGGGAGAGGGAGCACGGGACGGGAGCGAAAAAGAGGGGCTCGTCGTCGGTCTGGCTTTTAATCGTCGTCGCGACGTTCCTTTTTTGCGACCCTCACGCGGGTGGGCGCGCACACCCAGTGTTGGAATCCACTTTAACGGACCTCGCTAATTACCGAGCGGGTAGCTCCGCTTATTTGCCTTGACTCTGATTAACCTTCCACGTGGTGTGTTCCTCCCTACGCAACAGAAACGGAAGAGGGGTCGAGGAAGGCCGACCGTAGGGAGGCGGTCATATATAATCGCTTTATGCACGTTTCCGCGTGATATCGCGACTATGAAAATTTAAATGTTTTTCGTTTGCCATATAAGTTCCGTCTGATTTGATTCATCGTGAAACGATGCACCTACATTTCGCAATTATATTTTTTCAATATCATTAAAAGTTAAAAGAAAAAAAATCGATATTATACGTCGATATCCAATAGGTATCTCATATCTATAATATAAATAGAAGACATATCACTATCCAATTATATTTTACGTCACTATTGACGTTTTGACAAATTCACGTGAATCTGAAAGTAGAAGGTAATTATGATGTGTCGTGTGTAATAAGGAACATCAATATAGAAAGTTTATTGAAGCCAGAATCGTGATAGAAGATAGTATCGTGATTCGATACCGGCACGTACGATCGAGCCTCTTAAATGATACCCGCGACACTCGCTTATCCATTTGGGCGCGTTACCTACATGCAAGGCAAATATCCGCGGGCGATTATGGCACTAAATCAGGCGTCTCGCGGAGAAAGGGGTAGGGAGGAGGGGGCAGGCGACGTGGAGGATGGAGCAATCTGAGGTGGCGCACGATCACGCGAAAATTCACCGCGTCGGATGCGCCTTATCTCGGCCGAAGAACGTGCATATCTGCTAGGCGGTCAGATAAGGATGATCCACCACCTACGAAACGCAAGCAGTCGGCGCAGAAAATTATGTGTGCCTCCGTAAAAGCGTCGTGCCCTCGTCCACAAACATTGCCGAGTCCCTCAGCGAAGGGAAACTCGTGAGGCAGGGCGAATGGGAGAAACGAAGAAAGAGAGAAAGAGGAGGATAGTCGGATCGACATCGTTCTCTCCATCGTGATTCTCGATTTTACACTCGACGCAGCGAGGGAATAACTATTTCTATAGCGATATCGTCTAACGAATTTTCGGGCAGTCCGCATAAACACACGCGACACAGCACAAAATTGCGAAGCATATAGGTACGCTGACTGATTCGTCAGTGTCGATGGCCGGGCAACGTTTATCGCGTTTATCGTGTCGCCAATAAATTATCAAGGGCAGCCAGATATAAGCGTTACGGTCCATTAACCGGAAACTCCGCGTAATGCCCATCTCCGCGTAACGTTAATTTCGACGCGCGCGTGCTGTACGCGGAAATAGGAAAAAAAAATGCAGTTTTATTACAAAGGTACAAAACCACTCGCCAGGGACAAGAAACGAATTTCAGCGTTTCGCTTCGGGCACTCGCCCCGTCCCTTTCTCGCAACCGGCCGGTAAACGCGCATTTTTCTCGTCGTAAAATTAACTCTCTTTTCCACGCTCTCTCTCTCTCTCTATCTCTCGGTCTTTCCTATACTCTCTTCTATCCCGATGAAAAAGGTTATTCATATCAGGGGGCGCGTACCCTTTTCCGCTGCAGATTACTTCAAAGCAAATATTCTCCGCGCGTTCAAAGGAATTACAAGGATATAACTAAATCCGTCGAATTTTTGCGTTGCAGTTTAAAGCAAGGTTGTTGCGATATGAGTAAAATAACGAGCGTGTGTAAAAAAAAAAGAGAGAAAGACTTAATACATTATTGTCACGCGCGCGAAACTCTCGCAATCTGCGTAGGAATCAAAATTTTTGCATTGATATTCTCGAACGCGTGAAGATTAAAAATTTTATTTTCAATGCCGCCAGATATATTTAAAATGTTATGTAAAAATTATTTTCTACTGTATAGCGAATTATTTTATATGCAGTTTAATTCGATTCAATTTTTATTAGGACATAAAGCTAATAGCTTGCCAATGAAATGCAATTTGTATCTACCGCTGAAAATAACACTTTGACATTTATTTTTAACCACACGGAACCCCTCGTGCCCGAAACCACAATGTCCCCAAAATGACGGCAAAACAAAATAATGGTATACAAGTTGTCAGAAATGATACCTGTAGCCAAATGATTTTATTCGCTGACTGCGGAGGGTGCGGATCGTATTTACCTCTGGTTTACATCGGCTTAATGGCGGCGTTGATATTCGAAATAATAGCGACTCGCTGGTATAATCGCGCGGTCCCTCGTACACGTAACGCGGTATCCATGTAAGCGTTTAGCTTTAGATTTACTGTTTCCACCAGCTAGCGACCAGCCGAACATGGCTGTGCCAACGCTGAGGCATTACCTATATCTCTACTGAGCAGAACGATCTGCCATATTGTATTTCACTGTCATTTGCTAAATATGTGCAAAGCCCAATAATAGTCGTAAATCTACCATTGAACAGTGCAGTTACCCATTTACACTCCTGAAGCTTGATTAGCGAAAATCCTGATATTTCCAAATGCTCACAACTCAAAACCTATTGATACCACGACGTTCCTGTCAGGATAAATTAATTTCAAATTTGCTTCTCTCTCTCTCTCTCTCTCAGAAATTCGAGAACATAAATAGCTGTACATTTGGATTTTAATTATTAAATTAAATATGTTTTATATGTGTGTGTGTGTGTATATATATATATATATATATATATGTACTTGCAGTTGATTAAAGAAGAAAACCTATTCCTTTAACAACTTAATTGGTCCCGTTTGCATCAAATACAAAGTCTTATAGTCCCTTGGTAATCTCAAAGGTCTTTATGCCATTGTCCCATAACACCCACACCATTAACAAGTTTCAAGCTTCTTAGTCGCCGTCCACGACCCTCTAAAGCGTCGTGGTCCCGTGACCACTTCAATCTACAAAGACGGTCCGCGACCGTCTCGAAGCCGCCAATTAAATTAGTTACCAAATTCAAGAAGTCGAAAGAAGTGGTTTAACGCGACGAAGAACAAATGACGGGTACTTACTTATTGGCGTTCTGCGTCTATATAAATTTCACGATTGGGAATCCAATAGACCGAAAGATCGAGATCGCTGGCACAGATCTGCGGACGATCGAGCGATTTCTTTATAGATGATTTGACATTATTATTCGTTGCCATACAGAAAAGCATAATATTTCTATCTATAATAAAACAAAAATAAAATTTCGCGACATTATTAATGTCTCTATATAAACGATATAACTGACAGAGATAAATATGTAAATTGATTTTTAAATATCCTGAGTCCAATATCCGGTAGAATTTATATTCAACTAGAAAGCTATTTAGTTCATGTTCATATGGATTAAAAGTCTATTGATGAAACGTCCGAAACAAATTAATACACCTCGCTAGCTGCTCGTATCTTCAATATCTTTGAAACGCGATAGCTCGCTGGTGCGCCAGCATGGAACGTTAACCGCAGCTCGTTACTTCGCGAGTCTTTACGACATTGTCTCGCGCCGGTGACCATTGGCGAGTTTCGGACTTCTCGGTCGCTGAAAGGAAAGTCAAAGACGGTCCCCGGTGCGAGAAAGCCGCCAATTAAGTCAAAAGGGGGAAAGTCCGCCTTGGCAAATTCCGGACGCGCGTATCGCTGCGGTTCGTTTGCCGTCGTCAGAGCGCGACCGAGAAAATACACTTTGACCTGAATCGGCGTTAGGGAGACACGTACTTGGGTGTCTCCTGTGTACTCGAAATCGAAGTTCGTACCCGCGGTCGGCGCCAGCGAACTCGAGAGATTGTGTCCGTTCCTTCGTATGTGGATGGGGGTAGATTTGCCTCGATAGAGGGCCAAACAAGTTGAACGCTGCTGGACAACTTTCAAATGGGACAGTGAGTTTTACCGCAGCATATGGATTCGGCCGCACGCGCCGTTTCAAAGAGACTCTCTGCGCGACCGTGCGTGCGCGATAAAGAATTATTCTAGTTCAAAAGAAAAGAGTTCAAATTCAATTACATTAAAGGAACGAAAAAATTTTGTTCGTGTAATGGATAGCGAACATTGCACATTTTACTCATTCATCACCGTTAAAAACTGCCGTCGATAGAAATAACGCAATTCCTTGCGAACTAATCGCGTATTTTGAGAAATACGTACGTGTATTTCTACGTGTAACCAAGAACCTTCATTGTCATTATAAGACGATCTGTTACCGAACTCCGCGCGGGAGCTTAGCGGAGAAATAAGCTCCACTGGTACAACCGCTGTGCAAAAGCCTCTTAGCTCCAGCTCGAGCAAGGGTGAAAGAGGACTAATTTGTCTATCCGCGTACAGTTGGGGGAGAACTGGTAGAAAAGAGCCGCGGTTATGGGTCACGCTTGGGTGTGCAATACATCCGGGAAAACCGCCCGCCCATTCGGAGGAACATGAACACCCTCCCGCACGTTATTTCCACGATCATCATAATCCACCCCTCGACGTTGTTTTCGCACAGGTTCACACCAGATTCTGAGCGACCGAGGTGGATTAAGGATTTTCCGCCTGCCTCTTGTGGCCCCACTACTGCTCGTCGTCGGTGACAGAAAAAAAAAGGAATGACCCAATTCGAGGGTTTTTCTGGTTTTAGAGACCGGCTTTTGCAGCTCGTTGCACAGCAGCGAAAGCAGTAACGGTAGTCCACTCGTGCAACAAATTGCCGTAATATCGTAGTATTGTACACCGCATTCGCGTAAAGTGACTCGCAAATATTCTTACACAATGTACACTGTTTTATCATATGTGTGTACATAAATATGTATATTTTTTATATTTATGTCAATGAGCATATTATTTTTTATTAATTTAATACGTTTCTGTACTGGGACGTACAGTTTTTCAATAAAATTAAAAGACGACTCCCTAATTGGTAACAAAAAATGATAAAACAAAATATAACTATGCAAAAAATAAACGCAGAGCTATTTTCAAACATTTTAAAGACTTAACTTTCAAACTTTATTTGGTTCATTCCTTGACAATACTACAAATGTTATATGTCAACTTTAGAGTTACTCTAAATAACTCCAAAATTGACATGTAACATTTTTAAAAAATTTTCAATTTTAGGATTATATCTACATGAAATCGACAAAAATTATTTTTAACTTTACTTGAAGCTTTCCAAAAGCTTAAATCTTAAAAATTCTATTTTTAAAATTAAACTACAATTTTTTTTTGTCGAATGATTGTGATTTGAAATAATCATTAGATTTTCATTGAAACATGAGAAAATAGATCTTTAAAGTTGAACGCTCCACATTTCCCAAGTTAATTTTGAATTTCAATTTCAGATTATTATTAGGTACATCATTGTTAGATATAAATGACTGTTAATTTACCGCGTCATTTTATCTCGTTTTTGTTCAAATAATGAAACGCTTTTCTCTATTTCCTATACATAATTCTGATTCTACATATATTTATATCTAGATATTAAAAATATAATGTCATATATATAAATCTGCCATAAATTATAAATTTTTGTCTAAAATAATTACTGTCTAAAAAGAGACATTGTGTAAAATAAGCTCTATATTATAATTAAAAACCGTAATAACAAACTAAAAAATTCATGTAATAACTTTTTGGAAATATCGTTAAATTAGAAAGCGTGGAATAAATTTATGTTAGATATTCATCATACTTTTTCGTACGCAGAGTGGCTACATGTAATCTCTGATAATCGATTTAGTTATTGGCAGAGAAAATTTTCGATAGAATAACTTACCACGTGATGCACCGAGAATGCACGACTGTGGCAGCAAAAAACAAGTCAGCACCAGTGGCCAATTCATCTTCGAATCTACAACAATAAAGAAGTACCAGATTCGTTAGACAACAAAGCCATTTAAGCGTTATTTGTGGCGACGGCATCAAAAGACGTCGAAAAATAATATCGATTTAAAACGTTTCAGCAAAGTGTTGAAAATTCGCGCTCGGAAATCGCTATTTTCCATCTTAATGAAGCACAGCGATTGTCTTCGAATAACTGCCAAAATAGCTTGTGCAAACAATTAGCGCTGTGCGGCAATATCGGTTTTCTCCTTCGGCTACTCCGGCTTATCCCGCCTTATCCCCCCACGAAATCTTGAGAAAAAACACACCCGGCGCAAATGAATGCGTGCTACACTCATTTTCAAACAACGGCTTGGCACAATTAGGGGAGCAACCCCTACGTGTGTAATATTGATACGGACGAGTGTTCCTCGCTAATCCTTCTTTCGGTCAGTTATAACCCGATACACACCGATGTACGTGCCCGCGGCTACGTCACGAAGGGAGATGGATCGCTCTTGGCGCGATAGAAATTCAGGGGGATCGATCGATACGCCGGTAATTCTTGTATCGGCCCCAAGAATAAGTAGCCCATTGACCTCTCGGGCACGTTCTGAAATTAGACCGGCCGTGTCGATAAAACGAACCAGATATTCTCGTGTTAAAACACCGTCTCGCGCGGCTCTAATGTATTCCGAGTTCAATTTTATCATGGTTCTCACTCGTGAATTCGCCTCGGCATATGCCATAAGATAATATTTGGATCGTCCATCTCGCGCGCTGTCCGTATTCTACGTGTCTGCAAAATCGAATCACATGCTAATATCTGTAGATCCAAGATCCCACGCCGCACCCAATAAAAACACGCCGAGTGGCTTAGGGTGGAGACCCTTTATTCGTGTTCATTCGGATCGTACCGCGAGCAGGCACCGACATTCTCCAGCAGAACAGGGAACAATATCTGGCGCAATCTTATGAGACGGAGCTTGCATTCCGCGCAAATTTTCAGAAGCCGCATACCGCGCGATGAGAGGGTTCGTCATTGATTTCACGCGCGGCGACGGCCCTCTTCTATAATTCTATAGTTATTCCGCTTCCAGCTTCCTCACAGAAGCGAGCTAATACCTGATAACTGATTTTTATTTTCATTATTTTAGCTCCGTCGATTTTACCAAGCAACACTAACATTTCCTCAGCTGTGGCATTTCCAATGAGCTTGAGTTTATCGATCTATCGAATAAGACCAACACATCCGTGTTTGTGGATTCTCCTAACTGTACCTGCGCTATTCGCGCGTGAATTAAACGAGGAGGAAGCAAGTACGCGGCCGGTTAAAATAGAAAGAGGTGACAATCGGGAGTGAGGTAAAGGTCGCGAAAGAAGAAGTTGCCTTCCCCGCTCGCGCACAATAAGATGAATAGATGTGATACAATGTAAAAGGATACGAGCACCGCGCGCGATGAAGTATGCAATGTAAACGTGAAAACGTATATTCGTCTTGTCACGCGATAAAGGCGCGAGGTACAACGGCACGTGCGCGACACATAAGCATCCGATGCAAATTGCAAGCGTTTGGATAAATGAATTTACACATTTCCGTGGAGTGTGTTTTCACTTTTGGCGCGGACGCACTCCCGCCGGTAATTCTTTCCGCGTGGATCCGGACGAGAATGCGTCCGCTTCTTACAATAGCTCTCGATTGATATACAAGTACGCCACAATAGTTTTCAACGTCGCCCTATATGAATATCCGCAGTCAATGGGCGCATTCAGCGGAGACGACAATCGAGTAGCACTTGAGCAGCAATGCAACCCCGCTTCGCTGAATATCTCAGAGTATATACCGATCGTATTCAATTGCTACTCAACTGTTGTCTCCGCTGAATGCGTCCAGTGTAAACATGAAATGAGATTTGGCCAGCTGTGTTTAGCCCCGCGCGTACAATGGGAATATGAGCCCGAGGATTATAATGCGTGCATTGAGCGCCCCCGATCGATCGCATTAAAATCTCCGCGAGTGACACGTGAAGCAAGGGTAAGGGATTAGATAAAGAAAATGTAAGATGCAAACGGGTTCTTTCAATAAGAACGCTACGTCTCGACCGGATCATTCTTCTTCTCAGCTATAGATAAAATATGGCGACACGCTGTAAAGTCAATCATGAAACGAAAGCAGGTACATGCAGCTCCGTAAGAATCTTGAGAATTCACGGAGCGAATAAAAGCGCTCGTCCCAGCGTGTCGCCTCTTGCCACCCTGTTTATTTTCATCGCCTTTCACCGTGGCAAGCTGATATTCGGGAAGTCGCCCTTTTGCATTTTTTTTCATTAGAGACTCTCCTTATTATATAGAAAATGCTCGTTCTGCACGATTATTGAGAGCAATGGCCTTCTCAACGCAATTCATATTTTGTATACCGATTCGTTTTTTTCCCGTTCTCTATTTACTCGGTAATTAGTTTCGCGGTTAGCTAATTTGTATTCACAAAGACTGCCGAATGTAATCAACTACTCGTTGTAATATTAGGGTTATTAATTAAACAATATTTCATACGTCGAGCGATTAAATGCTGTACCCTAACTTCGCCGTAAACGCGAGGCGGGAGCTCCCATTTATAATTATCAAGGGTAGACAGATGAAATCGCTCTTCATCACGACGCGACGCAGGATTCTCAAATGAAATCTCGGGGAAATTTAGTCGGTATTAACATCGGGAGAAAACGCGCAGCGTAAATAAAGAATTCCGTCGCGGCGTTACCTTTCTCTTTCCTCTCGCAAGGCGAGATCGGCGGTTCCGTCCTTACCTCGCCGCGCTGCGATTTCTCGCGAACGCGGAGAGCAACAAATATATCCGCGCAGGAGCCTTTATTTTTCTTTATTAGCTCGTCGCGCGGTGCAGCAATGCCGCGCAACCTACGCGCACATCGCGCCAGTGTACGGTGTCAATGACGCTGGCTTTTCGCAAACCCGAGCTGGGCTGTGCGGACGCGACCGAGCCACATCTGCGGATTCCCGCAGAATATCACCGTCGTCCGCGCGAACAAAGGGAAACGGGAGGGTAGCGGCTGCGAGGGTCGGTACGAGGGACGTCTCACACGGGGTGGATACGGAGAGGTCGGCGGCCGTTGCGTTGGGGAGGAAGGAAAAAGGAGAGGAGGAAGCGGATGAGGTAGAGGAGAAGCTCAACGGAAGGATACGAAAGAGGGTGGACCGCCTCGGGCGTCTCTCTTCGTGCCGGTCTCTTATGTCCCCGGTCCTTACCTCTTCCAGCCGCATCGTTGCACCCTCGCTCTCGACACACCCCCTCTCGACTCTCGCCTCCCTCGGCCATCCCGGAACTTCTCTAAATAGCCATGTGACGCTACCAGCCACCGTATTACATTCCATATACACACCGACGCCGAACGAGAACGCGCGTGTAGCCCAATAGCGACGCACACGTATAGGTACCTTACCGCACGACACGCGCGCGCGCGCGAATCCCGAGGAACGCTCAGAAACCAGAGTTCCTGATCTTGATAGCGCCCGCGGGCGCGGGCGCGCGCGCCAAGAAACGACCGCGTCGCCGTAGGGTTGTTCCACGTGTTCGCGCGTGCATTTTGTGCGTGTATTACGTTTCCACCCGCCAATGACCTACCCCCATAGACTTATATAGATAGACCGGCCCCTGCCGTAAGAGCACGCGTGGGAAAGTAGACGGTGCAGACATAGCCCATAAAGGAAACCTCTCTCTTTCTTCTGATCGCTTGGTGGGGATAGAAGTCTAGACTAGTGGGGACTAGCTAGTCCCCACTAGTCTAGACTTGCTCTTGCGGCAGGGGCCGGTCTATCTATATAAGTCTAATTGCCTACCCCCGACTTCTGACATTTTTTTCCGCTTTCACTGCCGGACGGACACGTAGTTGTTGAGTTTTATGGTCGCGACGGAAATATTTCGCGTACGATCATGATCACCGGTCACTAGTTGTTCGTTATCCTCGCAATCATGTCTGAGACTGAGACACGCGTTCGTGAGAGTATACTCGGATATTCAGAATGACATTTGCGATAGTCGGCGTGAAGTTCAAGGGTTAAATGCCGAAAATTCGCACGAGGAACGCTTTTGAAATATCGCTCTGCTCTCTCGTGGCCGATCATTATTTCGCTATAATAATAGCGCGATCATTATTTCGACAATAATAGCAAAATTATATATTAACGTTAGGAAGTTACACGGGGGAGGCATCTGGTGGTAAATTCAAAGGATGAACTCGATTATTGATCATCACATTCAATTTATTCGAGACAATTACGCAAACCATACCGTTATTTACTTATTGTTAGTGCAATATTAACTTGCCACGCGGTTACTAATTGCGTTAATAATGTATTCTTCAATTATGTCGAAAGAACAATTACGCGCATAATATTTGCATATGTTAATTGAGTTTGTTTATATTAATAACCTAATATCTATAGTGGCAGACTATATTATGAAAACTTAATTGTTTTTCCAAAACGAAAAGAAAACGTCTGATTTCAAAATTAGTGCTCGTAAATACTTTATCGCAGAAAATCGATATTTACATATTCTGAAAGCATTAGATAAGAGTGAAAGACTTTAAAATGTCATTAGATTAAATTCAACATGGAACATATAATATTGGAAAATAATATAAAGTTATTTTTAATCCGGCTTATTTTTAGATTTTATTGTAATTTGTGTAATTAGTTTTTCATTGGAGAGCAATGTGGGATAACTATACGAAATCACTGCAATTAAATGTATTCATTTTCGAGAAAATATCTGAAATCAATTAATGCGCAAAAATGTTTCATATAAGATAATGTCATTTTATGCAAAAGACATAAATAATGACATAATTATAATTTCATTTAGAGAAAACAATTATTAATGCAATATTATTGCAATATCTGATATAGTTTCGAGATATCAATTTTCATACAGACATTATACAGATGTCATACAATGCGATTTTGTAAAACAAATTAATACAAGTAACTGCGATTGTGCTCGTATTTTAATTATTAAAGTGACAATAAAAGAAAATTCTAAAAATGTCAAGTTTTATTATATCGTGGACATGTAAACGAGGAGGAATATTGACGCAATGGTTTAGCGATTATTTAATACATGGTATGTATTTGAATTGCGAAATGCTGTCAGATGTAAAAAAAAAAAATTTTTTTTTTTTTATAAAATAAGCTCTTTGTGTGGCTTAAATCTTCATACGCAATATATACTGTATTCTTTTTCATTAATTCTATAACAGAGTTTATATAAAAATGTACGTGACGTACTTCTATTTGCCGCATCGCAAACGGATTGTGCCCCGCTCAAATTTGCAGATCCGAACAAATTAATTCCGTAGGTTCTCCTCCTTTTGTCTTTCCTTTTCCCACTCTCTCTCTCTCTCTCGAGACACTCATTAGCACTCATTCTGTTCGTACCCAATCTACGCCGTTAAGATAAACCGGTTAATATCCAATGCATTATCTCGAGGTTCCACAATCCGCCGGGCGATATTAAACGTTCGATTACATCGTTACATTTGCCGCCCCCGCAAATGCAAACAAATAATTCGATCATGTCGATACGTACATATACGAGGCACTTGTGCCCCGGGCCCTTCGTGCGCACAGTACTCACGTCTATCGCGACTCGTAATCGAATAAAGTGCAACTGTTTACAGGTAATTCTCGTACAACGTTTAACCGGTAATTCGAGCTAATACCGCATTAACAAATAATACCGTGTCAGCGAGCGAGAGAGACAAGGAGGAGGAGAGAAGGAGGGGAAAGGGGCGAGTTAGAGGCGGAGAACACAAGTGGGAGAACCATGGATGAGAGAGCGAGTTTAATTTGCAGATAATTACCTCGCCAGCTACTGAGCTCAATTGGAAGCGAATTGTAGCGAGATGCTTTTTACATCGATGAAAAATTATAGGTACTCGGAATATCGCCAAACGGATTTGAAAACAAGAATTTTGTTTTATTTTTCTACGCGTGAATGAAATCGTGCGCGATCATGGTGCGCGACACTCGGGACAAAATTCTTATCCGTATATATGAATTTTTCGCGAAATTTTCATCGTTTCGCACGTAAAAATGAGAATATATCGAAATTACATACGTCCGTCGGAATTAATAACTTTTCACTCGGCATTTATGCGATTGGCGATTCGGAGCCACGGCCGGATTTCATTAACGATCGAAAAACAGCGCGATACACATATATAACCCAGTTTTCGAGCGTGCATTAATTCTAACGGCACCGTGCAGCAATAATCTGACGTCACGTTTCGGATCGTATCGCTGCATCACACTGCACATTGGGAATTTACATTGCGTGGCGAACAGCGTGAGATTTTTGCGATGGAATACGTCGTATAAAAAAAATGAATTATGGCCTGCGGCCGATGCAATCGTAAAATGCTGCCTTGTTAGATTGATGCCAAAGTTTCGTAATTTTACTTGCGCTTAATTTCATAATGATACACCTTACTTTCCTCATACATCTAAAAACAATTTAATTATATCATTTTATCTCAATTGCTGTCGTACCTACTTCTTGTTTGTTTATACACTTTCGGTGTGCATTGCGTTAACTAGGGATTTCTTTCATTTTCTGAAACATCAGCCTCGATACAAGCGCATATGTAATACTTTAGCGTACTCTCGTCCAACGAATACACAGACGGAAGCAAGTCGGAAGCGAGTGTATGTCGTGCCACCACCGGTATCATACTCCAACATATATGCGGGATGTACAGATTGAAATCCGTCCATCGATCGAGACGGCGAATTCCACGATACGGCCCGGTGGCACGTACGAAAAGACAGGAACGGCGCCGCGAACAGAAATACCAGAGTGCCATGGGAATCCTGCATTTTTTCTCGTTCGATATAGAACATAGTGAGAGATAGAGATAGACAATGTGAATGAGAGAGAGAGAGAGAGAGAGCACAAAAGGGAGAAAGAAAGAGAAAGAGACACGACCGGATATTCAATTAATCTTCACCGGAAATCGATTTAAGCGACACGCGGTGGTGCGCGCTCGCGCGCTCATATCCTGAAAGTATATTTTTTCTCCCGTGTAATATCGGGGAATCGCATAGAGGCCGGTAGATGAGCCGATGCTTCGAAGCTGGTAACGTCCGATTAATTCCACGGACATAAAACGCTTCGAGAATCGAGAACGCGTGCGTGTTTCGCCACTGAATGCTCCGGACGGCGAGAACAACACACACGACGAAGAGATGTAAAATATTGTATGCCGTAATAACGACTGTGTCCCATCCCCCTGGAGAGTTTCTCTCTATCAGGGCGGTATCGCAAAAAAAAAGAAAATAAAGAATACGCAGTACTTTATGAAAAAAGTTCGAAGAAAGCTGTGTGTGTAGCGACTGCCATCGCACAACTTCAAATTTGTGAGCGAGATTCGGCGTCATAAGCCGCCGACGACGACGACGACGGCATGATGACGGCATTAGACGAGCGTGGGACACCGTGGCGCAATAAAACGGAGATGGACGAGGAAGACGATGCCAAGGGATATGTTGCGGCGACCGGAGCTATTTCTCGATCGCTATAACGTTCCGAGAAGGAAGGACCATTTTTCATCATCGGTCCCTGATATTACGATTTCTATCGTACCGCGATCAATATACGATCTCGCTTTGCGCCCCATGGAAATATTACTTATTATACCTTACCTATTATACCTGCCGTGATGTTTGCGTACACGAGTGCGCACCACGGGCACCAAAAATGCCCACAATGGATACGTTACGGTATAATTTCGTCAAGGTAGGCAACAGAATATGAAAGGAAGTGCACGCGAACGAACATGCTATTTGATAATCTATAACGCTGATTGTTCTCTGTACAACGAATACTAAATATCGACTTTATAGAGTGAGCACCTCTCGCTATATGCGAACTATATTCGTTGGCTTTAATGAGATAACTTTGAGAAATAAAAGCGTGCGGTTTAATTTCGCGGGTATTGAAGATTGATTAGCGGATAACGATCGTGTGCTACCTTTTTTTTTTTTTTATTTTGCTTTATTAAAGTTGAAAAAGCTGCGGAATTACTTTCATTAATCCTTCATCGCACCAAATCACTAATTATATTATAATTAAAAATTATTTTAATAAATGCACGATTATTTATAAAAATTAAGGCTTAATTTTTAGCGTGCAGAAAGCATCACGTAAACACAAAGATTAAAAAAAAAAGGTACCTTCATTAAGGAAAATTACTTTTATAAGTGCACGATTATTTATAAAAATTAAGACTTAATTTTTAGCGTGTAGAAAGCATCACGTCAACACAAAGATTAAAAAAAAAGATACCTTTATTAAGGAAATTGCGGAAAGATATACAATTGGAATGTATAAGAAACGATCTAAAGTCATTATAATTTCTTATTCGTAAGTGACCAAGTTAAGGTACTCGCTATTTAATATAATTGCAGCTGTAATCTAATGTCATAGCGAATGAGTAGTACGAACGTAAGTATAATAAAGTTCGATCGTTCTCTTCTTCCCGACGTTTTCCGCCGGCGCGGCGCGGCATCTCGTGTCGTGGAGAGCGACTGAAGAGATTAAGATAATATCTGAATCTTATGTCTCATTCTTCCAGCTTCCTTTAATCTCGGTTTAAACTGCACCGGCTTTCTGTTAAAACACTCGATTTCAGAGTCTTAAGCTCTTTTAATCCATAAGAGAACATTACTCGTCGATTAATTGCATTAAATGCTTAATACTTTTCTCCCCAAAGTCCCGTTAAATACTTTGGTACTTAGGCGGAAATTCGATCCGGTAAGACTTTTAAAAAGCCGAGCATATGCAGCCGCGTTTTTGGAGAAAATGAACGCTGAGATGAGCATTAAAGCTTCGTTCATTATCGTTTTGATTAATAAATTACCGCTTAATTACAATTACTTTTTAGACTTCGTTGGCGCGGTAAACTTTTATATCGTGCAATCTTGCGTTGGCGCTCTTAAATATACTTAAGAATATAAAATGTTGGTATAAATCAAAATTATAAAAATTTTCCAATATTTAAAATATCAAGTATATTCCAAGATAAACATTTTATATTCACATATAATTCCTCAATGTTTGTATTTGTAAATAATTATTGTAAAATTATACAGTAATCACATCACCATATTTTAAAGTGAAAGGCACAAAATCGCGGCTAAATGAGAAATAAATGAGGCCTAAAAAAAAACTCACCAGCCGATGTCCTGTCGGTCTGCTCCTTCGCCGCTGCCGGGAATCCACTCGCACACTGTCACACTATCGAATCCGAAAAACAACTAATTATCGCGCGCGTTAATTAGCCGCCACTCGGCACTTTATTCGCGATGCACTTCGAGCGTGTAAATAACGCCGAGGTACGCGATACTCCCCGCCCGTCACTCCCGATTCTCCCGAAGCTCGTTGCGCGTCGCGATGTATTTTGGGTAATTGAAAAATTCAAGCCAAGCCATTTCACTTCACTTATACGCGACCCTCCGAGCATGCCTATAAATTACGCGTTACGATATGAGGCTCTATCGGTCCTCGATATCTCTCGGTGCTCGCACGCCTCCGAGCACGTCTCTAAAGGCGACAGTTTCACAAACATCGATTAACTTTTAACCTTAGATCAACTCACTCTTCGTCTCTTTCTAAGGGAGAGGTTAGAAAGAGGCGGAGAGTGAGTTAATCTAAGGTTAAAAGTTAAAACCGACCTTTGTGAGACTCGGCCTAAATTACGCGTTACGATATGAGCCATGATGAGGCTCTATCGGTCCTCGATATCTCTCACAGTGCTCGATCGCCCGTAACGCGTGACCCACACGACCATTTCCCGTGTCCGACTGGTCGTAGTGGCGTGTTAGCCGTTAGGAGGCAATGGTGGGGGAGAAGGCGACTTCTCGGAAATCTCGGAATCGACTCGAGGCTCGACCGCGCGAATCAAAACAAACATCACAACATTCTCAACCCACCCCTCTCGCACGTGCGAGGTGCGAGGATATCAAATATCAGAATAAAATGGTTCGAGAATCTTTCGACTAACTGACTACGTTTACAAGGCGACTTATAATTCGGTTTTATATAACTACCATATATACTATCCGATCCAAAACGTTTCTTCTTTTGATCATAATGAATAATGATCATTTAAATAGGAGCTTCTCTTGATACTTAAACTACGATTTCTATAGTATGTATCAAAATTCAAATGTTTAGAGCATGAAAGAGGTTCCATATTGAAGTGATCATTATGATAAAAAAAAAAAAGAAAAATTTTGGATCGGATAGTATACGGTTCAGGGTTGAGATGCTTGTTTTGATTCGCGTAGTCGAGCCTCGAGAGAGAAGTCGCCTTCTCCCTCACCACTCCCACCTATCATATCGTAACGCGTAGTCACTGTCTCTTTTAACTGCCTCCTTGTTTTCTCGCGCGCGTATGCAGAATAAAATATATTCGAATATATTCAGGCTTTAGGGACAAAAAGAGAGAGAGGAAAGAGTGCTACAGATATAAATAAATTTTTTAAATAAAAAAAAGACTCCCGACTGCTGCCTAAAGGAAATATAATAAAAAACAAAAATATTAAATATAAAATATATAAAAAATTATAATTATAAATAATAAAAAACTAAAAATGAAGTGGTAAAAAAGACAGGTTTAAAATGTTTAAAATAATAATAATAATAATAATAACACAAAACAAAAAGTTGTAAAAATTAATTGGTAAAAGGACACTTAAAAAGTTTATTTATTATTAATTTTTTATTAACACAATTCAAGCTTGATCAATAACAGACTTATGTGCGGAAACACATATCAAAGTATATTGTATAGTTAACAAATTAATTAATTGTATAAGGTAACAACGATGTTAATTAATTGTATAAGGTAACAACGATTCGATTTCGGTGAAACGCATAAGTACTCCCTTGTTTCTCGCCAACCTTCGGTTGGCACTGGCAGCAGTCGGGAGTAAAAACATATAAACGTATCTACCTATTATATTGTCAATATGATATCAGAATTATTTTTAATATACTATTTCAGTTTATTCAAGCATGCAAATTCAACACGATAACATAGATTTTTTTGTTCGCTTGTCGCGATCTCGATATTTTTGTATTTATATTCTTTTACTCTAATTAACTGTCAGAATAAACTATTATGTAAATATCGCATGGCAGTTGCGCAACGTTCTGTATTGTAATATAGTAACAATATAATAACATACAGTAATAATAAAACAATCGGAAATGAAGCATTTTGTTTCAGTCATATCATCGAATTTAATCCAAAACGTTCGTTTGCTCCTGAATGTTATTATATCGGTACACATCACAACAAAAAGCATTGTCTGCATAATATTTATTCGATATCGATGAAAATCCATAATATAACAGATCTGATCTGCTTGGCTGATGAAAATGATTTAAATGTCGCCATGCGTTGGATACTGTGCAAAGAATTTTTAATATTTCATGATGTGAATGTAATAACATCACGAGACGAGTTGGAAAAGATAGAATAAAATTGTCTCATGACAACAGAAAGAAATTTTAGTTTTGCAATCTTAATACTTTAATTAATGGACAGAAAAAGAAAAGAAATAAATTTGCGGTGAAGACACTCGCAAGACGGACTCAATTTTTATGATTAATTTAGTTACTCATTATTGGAGATCGATTGCGTATTTGAATAATCTCGATACATATTCTCCATTATAATTACCAGGAACGCGAGCCGCGGCTTTAATTCACGGACTGCCGCGTTTAAGTCGCGCGCGGTGTGTTTCGCGGGGGATATTTTTACGTGCCTGAAGTTTCCTACGTGGCTCGATTTGTCAAACGGAACTTTCGCGCGTCCTTTTGTACCTTTATTCGCTATTGTGCTTGTTTTGTTGCGCGACGCTTTGTATTCGCGCAGCGTGTGCTATGCACACGAAACAAATCAGAGCGGTGCTAATGCGCGCCGAAGGTTCACGAATTTTTCCGTCGAGCCGCGCCGCGCCGAGAGCAACGCGCGCGTACTCCTTCTCTTCGTGGATAAAAATCGGTAGAGCTCGAAAGATCGCCAGAAATGTGTTGTATGTGGGCGAGAGCACACCGCGCCGCCAGTACTCGTGTACGTAACCCGAGATAATGGCTCCGGCAATGATTTATTACCAACGTAGCCATTGTAATGCTCCGAATTACCGTTAACTCGTACAACCATCTGCCCACGAACGTTCTCCCATATAACTCTCATAGTAGCGAGAGCGTATTTGCCAATAAAAATAAACCCCACGGAAGTTAAGCTAAACTAATCTGTTTGTAAACTTGATTTTTATGTCTCCCGAATTAATGTAATAGCGCGCAGATAATCGAGATACGTAAAATAACGTTAAAAAAAAATCTATACGAAGAATTAAATTGCCCGCTGGAAAAGGTGGAGGCGTCGCGTCGTGAGTCTCTTTTTTTTTGTGTACCTTTCTTGTGTCTCCTCTTTTCCCAAACCCCTCCCGTACACGATTTTCACCCCTGCACGCCGTGCACATATGTACCCACGTATACATTATAGATTCTGCAGTCAACGGGTTAACAATACCGTGCTCTGACAAGGGCGATACATCGGTGCAAAGATAAGGTTGACCGGTGGAGTGATTTATTATCGCTGTCGTTCTATCGCAATAAATCGATTCGCCATTGACGAATAATCGTGAGCACTTCGCGCCGGCGCGGCCGCGGCGTCACGGGGGAGTTGAGCGAACACAAAGGAACACGAGATGCCCCTCAGCTTCGCTGGAAAATCGTAATTGAGCGTCGGAGACCTCATCGTCGCCGGTATCCGCCGCCGCGGTATCAATTATCGCGCGGTATTCGCGCAAGGAAATTATCGCGCGCGCGCGACGGATATAATAGTTAATTTGCTGAAAGTGCGTATCGAATCCGCCGATTTATATTCGCGATATAACACGGGAGTCACAATGAAGTAACGGATTGGAGAAACTTCCTTTATGCCTCGCGCTGTGTGCGCGCAAACGCCAATGCGAAATTGGAGTATTATGGAGCCCCCCGGCCTAGCGCATAATTATTCCTGCGCGGCACGTCATGATGCAGCAATTGAATAGCAATCGAATTGCGCCGGGATTACATGACCTGTGTATTAAACGTATCGGCAAAATAGAGAGGGTCGACAGCCCGGAACTTCACCGGCGCGACATTTATTCGGTTAAAATACAACTGCGCGCGGAATGGGGGCTTTTACGTAGCTCCATTTAGCACGGCCGCCGTCCTGTGTTTAACATACAAAGCAGCGATAAACTGATCACTGATAGGTTCTTATTCCCAATACCCAGGGATAATTGTGCTCGATACACATTTATTTGCTACACGCGACACGCGCGAGCAAACGAGCGGCGCGTCCTAACGCGAAATCAGAACTTTTAAACAAAGAAAAGGGAAAGAGCTTTGAATCAGGAATGAAGTGGCGCGCGGGGAAGAAAGTTCGTAACGCGTTCGTGCACAAGGTATAATGCGGGCGTGCGGAGCGCAGTTAATCAAAGAATTAATCAATCGTGTCACGAATTGATCAATGTCGGACGCGGTATATTCTCGTTGCAGACAGGAGAGGGCTCGTCTGATCGATGTGAACTAATTTGCCGTGTCTCCCGACGTGACATACCCGAGAGTCTATCTCCAGTCTATCTCCAAGTAATGCCAGGATTAAGGATAAGCAACTTCGGGACGAAGGTGCAAGCTCGGGAACTTCCTTCCGTCTCGCCTTTACGTTTGTCACGTCCCGCGAATTCAAGAAAATATATATATGTGGTTGACGTGAGAAATGAGAAAATTCATGCCGATTGCCGCGCGTGTAACCGGTCTCTATAACATTTCAGCGTCGCGATCAAGAGCGCGGCGCGGCGCGGCGTCGAGGCGTGGCGTAAACGGCGCCGCGGGACTCATCGCGTCGCTCCTAAAAATCGAATAAAATTATTCACCCTCGCCCGCGCGCGGTCGCGTCGAGCACCCCCGATCGATGCTGTATAAGCTAATGATACCCTACGTTTCGCGTCATAAGCGATTTAGGCTCCGCGATTTTCTTATGGCAAAGAGCGGGCAAGGAAGAAAGAACGAAGGTGGAATACCAAATTCGCGTACAACGGATCGATAGCGCTTCTTGGCGAGCGAGTACAGCGTACAGCCCGTTATACGCGAAAAGCAGCGTTGATCGTCTACGCGTAAAGATAGACGGCGAGCGTGTCATACGGATGAAGAAACACACCCGCAGAATCATTCCCGTAACCGATCGCATCTGCCAAATTACCGGTCTTCTCTTCCGCGACGTAGCCGAGAGGCGTTATCGTTCTATATGTTATCGCACGTACGTACGTACGTACGTACGCATTACGCAGTGTCCTCAGAGCGCGAGGATAATTGATCGAGGTATTTATTGACGGTGAGAGAGCGAGACGCCGGCGCCGTGCGAGAGGGTAATTCGGCCATGCGTCGAGAGGACGCTCCTCTATTCACGCATGCACGACACACTTCGGGAGTGGACAGTGGACACCGCCGGAGAGCGAAGGGTGAGTGAAAGTGGTGTGTTGCCGATGTCCGTGCATCCCGGTACGGGCGCGCGCGCGATGGACGCGAGCACCCGCTCGCTCTCGTGCATTTCTCCTCTGTCTCTATGTGTGTTGCGCGATACCGTCGTACAATACGCAGCACGCGCACGTCTGTGTCGGTTCGCAGATGTATTCGCGCTCTCTGGTCGTACCGATGATATGATGTAGTCGCGTGTTCGCATGGTAGACGCTTGTCTACCCCGAGCGAGCGGGATAAACGTTGCGCGCGCGCGAGGGTCGGCGAGGAGGCGAATCCCGGTGGCGAGGATCCGCGGGGTAACGGGATAAACGGAGAATCGGCGAAGGACACAAAGCCCTCTCACGCGCACAAAGCGAGAAGAGGGGGCGGCGGGGACGGTGTATAGCCAGCCGGCAGGACGGGACGGGGGTGTGGGACAGCTCGTGTTCATAACGCGACCCCGTATCGGCTGATCCAATTTGACTCCCTCTGACACGGTGTACACCGTGGGGTACCTAACTGCGATAACGCCTAATCCCTAATGCCCAACCTATAAGCCCTTGGACGGGCGATTCAACCCGGCAGTCCACCGCGGCGGAAACTTCCGCCGGCGTATGCCGCGTATGTAGGTCGATCTCTTACCAATGACATTCTGATCACGGAACGTGCACATTGAAATTTTAATGAATCACCACGGATCGAAGATGATTCATATATAAGTACGGCTTGCTAATAAATTATTAATAAAATTATTCTTTCTCTTGCAGGAATACATAATTAAATCTGTAAATTTTTTATACTTAAAGATAAATTTGGATTCATCCAGTATCAAAGGAAATAATTAACAAAAGCGAAAAACTTGCGACCGCAAGGAAGCTAAAAAATTCTTTTATTATAAATCGTTCTAAGAGTTTCCTTTAATATGATGTATTCTGGCACGTTCGAATTGGAAATGGATGGAAATCGAATTGAAATATAAAATAACACCACAATACACCTCAGTGTTTTGGGTCGTGTTGCCTGAAATGGATGCGGCAAATGCATGCGCGCGAGTGGCTTCTGCGGCATGGCACGCGGGAGACACTGATTTGTGGCACACGTGTTCACGTTCCTCGGCGAATTAACGCCCGGGGTTTCGGCACGAAAGTATTTGCAAATGTTTGCGTGCGGCACAATGTTGCTTCTTTCTGAAATGATACCAGCCCGAGAACGACCTGGCGCGAGCAACGGAACGGCACAGAGAGGGAAGCTTTTGAGGGTGTACAAATGATATCAATATGTATCCATTAAGCCCTCCCTCCCTCCCTCTCACCAACTCACCCCCCCTCACGCCTTTGTCGTCCCGCCGCCCGCCGCTCAACCATCTCCCGGTCGAAGTAATGTTTTGGGGTTGCGGTTGCCATGCGACCGGGTTACGCTCCGCCGGAACGACGGGACGGAAGTGATCGCGATCGACCAGACAACACTTACGGCCTCCTTGTATCCATTGCCCCCGTTTCTACGGTCCTCCTTCTGCCTCCTCCCCCCCCCCCCCCCCGCCCCTCGATATCTCTCGCGCCTCGGTTGCTAACGCCAGCTTGCCCTCCGGCCAAGAATCATCCCTGATGAGAGATACTTCGTTCCTGACCTCGCGCGCGTAATCCCTATTTTTCCCGCCGAGTCTTACCATCGATCTTCATCCGCAAAATCCGACGACGGTTCTCCGACCGTCGATTTGTCTCAACTTAATTTTGTCACATGTGCGCGGCAGCATCAGATCGACGACGTCGCTCCTCCGTCTGTCGCCGATAAAGTTTCATTCGGAAGGCAAGATTGATCGTCCTTCGACGCGTCGTGCTTCGACGATTCTTGCGGCGTCTTCCGCCCCGCAATCGCGATCGCGATCGGAAGGAACGGTATATAACGACGTTTCATATGCTAAATAGCTAAATACACATTTTTTTCCATTAGAAGCAGAAGAACGCGATATTGTTAACAAACAATGCAATTGTTTATATTTCAAATTTCTGTTCTTTTTGCAACAGCCCGCGCGTACTCTTGGCATTCGCCGAACCACTTTGTCATCTCTTTGTTTCGAGAGTTTCCGTTCTGAATGCATTTTTAGCTCCAAAACCAAATGAACTGCGCGCCGAGTTTAAACATTTGTTTCGTACAGCCTGTCAGTATATTTCGGATATTTTCATTTTATATGCTTTCAAACGAAGCACTGTTATTTTCATGTTGTTTCACAGTATTTTTTAACATTTATAGCTCCAAGGCATCATAGGCAGTCGCAGTGTTCGTGGTTATGAATTGATAAAATGTCATTTTCACAGACATTGTTTACCACTGTTAGCATCGAAGAAATTTAAAATGGTTTTTGCGCATACATATAAATATAATACGATCTGCTGTTTGTTCGACTCGATGTATACGAGGCCCCACGTTTATTCCGGGGGCTGTAAAGCTTAATTATGCAAAACTGTATCAAAATGGAAAGGACGCATGACGTAACGTGGACATGGCAATGTAAAAGTTAGATTTCGCGGTAAAGAGCTTCGCGTGTCTGCAGATTAATGACCGTAACTCCCGGCTGTAAATAGCTGACGGTTAATGAAGACGCACGTGGACGGGGAGATGCTTTGTTCGCGCGCATAAATTTACTAATGCAAACACAGTTATCTTGGATTCGATCGCGCGCTCTATGCTTCAATTACGCTAATTCGAAGTGCGCCGGTGTGATGGCTCGTGCAAAAAGGTAAGAGGGAACAAACGCGTAAACCTGCGAATTTGCAATCGGTAGCGGCACATCCCTGCGACGGGAAGATTAAGTGCTTTCTTCGCTCGTAACACTTATCATTTTGAGCGAAAGATACTAAAAAACGGATAGACGATAATTGCTGCCAAACCAAGAGCGACAGAGAAACAGGGAAAAAGAGAGAGAGAGAGAGAAAGAGACACAGAGAGAGGGAGAGGAAAAGAAGGAGTAGGAGAGCTTCGCCGCACGGTTATGCAAAAGCAGGCCGTGGGAGTTCACGAGCGCGGGTTCGAGCCCCCCTAAGCTTTTAGCGAAATTGCTTTTACTAACTGATTACATAACGTAATAAAGGTTATTTTTATGTGGATCCGTTCCACGATCTGGGAAGCTCGCCCAGCGGCGATGTGTCATTTGCGCAGAAATCCCGCATCCCCCGGTAAGAAGCGCGAAATCTGGACGCAGATGATTTTCTTCATTTGTTTCTCGCAAAGCATCTTTTCCGCATTTATCCGATGCAGCTTTCCTATCCGCGTTTTCCTACAGACGCTCGAATTGCAACGTCGGAAATTTCGGAAATTTAATTCGCAAAACAATGCATAAAAAAAATTAAATAGGTACAGCTGTCCGAGTGTGAGAATTCAACAGCCTTATTTTTCGGTTAATCGTATATTCCTTCACGCGCAACACGCGCATATGTGCATTTTCCCCGGCGTGTCCTCTGGGAAACTCCAGTGGCGAAAAATGACGTGCGAGCAGGAACGCGAGAGCTCCGGTTGCGACATTATTAATTTAACAAGAGGGGCTATCGTAATCCAAGCCACGAAGCGTTGGACCAGGCCGTTTGCGTGGTCATTAGGCACACAACGAGTGCGGATCGATCGAGCCGGCTCCGCCGTGTACACCGGCCGCAATTACTCGACCGTTATATTAGGTAGACTGTCCTGATAGATTACTCGACAAACCGCGTAGCCGTGCCTTTCAAGATTTAATAGTGATTTATGAGCCGCCGCGCCGTGTGCCGTTCCGCGAGCTCTTCGCTTTTCTCGTATTCGCGCGCGCACACTCGCTTCACATAGTACCCTCATTATTCCCTCTTCGAACGAATGCGAAACTATTAACGTGCGGACTATTAACGCGACCTAATTCGCCAGCTAATTTTAATCGAAGGATCGACCGAAACGACGCGCGTAAGAATAGAAAAAAAAAAAGGATAAGGAAAGTAACAACCGCGCGATCGAGAGATTGATCCAGTTTGAAAGTATAGACATTAATCAAGCCGGCGATTCAACGCTTGTTCGGGACCGACATCTTTTCCCTACAAAGTCCGTCGAAGCTCTATCGACGCATAAATCTTCGCTTACTCGTCGTAAAAACTCGCGACGAAATATAAAAGCGCAGGAAAAGTTATCTCGTGATGACGCGGCCCCCTTTGCAAGAACAAATAACGATGTAATGATATTCCGAAGTTTACCGTGCTGGCAATCATGTTAGGAACCTAATCCAATAATAGTCGGGCTGCGCGAGACAAGAAATTACAAGACCGCCACGTCAGGAAGATTTGTGTCTAAATCCCAGCGAACGTTGGCAAAACAACGCGCGATGGCGTAATTCCGTCTACCCTTTAGGATGACGACGCTGCCGGGCGTCTTCTACAGTAAGTGTAGGGAGATGTGAGTCGGTATGACGCAGGGGAGAGAGAGAGAGAGAGAGAACTGTAGGAGAATAAGAATATACGAAGTGACGCGAGTGAATCACGACGTCGCATTACGGCCCCGTCGCAAAAATCCATTCGTTCGTCGGAAAAATTGTCACGTGCAATTCACCGGAAGTGAATAGCAAAGTGCTGAATCGCGCCAAAGCGACGAGCTCCTTTACGCGAGCGCGTTCCTTGCATCTATGTTTACAACAATTACGTGTCTTTGATTCTTCCCATCGCTATACTAACGCTCGAGCGCGCTCGTAGATTCGTTTTCAGAGAAACGTTAAATCAATATTTGACGCACGCGAGTGTGTACTAATTTATCGCGATGTGTGTCAGAATAAATACGCCGATACATTTGCATTTTCATCATTCCGTTCGTATATATACATGCAGGAAAAAAATGCATTGTTGCACTAAAATTTGAGCGCTTTCTCCTAAAAACAGGGTGGGAGAGAAAGAGAGAGAGAGAGAGAGAGAAGTCAAATGACGTGACGGAATATTCGCGTGAGACAAAGGAACGTGGCAGCCTCTCTCGCGTTCTCAAAAAAGCCGACTTGCCACCGCGGCAAATGAAGAGCGACTGCAGTCACTTTGAGAGTCGACTTGGCGCATCGTTGTGCAGGTCTGTACATCCGCGTCCCTTCGCTGCACGTTCGCTTATACCTTAACCGAGAGTGGAGCGATGTCGCGGGGCATCCTGACGACGGTGCCCCGGCGAGCAGCCACAGTACACGCGGGCTAAAGCACGCTGGGTCGAGACCCTCTGTGTGCATCGAGAGTGGCGCATCGCTCGCCTCGCTCTCCCCTCGTCCCTTCGTTTCTCATGAATATTTAAACTGGATATTAAAGGCGCAAAATCACCGCACGAACGAGCCCTCGCCACGGTACCCGGGGATCTCGACGGGCGAGAGTCGGGGAAGCGCTACGAGAGCGCCTCGAATTTCGAGGCGGACCTCGGAGCCAAGGGTGATCGATCCGGAATGTTCTCGGATCACGAGGCTAGAGGGCAACGCCGTGAAAAAGTGGAAACTCTCGCGAGTTTCGGGGGACCTCGGAAAAACGGTCCCGGGGTTAGTTTGATAGGAATAAGAAATTCGGCCGAAAGACTGCGGCTGTTCTTATATATCCCGTAATCGCTCAGCTCGCATTAACTTCGTAAGTTGTAGGCAACGTTTTACTTCCTTCGGAACTCGTGATCGCCGTAGCCAAACGCGCGAAATCGAAAAGTCGGGATTACTTATTCATGAGTAATTAACGTTACTTACACACACATAAATATTGAGGAGTTCTCTTCCTTGGAAACTGCCTTTTTCTTGGGAAAATCATCTCGTATCACGCGCAAGGAGAACACAGTGGTTTTAGCGCGGCGCACTTCGATCGATGGATGGCACTCACAAATAAATTTCGTATCGGAAAATCAATAATGAGGGTATGTTCTCTGATTTCACGGCATCCACGGCGTCATGTAGACCCCGCCCGGACATTAGAGCGAGACGAATTTCGCGTAGCACGACCTCGCGAAACATCGGTCACGGTCGCTCGATCCTGCGGCAAAATATCCTGACAAGCGCGAGCAACGTGATATCCTTTGTAAGCCGACGAGCCGTGCGGCGACAACACGAGGAAACATTGTTAATCGAACGTCGCTGACGCCGTCCGAATGAATAATGCAGCAACAACGGCACGGCAGCGTGGCGTCTCGCGCAATCCGAGCCTGGCGGAAGCGGAGTAGTATGTCCGCCTATATCGCGTACGTCCCTACTTCGCCGGTTCGCCCGCCGGGCTTTCAGATTGACCATTTGCCCGCAACAGTCTGGAATACCTAATTGCTGCAGAAACGTCCGCATGCCGAATGCGAGTGATTTTTCATACAGCTTGCGTTTCCGGTTTGCATTTACCAGCTTGCATTTTAACCAAATTTCGTACGTGTTGTGTACAGATGTTTACGGATTATTTTCCCACGTATAAGAAATAAACAATTTGACGATAAAATTCTACCTGAGATCTTTCTTTCTTTACCTCCTTCCTCCTTCGGACCTGCTTTGTCCTACTTGTCTGTCTGTCGTAATTACGGCTAGTGCAAGCGATATCAGCGAGCAATTACGTATGGATCGCGGTCATCCTTCATTTTGTTGTTGATGACGCAATCTCGTTCTCAATTTTCTGACCACGATTCTCGCCTGGACAACGGGAGTACCCGTTTTTCATCTAAATGCAAACGGAATGCGCCGCCCGGCCAGGAGAGACGAAGAAAACGAGAGAGACAGAGAGAGAGTATGCTCGAGGAAAATAACTTACTAACCAAGCTACGCGGAATTAATTGCGTCACCACCATCCCGGCGTTTAGATTCGCGTTTCTTTCAACGACTTACTTTACATAATTGGCTTTTTCCATACAATTGGATTCCATCGGGTGCGATTGCTTCAAACTCGTCGGACGCGCTTTATCGTCGGCGAGGCATCACCATAGCCATTGCGAATTCCGAATCTAATTCCGGAACACAGATCGTACATTATAGCCTAGCTCAAATCTAAACCGCCGTTGTCGTTTACGCTCGCTGTCAAACACGGGTGAACAAACAAGTTTGCACAGAGCGCCTAATGTCTAATACGCGATTCCCCCCCCCCCCCCCCCCCTCGAAGTTTCTCAACGGACTTGAACGGAAATCTTCGTTCCATGCATTTCCGTTGCCTTTGTTGGGAACTTCCAAAATTACGCGATACCGCGTCACCGGAAGTCATCGCAGACGCGTGGGAAGTGTAATTGCCTCGCGCGTGACCGAAATATTTAACAATCCCAGCGCGCCAGTGATGCGCGAAAATAAAAATATCGATTTTCCGACTTTGCATTTTGTTATAGTCGCGCTGGTTTTATTCGCGAGAGAGCCCGTTTAATTTAATTGGGAAATATCTGTGAAGATTATGTAGAATCATAATGAGATAAATAATATTTATATACATTGCGATTCATTTCCGCTTATACTTTTTAAAATTACAATTTTAAAACGCATGACGCGAGTCTTCCACGCGTTTAAGCGACGAAAATCGGTTCATAATTATACAGTATACTGATAAAGCGTTTGTCTCGTCATAATTCGTCGCGCACTTAATAGACGACAGAAACACTGGATTCATCCATCATACTTAATCTGCTGCCGAAGAAAAGATGCAGTTCGTAAAAACGCAGCGCGGCGTTCCAGGATCTGTCGCGTATAACGTTAACGACGCGTGCAGATCGCGTAAGTGAAAAAGGACGATCACCAGCCAGCCGTAGAAGAAACAAGACATGTTCGTGGAAACTGCGAAGTGGAACCCCGGAGAAAAAAGGCCGTAAAAAAAAAAAAAGTTTCTTGAATCATCGCGGCTACAGTTTCGCAACAACTCTCGTTACGACGTCACCCCTGCGCTAAAGTGGAAGCCGTCTACGCGAAGTAGCAGACGTCGCCGTTGTTATTACAGTGCGAAAGTAAAAATAATGCCGGTTGTTTGCGGCGCTGCTTCGCTTCCGCGCGGGCGTAACGCTTCCAAAGTTTCTTACAAGCCGCGCGCAAAAATACATATGTCCGAGATGTTTTGCAAAGCGATTCGGATCTGATATTCGTACACTTTTGGCATACAATCTCAATCGGATCCTTCAGGCTATTATGCGAACGGAAACCTTAGCGTCATGAGAAAAATAAAACACTTGAAATATTGCACATTCTTCGGACATTGATGTCACAAATTAGATTTCGATATATCTTTTAATTTTTATCAGAATTGACATCAAAATTTACACGCATATATAGAATATAAATATTTACGTTTAAGTATAATTATATTTAATTTCCACGGGATAAGTTCATTTCTTGAAATTTTGTACTTTGAAGAATTACAATAAACAGAAATAAACCTCGATGATTCACGGATGTTGGAACTAGGGCGAATGTAACAAAACATGACTCTCGCAAGATATCGACGCGATGCGGTACGACACAGCTCAGGGTGGTTGCAAATTGAAGAAAGCAATATCAGAGCGGCGCGGCGCCCGCCTTTAATACCCCTCAGTCAGCTATCCCTAGGAACCCTCGCGGGCCGGTTAATCCGGAGTCAGCTGCTGGAAAGGAATGGAACCCATTTCAGTAGGCCGAGGCCGATACCCGCCACCTGGCAATATTTCAGCGATCCACTCGTTCGAGAGAGAAGATTCGCTCTTTGTCAGCAACGATGCTTACTGCGTCGCGTCGTGCCGACATTCTGTCACTTGCCAATTAAAAGTGATAAAATCGACAAAGCGTTTCCCTAACAATCTCCTCTTATAGGCTTTTTTAACAATCATGCATATCAAGCTGCAAACTTGACTTTCTTTAAGAAAGAAGGAATATGTTGTTAAAATAAAGTTGTGTGTAATCTCTAAAAGAAGGAGTTACAAGTCTTTCGCTTTCCGCGCTATTAAATGATCAATTAAAAAATCAAGAATGTTAAAATATTTTAGTACAGTCTTCAGTATAATGAAAGAAGAGAAACAAATTTTCGGATACAGTTATAAAATAAAAATAAGATGGGATAATTATGTAGACCAAATCAAATATTCAGTATTATAAATTCAGTGTAGTTTAAATAGACGCGATAAGAATTCTTCGATAATTTTTAAGCAGTTTATTTCTTGTGTAGACCAACCCGCGCGCGCATTTCCGCTAAGAGTTGAAGATTTCAGCAAACCGCTTAAAACTCCGAGAAACGGGGACGAGAGGGGCGAGAGCTTCATTAAGGATTTCGTACTTCGGCAGTGCGCATTTCCGGTGTCGGTGCCGGGGAAATGCAGATTAACAAGGAGGAAAACAAGAGAAAGATATTAAGCCGGGTACTTTTCGTTGTTTCCCGGCGCGCTGCCGTGTCTTATTTTCCCGGGTCGTGTCTATCCCGACAAAAGGTCGCCCGGATAATTACGTAGCGGTAGCTACGGTAGTAACGGCTCTCCCGCTGTCTCTCTTGCAGCGGCGTCAGGAAGTCAACGGGTATTCATTAGCAAGAAGAACAACAAGTCGCGACGAAGTCGCATCTTCCGTGTGCCACGTTTCCTGGATTATACGTCTCCATCGCTCGCATAACTTTGCTACTGCTTGGGCACTAACGCGACAAAACATCTCATGACAGGAAAGAGAGAGAGTGTCCGTGTCTTACGCTAGAGATCGTAGAAGAAAGACGAGAGAGAGAGAGAGAGGGGGGGAGGAAAAGGAGAGGGAAAAAGGGTTGGTGAAGCTAAAGAGAAAACTTTTAATTGTGGGGCCCTTTTGAGATTACAGGGATTTTAGAGTATTAACCCAGCACGATACTCGATAGCATTCTCTTCGAGGAGGATGCTATAGGTACATTTAGAAATTTTTACGATCTCCCATAGTGTCCCCGAGATGGCTAGGGGTTTCTTTGGCCACTTAATAAATCAATTTTAAGAGCTACTCGGGTAAACTGGTCTCGTTTATTATATTACGGGATGCTTTAATAAAAAGTAATAATTTTCCCGGCCGTTAACCTAGGACATAGAATTCAAAATATGAGAAGTGTGATCCTTTCGGAATATCAATTTAACAGATGTTCTCGCGAAAATACATCAGTTACTCTTAATCTGATCTTTCGAGAATTTAATTAGGAGCTCACGCCATCGCAATGGTGCCGCGCACCGTAACGAACGAACGAACGAATGGACGTTATATTAATTAGCAAATAGAACAACAAAATCTTACAGAGTCGGCCATCTCGTAAGATTATGTTTCTTGAATTAGCTTTATCGCTCGCGGGAATTTACGTTCTCTCTCGCTATATTCTGTGACAACCATCTTTCGTGAAGACAGGATGACGAAAAGACGGGAAGCAAGAGACGGAGATAACTAGAACAGGTACAAGGGAGAAACTTTTAATTGGTTTTAAAAAATGAGCCGGGAGCTGACATTTAAAACAATCTATGAGCTCGAGTTAGCGTCGTTACATCCATTTCGCGAAAATGAAATGATAAATTTATTTTAAATTCACTAAGCTCGCAATGTGGATCTCTCCTCCGTTCCAGATTTTCTGGTGATTCAAGAAACTGACATTCGGTTGATTCCTATTGTTAACTTGATTCTTTGCATATAATAAAATGTAGCAATTACTTTAAGGAGGGTGGTTGCTCAAATCAAAATGATAAGAATTAGTTCAAAGTGGAGGATATTCGTCCATGGGAATCTGTCGTCCATACCAAAATTGATGACAATTGTCTACATGGTTGTCGAGTAATTAATTATTGAATTATTGCGCTTTTAACACTTTTGCGTGTATAAGAGTATATCAAAATGATAAGAATTAGTTCAAATTTATAGAGAATATTTGTCTATGGGAATCAGTCGTCCATGTCAAAGTTGAAGACAATTGTCCGCATGGTTGTCGAGTTATTAATAATTAAAGTTATAAATTTCAATAATTAATAACTCGACAACCATGCAGACAATTGTCTTCAACTTTGGCATGGACGACTGATTCCCATAGATGAATATCCTCTATAAATTTGAACTAATTCTTATCATTTTTTAGCGGATTTGAGCAACCACTTGAAGACAATTGTCTGCATGGTTGTCAAGTAATTAATTATTATTGAAATTATACTCTTATACATCGGGCGAAACAATATACATAACTTATACATAGCAAAAATATTAAAAGTGCAAGCAACGCGTAAGTGCGAGCAATGCGACCACATCTATAAATTTTCCCCTCTTGCCGCGCCGCCAGCCGCTCAGCGGGACCCCAAGTCCCCAACCAACCTCCTTAAGAATTGAGATTTTATTTGTTATTTAACAAGTGTAAACGCGCAAAAATGTATACCTATCTCATATTTTATATGTAACATTTATGTTAAAATAAAATTTCTGTTAATTTCAAAGTCGTTTACGAGACAATAAAGGATAAAACTATAGTGAGGAATTTATACAAATAGATTTTTATCTGCATCAAAGCGCAACAACGGGACCATCGTTGTGCCGTCTTATCACGCTAAGTAAGTAATCAGAGGATGCAACGTTAGACGTTAATTTAGATCCAGCCAACTTTAACGGCTTTATGCGAAACGTGGTATAATCCAAACGATTTACAGAAGAAACTCGCGCGTCGCAAAGAAGCTCTCGCTTGGTTGCATCGGCGCATCCAGCGGAGCGAATAAAAAGCATTTCGCGTCTTAAGCTCAGTGAGAAGAATATTCAGAATTCCGGAACTTCAGAACGGTTAAAGAAAGGCGGGGCATTGCGCCGTTTTTGCTTTCTATTGTCCAGGATTTGCTTCGATCTTTCATCGCTTTTACAAAAAGATCTGCCACGTGCCTGATCGCGTCAACGAACTTTACCTCTGCTTTCCTTGTCCTCACATTCCTCTCTTACAAATACACCTGAATTTTCCGAAGATCATAAAGAAAAATATAGTTGACGCATTCAGGTATTTCCGTTATTTTTGAAGCTCAAAGAAAATTGTTGTAATAAAAATTTATACCTCGCATGAAAATTTTTAGACCAACAATGACTTCTGTATTACAAATATGTAATAGATATTTTAAAAATTTCTGTAAGACATAAGGAATATATAATGTAATAAATTAAACATATTTTTTAAATTGCATATTTCCGTATTTTCTTGTACATAGATTAAATATTTCCGATAATGCTTTTCGAGCCTATAATTTCGTACGCGCGCTCGGGATGCATAAATATTCAAGGGATACGATAATTGGTGGCGCATCAACATTTTAACGAAGATATCCGGCCAGCAGTCGGCCGAAAAATAGAATCGCGAAATTCCGCGGCACCGGATATTATTCATCATTAGTTGCATCACGTAATTTCTTAAGATTTAGCTTCGCGTCGCTCATCCCTCTCCCGCCTTTTCCGCAACGGGATCTCCGTTATGCTTGGTCACGTCCGCAAAATGCGGCATCCTGTGATTTCATCTTCTCTCCACTTCCCTGTCGCTTTTCCTATCTTTCGCGCTCGTTCTTTCGCGAAGACTTGACTCTCTCTCTTCCTTTCTCTGTATCTCTCACCCCCTCCCTCTTCCTTCCCCTTTTTGTGTCGCTCTCTGTATGAGAGTCACTCTCTCATCCACCGCGAACTCTCGATTCGAGATGCGCCTCGACAGGTACGCAAAGCGATGTTTGATCCCCCTTGTCGCCGCAGCCCCTTTCGGCGATTACATTATGCAATGAGGATACTCGAGGAGAGCGAAGGGTACTTTCTGTAAGGCGCGCCGGGCGTCTGAGGTCGCCCGGACTCGGAAACATTTCTTGCTCGCCGAGTAATGGTCTGTTTAAAATTGAATTACCGTAAGTGCCGCGCAATCCTTGATGACTGACTAAATACGCACGGAAGAGGAAGCACGGCGGGCGAGAATCTATATAGACGTCGCATTATATTAAGTACATCCGTTTGGAATCAGTGCAGGAAATAGCGCGATCCCCGTTTCCGGACTATTAATGAAGATTTATGCGGGCTGTTACAATTAAAATGTATTATATTATAATTAAAATCGGTCAAGATAAAATATTTTTTAAATTACCCTCGAATTTCCCCGTGGAATATTACGGCAATGAACTGTGCGGCCATTCGTTCAGAGATGCAAAGTACGTCAACGTGCATAATACGCGCGGCAAAACGGATTATATGCAGTGTTAACGGAACGACCTTATCGGGAATACCATGATGTCTGTCATTATGAGCCGGCACTGAATTCTATTATGGATTTCTCGTAATTATACAATCCTTACATAATCGCAAACTCAACTCGACGAGAGATCCGCTCTAGCGATCGCGCTAAGGATATACGTACATACTCATTCGACGCTATCGGGCAATGAGAAACTCGTCTAAGCTCTGGCTAAGCACGACAGAACGTCTATATCTCGCAGAACTCATCCGTCTCGAATTAACCTCTCTCAATTAAGACAATGGTCCCCGGTTCTACGGACATCCTCTCCTCATCGAAGCGAGAATGGAGGACCTACAGGCTGGGTTTCAGTGGTTCTCACAGATAGGTTTCTCCACGATCGGTATCGCACCGTTCAGGAATGGCAATCGGACGAAGTCCGGAAGCTATTTAGCTATTAAGCTTTCAATATCTCAAGAGAAATTATATCTCGTTGATTTAGCAATAATTACAAAATACAACACTGATAAATCATCTATTCGATCGTCGGCATTGAAAATCATACATACACGAGATTTATTAAGTTACGATTACACGCAAAACTTAATAATAAAGTAGCGATAAAAACAGATAATAAGAATAACTTTAACGAAGGAAGAATCAATTATACCGTCGTCATGGGGCACCGTCCGTTATTCGTGAGCAACGCTGTATGATGGAGCAAAGCACAACTACGAACAGAGCAACGTGTCACGGGGCGTAGGTACTCGGAAAATGCGGTGTAGAAGCACTCCGTTAGAGAGGAAGGAGAGTGAGAGCACCGGAAGGAGGAACGTCGATATGGCTCTTCCTTTTCAACGATCGCGTCTCGAAGAAGCACTCTCGCTTTCAGCCACTAGACGGGAGCTCATCGATTAATCGTCCGGTAGCCGGTAGCTTCCATTGTGCCTGGACAGGCCTTAAACTATCTGCATTAACTTCGAATCCAATCTGCGACTTGATAATTTTGCTTATAGATCAGACATGTGGTCCACGTAAAATTTAATTTTTTTTTAAATGCCCATTGCAATGATTATATTTATTTGACGGCATAATCTTTTTTATATGCTACTATCTTTTTCTTCTTTTCGTTGGAATAATGAAATAATAATAATAAACTTGTCACAAAACATCGATCACGAGAAAAGTACGAGAAAATATGCATCGGAAATTTAATTTTCCATCACACATCAGTCAATTTGATCGATACAATCCCATGGCGCTCTAACTGAAAATCGATATCCTTCTCGCGGACACAAATTAACGTAGCACGAAATAGAGGCATATGTTGTCAAGGAGGCCGATGCTTACTGCGTTCCGAGTAAATACATCTCTGATGTTGATGCACGAACAATGCACAAATATCCGCAAGTTTGCATAGAAATGCCATGCGGTAACAATGCAGAATATTTGCAACTTTGCATAGTAACGGGGCGATGGTTTGCAGCGTCGAAATATTTGCAAGTTTGCACAGCAACGTCGTACGCCGGCAGCGGTGTTCTCCCTCGTGTTACGGAGGCTGTACGTATAAGTGCGGTTTCCGTCGTAGAATGAGAAACCGGCCCACGGACAGGGCACCATTGTGTCAAATGTCGTGCGTGCGTGTGCGCAATTTCCGCGGCACTGAATTTCTCTTTAATTCACGCTACTTGAATCGCCGCGCAACGCGCAACGCGACCCTTTATATCGCGCAACCGACCCCCACCCTCCGCGAAATTGCCCTCACATTTTTAATAGACCACCGCCGCGTTATTTCGACGTTTCCTTCGAATTTCCGAACACGAGAAAGTTCAGCGTCCGTGCAGCCGTTTGCACGTACGAGAATAATAATCAACGTTCCATGTGGAGCAAACTTTCGCGATAATTGGCCATTTTCATTTTCCATCGACGTAAATGAAAACTCGAACGCATTCACGTTTGCAAATTAGGTGCTGCCTCAGGGTAAAATCGATCTAATTTGCTAACCAAATAATAATAAATTATTAATTAATAATACGTATTCTCTCCCCCCCTCTCTCTCTCTCTCTCTGCTGTTTGTTAATTGTTAGCTCCAGCCTTGTTGGTTTTCTTCCGCGTGTGACCGTTTGCCACTGCCAAATTTCTATATTAATCCGCGACCCGAACTTCGCTAAGTCCTTTGTACAGATCGGAAAAGCCGCTGTGCGCGACGTCCCGTCGGCCGTGTTTTAACTCTCGTTCCACGAGAGCGGATCTAGAGAATATCGCTCTCTTGCGTCGTTTAAATTCGCAGCAATTTCCGACGGAACGTGGACGAATGGCGGGAGCGATTTTAAGTAAGAACAGAATTATACGAGCGCTCGATACGGTTCGAATTGCTTTGCAAATTGGAATTTCGATTATGCGGTGCACCAACACGTTTCGCGCGGGCTGCCATCGCTCATCAGGCATGAGAAAAACTCACTCGGACATTTATTTCTCGAATAGAGATCAAATTGCTCGAGAGATTTACGGTCGAACCGTCGCAATATTATGTCTCGTAATTTATGCAACGTGATTTCATCATATCATTTTATTATATTCGAATCTTTCTCCCTCTCTCTCTCTCTCTCTCTCTTTCGTAATTACAGAAATGAAAGGAGAATTATATATGTCACGGTTTGTGGAGATAAAATATTGATCAAACTCGCCTGCCCGTACAAAATCGCGACGAGACGGTAACGGAAGAAGCGTAAATAGCAGACAGCGTTAATTTCTGAAAATTGCATACCCGCGCGATCGCGATAAATAAATTACGGGTTTCGCCGCGAAAACAGCAAATCCGATTGACAAACCGTCGGTTGGATAAGCTAGATAAACTGTGCGCATTAGTTACTACTCTTATACACGGATAATTCCTTACAAATCACTACATAGTGGATTTGCCAGTCAGGCCGCGCGCAAAGCGAGAATTTTCAATTTCGACTTTCTCTGTAATCCATTGTGTCCTACGCGTGGCGGTGAATTTGATTTCGCCCATTGTTTCGCGCGGTGTATACGGGATAAAATCTCGTTCCAATTCGCGGTCGCCGCGCGGAACAAATATGAAAATAATCGGCACACTACAATATTTCAACGGCGTAAGCGCGAGAATCGGTATCCGACGCTGACAAGATCACTCTTTGTTCTACAAAATGCGAGCTAGCGTGAGTTATTGCAGAAAACGCGATAAAATACTGAAATACACAACGCAGAGTTATAACTAACGCGAGTCGATAATCGCTTTTGCAAGGTCAACTTACATTCTTATATTCAGATGAGCTTTTGTTTAATCCAAGAGTCTTACAAGTAATTTTATTCGGCTGTGCTTAATGCTACGCGTTCACGTTGCTTATTAATAAATTAATAATTGTCATTATTTTATAATAATTATGACAGTCAAATTTTCTCTCACGTTTTCAATTTGTTAAAATATTACAAGGAAAAATGGCTTACAAATAAATACGTTAAAAATCCATTAAATACCAGGACCGATTTTTTTTTCTCTTTTAACGGGGGGTAGATATGTTCCTTCACAAAGTCTACCTTTAAACCCTCGTTACGCCACTGCAACGGGCGTTGAAATCAACCACGCAGAACTAAAATTTTTGCAACGTTGGGAAATAATCCGGTCGGTAAGCGAAAATCGAACGAACGGCCGGCACGTCGAGCGTGTATTTCACGTGCTACGGCATTGTAAGTAGCTTCGACATCAAGTTTGCACGTTCGATGCATACTGCCAGATACCTATCTGCTTTTAAACACTTTCAATTTCCGCACCGAGATAAATGTACATGTGTATAAAATGCTTTGACGAATCAGCCTTCAAAAATGCAAATAAATGAAACTAGTAAAGCTCTTCAATTCGAGACTGCAATTCTCAAATCTGTTAATATTTCTTAACATTTACCATTTACATATCTCTACGGATAAAAGAAACGATCGAATGGGTTTCTCTTTCAATTTTCTTCGGCGAATTTTTCGTCGCGTCGCGATATCCGCTCGGGACAATAAAAACTTTTTATGGTGGAAGCCGTGTGCGGCCTAGATTGTTTGTATCCAAACGCGGACTCAGGGTAATTCGGCGTTATCGTAGATGTTTGAAAGAGTCATAGAGAAACATACGATCGCTCCCCAGGAAGCAGTTGCGGCTAAAGGATGACCCTCGCAGGAGGTGATCTTTTAAACGCGAACGACGGCTGCGGGGGATTGGATGAGATATGTATAACCACAAGATAATCAGATAGCTAACCGTCGCCGTGATATTATTCACAGCTCGGAAGAAAACCGCGACGAAAGTGCAAAGTTAGTTTCCTAATTTATTGCGCGATATAGCCGGCCACGCACGATCGCGCGCGTGGCCGGCTTATTCAAACGTTTTACCTTCTCTTTACATGGGATTTATGTGTCGATGCACCGAGTTGTATTTTTTTTCTTTCTCTGTATACCTACCGATCGCTTCAACCTAGATTTATATGACGTTCGAAAACGGATAAAACGTGGACAGTTAGATATAAATAACAGTTCGTTACTCTCTCTGTATCTAAACAAATATATCGATCTTTTTGTATACCGACTGTTATCTGTATTCTTTAGATTGATCGTAATCTCTATGATTCATCGTCATAGAAATAATGCATGCTTCTATCACAGAATCATAGAATTATCCATTAGGAACACGTAAATTAGACTTGATTAAACTAGGCTACAATATATTAGATGCTTAATTAAAAATACATTTAGCCATTCATTTATTATTATTGATTATATCACATATGTTAGAAACGACGACATTACCGAGCCATTCATCGATATAGACTATCGGTCCCCAGGAGCCAGCAGCGGCTGAAAGATGACCCTCGCAGGAGACGATCTTTTAAACGAAAGATGGCGGTATGGCGCGGGAGAAAGAAAGAGCAGGGCGAGAGAGAAGTAGGTATGCCGACAAAAAGATCAGGCCTGAAGGCGTTTGGCAAACGAGGGCGGTGGAATCGCGCTTGGTTCCGCGATTCTTAGACGGCGAAATTGATGGGAAGGACAGAAGTTTAGTGGGCGCCTATATATCTCGCGAAGGAGGATACGACGACCGGCGAGAAGGAAGGAGAGAGAGAGAGAGCCAACGAGAGAAAACAAGAAGAAGAAGAAGAAGAGGAGGAAGGCGCTGGAGGGAAAAGGGGGACCCGAAGTCTTGAGGCTTGTAACTTTGGTAACCGAGCACCGGCTTGCGGAAAAAAGGAAAAGGATCGTGGTCCGATGCTCGGTCATCGAGAAAATCTCTCTGTCTCTCCACCTTTCTGCTCGTAGTAATCGCGAGCCGGTCTACGTGCTTGCGCGCGGACGTGTGTGTAGAAAAAGAGCATCCCCGGAAGCGTTCGGCTACGTTGTTCTACAAACGGAAGGGAAAAAAGAAAAATCATCGAGGGAACGGTCGCGCTAGCGGCATCAGAGATCATCCGTGGAAGTATCGGTTCCTTGATGAAACCATCTGAAGGCACTGGCCAAACCATGTGATCGATGCATTCAATTTTAAAAAATCCAAAAAAAACTTAACAATATCTCCCTCAACCGTACTACAATGTAGACTTAGGTATAATATTATTTAATAATAGAAACAGATAAATACAATTAATTAATATATTTACTGATATCAATTTATCAGCGCGAAATAAAGTCTGCATTATCTTTGACGCATAGATAAATGAAATACGAGACGAATGTAAATCATGCAAAGTAAGTCATTTAACGAATGTAACGTTTCTCTGTCTTGTATTACAACACTGGAAGTATAATGATATGATGACATTAATTAACAGACAAATTAATTGTTAACTCGCGCTGGTTCTCGTAAAATAAAAAGCTGAATTTGCAGCTGAAGCTTTCACTCGATATGGAGCACGTCTTGAGCGCAACTACTGACCGAGGGGCTTTTATCTACTTCGAAATAACGTAACATTTACGTCCCTTCATGGCGCTTTTTCTCTCCTCCGGTCTACGGATGTCGTCAAGATAAACCGGTCGCTGGAGACCTTCGACGAGTGTTTCTCCACTTCGGAGACGACGTGTCGGGATATATACCGGCTTTGGTCAGCCGGTACTACTAGGAACACGAACGAGCCGCGGGGACGGATTTACGAGCGCGGAGAGCAAGAAAAGACCCGATGCAGCACACACTTATGCATCGTACATAACATATACATGACGCACGCACGCGTGAATGAGTAATGACTATGAGCTGTACATTTAATGCGCATAAATAGGAGAATCGTCTGCACACGTTTTCGGGGAAGATAGAATCTAATAAGTTAAACATATACCTGTTCCAGACATCAGGGAGTCGTTACATCCTTTAAGTATCCTCGATTACTAGAAAAAAAAACGAAATTTTTCAACATGGAAATAAACACCTCAAAAATGTTTTATAATTTGCCGAGACCGATTTTGATATTTGCTTTCCATTGATTGTGAAAGGATTAGAGTCACGCTGCTACTGTTTACCTCTGTTTCGGCAAACTCGCGCCACCGAAGTCCGAAGTAATCCGGGCCTTTATTTTTTGCAATCGCGCAATTCCCCGCGGGTCGGTCGATGAATTACACTCGACGTGCATTATCGCCCGACGAGACGAACGCGTCTCGCGCGATGACGCGACGGTGCGATACCGACGACAAGTCCTAATGTCGCTCGTGCATCAATTAAGTTATCGCCCTCTCGGGGAGGTAAGTAATATTGGCGTGACCGAGGCTGGCTATGAAGGTTCAGCGACGACGTCGTCGCCGTCGTCGTCGTCGTCGTCATTCCCCCGCGCGCCCTCGTTCCCTCGACACATCGACGCCACTATCGCTATTAAGACGCGGGTACTCCGGCACCTCAACATCCACCACCTCCACCACCGCGCCCGGTCGTCGCCGCCACCTTGCCTCCATAAGACATCCAGCAAGTTTCTCTCTCTCTCTCGTTCTCTCTCTTCCCCCTGGTTCCTTCCTTCCGCCCTCACCCTCGGGACGAGGGCCCGCTCTCTCGATCGATCTTTATCCTCCGCCGTCTACAAGTCGACACGTGCTCGCACACTTCGACACCTCTTTGGGCGAGTTGCGGGCTCGAACAGTTCGTAGGTACTGTCGAATTTTTTACCCGATGCTTTTAGCATATTTCACACGGTTTGTCGAACGTACGTACCGACGAATCGAGTATTCCCGAAACGAAGGGAACGTCGATATTAAAGTACCAGCGTGGAAGGTGCAATTGTTTTTTTTTTTTTTTAACACACATACGAGACGCGTTTGATGCAGCGCGTGAAAAGTGTATTGTAAAATTCTCGACGGATTCGCGGTAAACAAATATAAATATGCGATGCGTTTCACGAGAATTAACAATATTTTATTGCGCCGCGCAATATTGTAGATGTTTTAAACAAAAATTAACCGGTTTAGTGTAAACCGGTGATATATCATGGCGATGTTCGTGCGTCGAAGCGCCCGATAAATGAATCGATATTAACGGCCATTAAATGAAGACACGTCCTACGCGAAGTGGAAATTTCACAGTCACGTTATGAATGTAACCAACCGTGGCGCCGCGTTTTATCCAACAATGCTAATCTTGCACCCTCCTCTCCAATACCCCTTTTCCCGGTGCAGACACGAAAATCCTTTAAAATCACGCCAAATGCTATGTACATCGATAATGCTCGCAAATGGGCGCGCAGCTGAGTGAAACATTAGCGTTGCGATTAATATTTCGTTACGTGCAAGCACGACGGCCGCAAATGCCATTAATTCGCGCAGAGGATTAGCGCGGACCGGAAATTTGGAGTTACTAGTATACAATTAAGTATTTAAAATCCGAGTCCAACAATAAATGGCGTCAAAAATTCTTTCTTCTTATTTCCCTTTTTTTTTTCATCCGACGAAGGAATGTCTTCATTTCTATTCTAACGTGTAAGAGAATCGTAAAACGGTAAGCAGGCCGGATTAACGCATCTATTATAAAGCGGACTTCTTCCAAGTTTCGTTCTCTCGAATAAATAACTAATTGTAAGATAAATTCCCCGCGAAGTTCATCCACTCGGATTCTACCGATTAACGCTTCTTCCGCTCGATTTTTGCGGCGATTTAGTTTTCACTGGACGAGCAGTAATTGCGAGAACGCCGGCGATGCGGAGCGAAACGAGAGCGTTAAGCAAATTCGCCGCTTCACCGTGCAATAATTTCATCGCCATTTGTGACGATGATACCCGGCAGTCCGCGCACGGCGCGGATGCTGAGGGTATTTTCGTCTCGTACACACCGGACACGCTGCATTATGCGGGCGTCAACGTGTACTCATTACGCCTCGTCGCGACGGACGGCGTCGTAGACGCCACCCGTCGCGACGCAACGCTGCACCGGCGCGGCGCGGCGTCGGGCTGCGATAAGTGCCGGTTCGCTCCACTCACAACACAACGCGTCGGTTCCCATTCGCTTGCCTCAGTACTTTCGCGTATTACGCACGGGCGAACGCCGCGAGCGGTAAGAAATTGATTGCAGACGTGGCTACGGCCGCACTTCGAATTCTCGCGGCGGGAATCTACGTGAAAGTATTTACTTTTAGAAAATACGAGCGTCTGAGTAATGACGTAGCAGTATAATGACGAACTCGAATTAATTACTAGCGGCTGTAACGCGTGCGCTATACGTACAATTATAGTCAGTTCGGAGTGAGAATAGGGACGTCCCCGCTCCCCGTTATATAGATCACTTGCGACGCGTCCGGCATGATAATTGAATGGCATAACTCGGCGCTATGGCACGTTAATTAATTCTACAACCTTCGTATATGAAAAATAAATGACATTTCGCGTCAGAATGCTACTTGTCGCATCGAAGATGGCTCGTGCTAACGTTTACAGATTTTTAAAAAAGTTTCCCGCTGAAAATATTCAGCGTGCGTCAAAACTTGCGATGTCATCTCTCTTCGCGAGTTCTTGACGCTCAAAAACGAAAATACCGAGAGCTCTCCCGGCTTATTTGCGCTATTACTGTGAAATTTATCGAGGCACGCATTCCTCAAAAATTCTTCGAGCGGATCGCGCGACGAAGGACAACGAATCGCATCGTTTTCACTCTCCGCCCATGTATTTTTCGCCAGTGATGAAAGAACGGGGCGTCAACCGTAGTCCAACTCGGACTTTAAATCAAATGCGAGAGTAGGAAGGAGAAGTGACGTGCAGTTGCACCGACAGCGGTTCGTGAGTCTGCAGCACGAAGTTAACGCGAGTACCGTGTCGTTGGTCGGACGGGCAGTTCAAAGAGAAAGCGAAAGAGAGATAGAGAGGTAGGATGGAGGAGAGTGAGAGAGGCACACGCGGGGGTGAAAGGGGTCAAGGGGTTGAGCGCAGGGGAAAGAAGGGGGAGGGAGGGTGAATGAACACAGTTTGTTCGGCGACGCACGTTGCGGCTGTCGTCTGTCGCAGCCATACCACCCCGGTACACGAGCCAGAGGAGAAAGGCTCGGCGAACAGAGAGATAGATGAGTAGGGTGGCGAGGCGGACTATACCCGGCGCCGGAACAATGTTTAATTGGCAATCGTGCCACAAATAATTATCCGTACGCGCGGATACGCACGACGCACGCTCGTTGCCATTGGCCTAAGTTGGCGCGACGCGGAGCGGATTGTCAGGCCGCAGTGATACCGGTGGCGATAAAAATCGGTGTAGCGCGGCGAACGACGATGCGAACGCGATAAAAAAAAAAAAAAAAGCTCGTAGAGAAACAAATAGGAACAAGAGACGTTTTTGTCTCGTTTTACGATCCGTGCCACTATATCGCTTAATATATCGTGCTATCATGTCCATTGCATTAAAATTGTGTCTCTCGTACAAGTCGATTGTATAACTCTGTAGATTGAACAGATAAATCGAAATCTGTCAGCGTGAAAAAAAAACGTGATTCGTGGTGGATCACGCTTTCTCGCCATCCAAATTCTTTCGGAACGAGATAAGAGATAAATATTATCCCTTCAGCGAGTCGAAGTTTGGCCGCTGGAAAAATGGCCGTTGCGGATTATATATATTTGGCGGTAAAAATAGCGGACCCTCCCGCGCGATGAGAGTGTGCCGCCGAGTAAATAAGATGGACGGCAAGATAAACGGCGGCACGATGATCCCACGATTTTTATTCTGGGAAGAGGTGAAAGTTATACGTTTCTTTCAACCGATCTCGTATTATATATTTACTTAACTCCGAGAATCCTATTATTGGCATCAAACTGCAAGAATGGCAAGCGAAAATGGAGTGGCACGAAAACAGAAACCACAAATTTCCGAAATTGACGCGAGCGGTTGTTGAAGGAGAATAAATCCTTTCGATTACGCAAACGATCATACCTCCGACCTAACCGCGAAGGCGCGGCGGTATAATTTATCTCCTTGAAATGCGGGTGTTGCTCGCCGCGAATAGCGCAGGGCGACTGCCATAAATTTATCCGGCGGCGGCGGCGCGGGCGCCGCAACGCGGCACCGCTTCGCTCTGCCAGCGACTTGCCGGCCACGGGAATAAAAATTGTCCGATCTTTCTTACGTTATTACTCGAATTGTCCCGTCAGCCGTAACGACCGCGGAGGACTCGATGAAGCCGCGAGGAGAGATTAAAAAAAAAGTCCCGCGGGAGGAGTGAAATTATGAGAGTGACGCGAAGGTGTCGGAAACGGAAATCCGGAGTTGCTCGCGCGGTGCCCACGACGGTGGATTATTGTTAAGACAATTTTACCGTAACGAATATCAGAACTAATTTATATCATGGCCGAGAAGGTGTGGACAACACCTGGCGAGGGAAGAGAGGAGGATAGTATGTCGGGGGCGGAGATTGGTGCTTATAGTGGAACTAGCTGGTCGCGATTGGCACGAAAACGAAGTAAAGAAGCGAAGAGAGATGGAACGGAGAAAGGAGAGAAGAGAAAAGAAGCGAAAGAGAGGAAAGCCGAAGAGAATGGCACAAAAGCTGGGCGAGAACGAAAGGAAAAGGGTGGAACTCGGTGGAATGGTGTTCATGAAAAGGAAATAATCTCTGTTCATCTTGTAATTCCGCGGTAATACCATTATACCGTCGAGCTCGGCCAGTATTCGCCACATTACCGGCTTACATCTTTGTTTTCATTCGGTCACCGCGGCGCCTGGGCGAAGGAACGAGAAACGTACCGGTGACTGGACCCTGGTATGCCGTTACGAGGAGACGCTAGCCGACGTAATTGAATCGACCGTTCTTAAAGGGCGATAAATCTACCGAAGAAACTGCGTCGTTCGCGCGTTGTGTCCCACGTCGCCATCCATCGACTCCGGCCGTTTTTCGTAGTCTCTTTTTCGCCGTAGCCTCGCCTCGCGAAAACGTGACGGTCGATACACGGATCCTCAATCGCGAGAGTTTGCCGGTACAGAAAAGAACCGAGAAAATGTTGCCGAACCATAATACTAGTACCTATCACACATTCAACACTTAACACATTACGTATTTTATAACTGGCAGTAAAGTAATGTATAGCGATAAAATAGATCTTCGAGAAATGCGTGTATATAACAGCACTTATATTAATAACTATTTTTCTTATTTCATTTATCTGAATATCATTTTGATCAGAATTAACCGTTCAAAATTTCCCATTAACAGAATCGCAATCGTCGCCCACCGATCATGACCGTTCATTAGCACAAACTCAGAATATTATAGAGATAGAATTAGAACACCGCCATGTATACGATTAGTACTAAAACCCCCTCAACTATACAAACACTGCGTTGCCGAGTCATCCGGCGATATAATTAGATCGAGCGCAGGCTTACGTTTGTTTTCGCATGCACGCATCGTCGGCTAAATACGCGTACGCATCGGTGCCGCGCGGCGAAACTCAAGCGGATGATAGTGGCGTTAATTTTACGCCGCTGGGGAGGCATCTCTAACCAGGCCGAGATGGTAAATTGGTGCTACGGTGGAATTAACGATATGGACTATACACTATAAATACAGCTGAATACTGCGATATGAGTTGACGTGTCGAAACGTAATCATAATTAACGTAGAAGCGATGTAACTTAGCAGTGATCGGTTATTAATTCGATGGTTTCGATTACTTCGATGGCGCACAGCCGGTGCGCCGCGCGATTACGGCTGGTGCTGGTGCAGGCGTATAGCAACCGAATTATTACGGTCGATTCCGTACGATCGCACGAAGAAGACGGGATTTGCGGCTTTCACGGAAAACCATTCATCCCGGCGAAAATGGCCCTCCGAATTTGAATGCGAATTCGATGCTCGGTCACGGGAATCGCCCGGCATTATCCCCCGATAATGGGGAATAGCTGTCGCCGTTCAGAAAAGTTTGCGGGCGAAGTTTTTCTCGGAATATACCTAACAGGCCTTAAAACCGAATTATCGTGTTCTTGAATAAATCTCTATGCAACGGTATGATCATTTAATTAAACCTATACGGGGAAGAGAGTGTACAGATGATTATCATTTTCGATGTAGATTCGATTCATTTCGCATGAACAATTTAGTCTAACACAGTCCATTAAGCATTCGATAAATCAAGGGTTTATTTAGATGAATCTTCTGGCATTTGATGCGATATCACGAACGTGTTGCATGCATTATATATTCGCACATGAGAAACACAACAACGCGGTATTTAGAGAAGCGTCTAATTATGCAGCATGATAACTACGTAACGAAGGCGTAGCCACGAATAATGAAGCGCTAATTAGTCATCATGCGTGCAAATGAATAAATCCAGTGTCTGCTGTTATGCTAAAGGAAAAATAAGATTCTCAACTAATCCTCATACGTTTTTCGGGTAATATTTTACGCAATTCGAATTTTCAAAGCTGCGTACATGGCACGTATATAAAAATGTAATTCACGTAGGTACAAAGTTGTATCTTTCCTTCGGGATGTCAAGAATAAATGATTATAAATAAAACGACCTGAATAAATCGGATATTTTACTGCATGTAATTTTTTTTATAATTTCAAAAATTATAGAAAGAGATAAAAATCTCGAAGTATGTCAAGAACTTGTTACAAAGAGTATGATCTCGGTATTTCAGCGCTATTTTCTACTTCTCGTCACATCCACCGGAAACTCGGAGCTTTACACCTATCAGTATAATTTCTTCCGAATCAAAATGTGCCATGTCTGACAGGTAATGGCAAGAGCCATTAGGAACTAACACGTTGCAACGTAACGGTTGATGTAGCTTATGACGCTGACGAGAACTGCAACCCGCATGGCCAAATTTGGCGCACTCAGGTTCACCGTGCGGTTCGAAACTACCCACTCTCATTACCACTCGCCGCAGAATGGACTAATCTACAGTGTTACGCGAATTGTCAAATCTGCCGCCTAGCGCACCGCGCAAAATGACCGAAAGACCGCAGTGATTCAAATCGATAACAAGGAAACGGCCGTAAGGAGACCGTCTCCCCTTTTATCTCTTGTAGAACTGACATAGTTGTGAGAAAATTTTAAAAATGGAACGGAATTGCCGGAAACGAATGGAACATCTATAGATAATCGAGGCACAGAAAAGAGAGAAGGAGAAAGAAAACGTAAGAGAGGAAAAGAAAAGTAGGACCAGGGTATTCGGCGACGTTGGCGGAGCTTTCTCTGATTTCGGAAAGTTGGATAACGGCAAACCGAGCGTAATGGCGCCGATAAAGACGCCATCGTCGACGACGACGACGACGACGACGACGACGGCGTAGAGACGCACGCGAAGATTCGATTCTATCGGAGCTGTTATTTACTCTTCAGAAGCTTTGCCCGTATCTAAGCGTCTACGTGCTCCTCGCACAAACCGCCCTCTTTCCCCTCCTTCGAATTTTATCGCATCTGATGATTATAATTGTTCGTGCTAGTAAAAGGTGCGACGAGTTTTATAGGGCGATGAAGAAGCGGTGCCGTTTCTCCGTCTAACTTCGCTCTACTTCGATCGCGCGCTTGTCTTACCCTAGGTATTCGTTCTGTTTCTAATAGCTGTCGACCAGCCGGGGGACAACGGACAGGTACCAGAGCGCGCTCGCGAGCGTGCGGACAAGTGTCCTGGGAATTACCTATTGTTTTTTCCTGCTCCGGAAACACACGGGCACCATCGGGAGCATTAATGCCTCTCGTAATGGAGGGAGGCACGTAATACGAGCCGGGAACGCGGCAGCAGATGCTCGCGCGTAATCCTTCTATGTAGTCTGGCGCACGTTTCGAGAGCATCGTCTCTGCAACGAAGGTGGTGAGTGAGATTCGACGCCACCATAGTCGTGACGTGCACATGCGAAATACACGGGTGTAAGATGCATTTCTGTGCTCAAGATACTGAAGGACATAAGTCCAGAAGCTTAGTATTTCGATACAGAATTATTTATAATCACGTGGAATTATTTATAATCACTTTCTAATCGCATTTGAAAATAATAGTCTAGGGAAATATGTGATAACTCATCATTAGTACATATTCGAGAATAAAATGGCAATAATTATTGTCTATCTTAGATTTGTTTCTTCGGGATGTATTGTTAGTCGCCGGTGCTTCCCATTGCTTCTTTAAAATGCACACCGAATGACATAACTAACTACTCTTGGGCTCTCGGAGAGCCTTCGCAGCCGCAAAAGGCAGGGCCGAAGGGAAGAACCAAGGGATGTGAAAACAAGATAAAATATGAATATAAAAAGCGAGAAGCAAAGAGGCACACCGTAGGAAAAATGTTTAACCGAACCAGTGTTTATGCACATCGTCCAAAGTATACAATGCGTCCTCTACTATCACAAAATATATGAATATTTGATTAAAGCCTCTTTTGTCACAAAGTAACAGAAGAGAGAAGATAACGAACAATATAAAATATAAAATAAATGGTCTACCACAAATTATCGAGCAAACTGTCGCATCTAAAAATTTAATTACCTTGCGATATCCTGTTTTACGTTTATCTTGGGAAAAAGTAGCAAGTCAATAAGTAGCACGTCGAAATCGAGTAACCATAACAAATTTCAATCTGTCAATAGATACTACTCCCGTAAGAGCTTCCCAGCGAAGAAGTCACGTTCGCTGATCATTTTATGTGGTATACCCAGTATGTTTTTATTTGAACTGGGTCACTGCGAGACTGCTGCTCTCCAGGAAGTACTCGTAGAACTCCGGAGGCACTTAAACATCTCAGCGATGCCGGGGAGTTTATTGCGTCTTTGACACCGAAGTGCAGTCGAAACCCATCGTCGTCGTCGTGGTCGTTGTCGTTGTCGTTGTCGTCGTAGAACGACGATACGTGGCAGCTGCTGCCGTAATGTCGCCTCGGCGCACCTTTCCGCACCGCGATGAAGGAGAGAATTCGACGGGTCGAACTTGTCGTTAGCCGCCGCGCTCCTCACGCGAGTTCTCACGATCCGGTAATTCGAAAAATGCGAGAGCTGCTCGTCGCGAGCAGCCGCTCGTTCTGTAATATCGCTCGTACCAGTCCACAGGGTCGCGTTATTGATCGAAAATTATGTCGCGTCTCAAGAGAGAGAGAGAGAGAGACTCGAAGTAAATAATAATTATACGAGAAACGCTGCCATGATCCGTTTTTGTAACTGACATTGTGATTTATTGTAGTTTTCGAAATAATGTTGTAATTCATTGTAGTTTCCTAAACTATATTAAATTCTGTAAAACCGAATTAACGTCAAATATCATAAGGACAAATATAGGGTTCGCTTTTTGTTATTCAACCATCGTGTATGCGCGCAGTGCGAGTTCTTATGTTTCGATTTTCCCCCGCGCAGAATTTTCATTATTATAGTTGGAGTAAGTAAAAGAACTTTTGCCTCAGAATTTCCAGCAAAACGCTTGAAAGTTAGAGTGCCGCAACGAAGTACTTATTAAGACTGTCTCGAAAACGCAAACACCTTACGCTCGAACTGCAAACGCGTATGCAATGTATAGCACATACATGTAGGTACACACACACACTCTCTCTCTCTCTCGCTCTCTCTCTTCCTCTCGTGATACGACGAATGTGTTGCAAACTGGGTCGCCAAGACGATTATCTCCTCGGATGTAACTACCGGTAAGGGATAGGTACGGGCATCATTATTACGCTCGAGAGATTCCGCGGAGTCGTAGCCAAATCGAGTAGGATACTTTCGATTGCTTACGGCCGTCTATTCCCAGGAGTTATTTCTACGAGACTTCCTACATTGTTGACTCGCGCTACTCGCGATACACACGCGCGCGATAAATCCGTACCGGTATAAGTTGCCGTGAGAGCTGCGCTACACAATTTCCATAGCATGCTTTTACGCGTGTTATACATCGAACATTTTGCAGAATAAAGTTATGGCGCGACAACGTGAAAGCAATACAGCGATGAAAGGGAAGGAAACACCGGTTCGGTTTTCATGACATATGTTACATTTATCCTTCTTTCATTTTGATTATATACATTTCGATCCTCGTACCTCTCGACGTTGTCAACACATATTTTTGAGAATTTTAACAAAATCTATAACGAGTTATTATCATTTATTATTATTATATTATATCAATTAGTCTGAATTACAGAAAACCGGGCAAAAAACCTAAAATTCCTGAAGAATATCAAGAGTAATAAAGATTAACATCCGAAAAAATATAAATCCGATGTATCTGAATCGTGATGTACCCGAAAAAAAAAATTTCTCGAATACCGCGTAGAGAAAGCGAAATGTGAAAGAGCTTGCCGCGAAATTTATAATGACGAGAACAAAGATGTTTGGAAGATCCTCAGAAGCATTGCCAAATCGGCGCACGTGACCGCGGGCAAATCGCGTCGACAAAGAAGGTGGAAATAAACGTTATAAAGGAAAAAGGGAGACGGGGGAGGGGGGAAACGCGCGCTAGGTGAGGAATCGAGTGAGAGGGGAAAAAATATCCTATGAATTCGTGAGTGACTTCGGATATCACGTTCGGTTCCGCCTGGCGGAGATTTTCTACGACTTTGTAGTCCGCAATATATCCGAAGTCCGTTTGCAAGTTTAAACCGCACCTTGCGTTGTACGTGTCGCAAATATATTCCACGCACAGCATGCCAAAGATTTCTCGTGCATCGCCGCCACAATTTTATAGAACGGCATTGCCGAAATCTTAACTTCGGATCCTCATGATTATCCAATTTGTCGATCATATGTATTATTTAATTCGCAAAGATATTATGTAAGTACTCGTATATAATGTCATTTTTAAAATCTTTTCTGTTATAAATTTGTAAACTCACAGTAAGTTTTTAAATTTTCTGTAAATTTCTTATGAATTCTGTAAATTATGATCGGTCCGACAGCTTATGCATTTTATTAAGTTCATAATCCCATAAGTACTATCTTTGTAGTCTACCCTAAATTACAAATTCGGCGGGAATTGGTACCATTAAATGTCCCCAGTAAACGTAATTCAAAATGTGCCAGCGTAATTAGTGGGCTACGATGAAAACGCATAGATTGTACCGATTAAATATCTACGCTTGAATTTATGCTCGATTTTCATACATAGCTATTGGAAAACGTAATTACGCTTATGACATTTAATGCGGAGTTATGTAATTACACATTGAGCTTTGTCCGTGCCATAAATCGTATAAAGTCCGGTCAAACTAGCACAATCATTACTTACGTCCAACAGTTATTTGATCATCCAGAACATATCTCGACTTCGTGGTCTGGCGACGATGCCTCTCATCGATTCCTGAAAAAGAGAAAGACGAGAGTTTCAGTCAGATTAGTCAGAAGAATCAACAATATCACATTAAATTTCATGCGATAAAGTTACCGTGAACGTGTATTATCCTGTAAAATGATTAAATATTCAAGTATCGAAATAATATCAAACATGCATATCGTGCCACATACGCGTGGCAAAACCACAAATTGGATGCATAAACGCAAACGAGTAATCATTATACCTTCATCATTTCAAAGTCCAAACATCCGATGATCATTATTCAGTTAATACACCGGAGAAATTTGAATCGTGCTCGCGATCCTGTTATCCCGATAATTTCACGCGTGTACGGAGAACACATGCGGCAAAATAAAACTCTCGACTTTTGACTTCGGATTTTGGCGAATCGAGGCGGAACACATCCGAGGCAGGAACGAGCTGAGTATTATTCACGAATCCGTCGAATATATATCGACAATCTCGTTCTCGCAAACTTTACAAGAATACTCGCAGGATTCTTGCGCGGCGCGGCGTCGCGACGGCGTGTACTCTGCTGAAATTAAAATCGATACTTGCAGAAAGAGGAGGAGAGCTGAAGAAAAGAGAAAAATGGAGATAACGTCTGGATTTTACTCTTCCCGCTCCTCGCGTTTATAAAGCCGTGCAAAATCGCCGAAGAAGGGAACGTTTAGATAAATAATCATTCTGCAGAGTGCGAATCTTCCGCATGGGGTGGGAAAGAGCCGCCCGATAAGGTGGGCGAATAACGAAGTGGAAGAAGCGAGTCGTAAAGCAGCGGGAATAAATAGTCGAGCGTCAAGTCGGCGACCGAAGTTTGCGAACGCGCAAATCCTGAGGGAAGTCTTGAACAAGAATTCCGCGTGATCGTCCCCTTCCTCCTCTTCCAATTCCATGCATTCTTCATGTAATTATTTTATCGCTACAAAACAGTGTCCCTAATATACTTTTTAAAGTTTACAGCTTTGTCAGTATACTGATCATTTCTTATCTAGCACAAGGATAAATAAATAAATAAATAAATAAATAATCTACATTGCATTTCTATTAATAAATAGCAAAAATAACAAAAACAAAAACACTTAAAAAGAATAAAAAGGGGATAATAATGCGATAAACAATAATTGGTACTCAGTAAAGAATCAATAAAGAAATCTGGGGACGTCGTAAGTGCATAAAGTATGCATACAGATGTGCAACCTCGTGTTATATGACAAGCTCGAGATATTATTTCCGAAGGAGAATAATCATATTCGCGTAAATGCTCGGCGAAGTTGGCTCGTTGATGTTCCTTAAAACGAAGAAAGTTGAGCGAAATTCTGAATGGAGGAAGGAAGATGCGAAACCGCAGCGCGCGAGAATAAGTGGTGGAATGCCCGGCAAAATTTACGAGCAATACTTCCCCACCGGAAATTCTCGGAATATTTGTGATCCGCCACGTTTTCGAAATCGCAGACCACGTTTCGTGTACTCAATATTGTTCTCCTCCCTTTTATCGGCAGTGTTCATATTTTAAGAACATAAACCGCACTTAATCCTAATGGTTTTTAATTGGCGCTCACGTAACAACGAAAAAGTTTATACAAAAAATATATAAAATATATAAAATCTTGTATAGGCAATTAACTGTAATGCTGTACTGCATGGAATTCGTGTTTTCTTAACTTTCCTCCTAGGAAAGAGTTTCCGTTGTAGACTCTAATAAATTTTTACGAGACCGCCGTCCATTGATTCCATATAATTCTTATGTTTACGCACCGATGAGGAGCATTTTTCTGAAACGAACTACTTCGTTCCGGTACTGACGTATATCTTTTATGGGAGAATCCCTTACTATGATGTCCGCCGCAGACGCGATATTCATACAAATAACATTCAGTTTCCCGGCCGTCATAGAATTTACGAGAAAGACGGACCGGGGATCGGCGAATTGAGAGACCGGCAATAGGAATAAATAGCGGAATATATTCGACGGAACGATTCTAGTTTACGACTAATAGGAAATCCTGAAGGAAATCTTGAATGCCGATATCCACACAAGTCTGTTCCTTGTGCTTGCTCTGTCGAATGATTGCTTGCGTTCCTTGCAGATAATTCCAAAAACGCTAGAGATCGCTTATTTTAGAAAAACTCATATTGAAATAATAATTCGTTAAAAAGATCTCATTACATAAGAGGCTCATTAAAAAGATATCAACACTGCTATCATATTTTACTTTGGTAAAGTTTTACAATTAGGGCCCCAACGAGAAATCAATCGCCACTTAAATATGTTGTAGGGGAGGTCTTTATGAGTAATTCTACGCAAGAAAAAAGTGGGGGACGGCATTGGTTTAGAAGATATAGCAAATTGAAATTTCAGAATTTTAATGCTTTTTATTAGATATTATAAAGTAACACCACGCCGATGACTTTGATCTTGACATATATTACAGAGATCATTTTCCTGAGTAACCTTTGAAAGGTTCTAGCAAGGAATCGTTGTTTATTAAAAAGTTATTAACAAAAAAGTTTGAAAATTATAACAGTTATTTTGAGTATTATGAGATACTAACCTATATAGGTTAGCGGCGCGCTTTAACAAATTATTTGTTAAATAATTTGTTAAAGCAGAGAATAGTTGATATATGAAAAGTACATATTCATATATCAACTATTTATCGTACATATAAATATGTACGATGAATAAGTACATATAAACATGTACTTTTCATATACCAACTATTCTCTGCTTTAACAAATTATTTGTTAAATATTATTAACAAGACTTCTATAATATATGTTAAGATCAAAGTCATCGGCGTGGTGTTACTTTATAATATCTAATAAAAAGCATTAAAATTGTGAAATTTCAATTTGCTATATCTTCTAAACCAATGCCGTCCCCCACTTTTTTCTTGCGTAGAATTACTCAGAAAGACCTCCCCTACAACATATTTAAGTGGTGATTGATTTCTCGTTGGGGCCCTAATTGTAAAACTTTACCTTTACTTTTACAAAGCTATTAAAATTCCCAAGAGAATTATGTATAATTGAAAGTTATTTATCAAATAAAAAAATACTGTTTTTCTTTCAAGAATTCCGGTTCGAGAAATGCTGCAGTAGAGCGACACGACGCGTTGTAAACGATGCGATCGGTGCCGCTGGCCGAATTCCGGCCGCAGGCACTCAACGCGCGAGTATAGCAAGAACTTTCGTCTTGAGGATTCCATAATTTTGTACTTATCGCCGGGAGCAAGAACGACGCGCTCGAACCAACAATAATTAAGGCACAATGCTCGTCAGCGCGCATCGATTGCGTAAACGCAAAAAAAAATATATGTTTGCGTTAGATTCAACGAACGAGAAAAATAACACGGGAAAAATAACGAATACGCACCACGCTGACGTTCGTGTTTGCGTTCGATTCTTTACGAGCTCATGTAAGCAATGGAATAATATCGCGTATAAAAAAAAAAATCCAAAATCGATTTATTCGTATCCGATATCGATAGGAATAAATGTCACTCTATTTAAACATTTCCTAAATCTAATCCGAAAGTGTTAGTGTGCGGCTAGAAAACACAACATGTTTTTCTGCAATTTATATGAAACGGCGATAAGTTAAAGAAGGAACATGTGTCATTAGAGATAATTTTTTATCTAGAGATTTTATTTCTACCAAATATTACCAAGCAATAAAATGGCAATAAGTTGCACTATGCCACTGCGATTAAAAAGCAAATGCACCGTATCATAAAGTCCTGACAAATTTCTATCCGGTCACAAAGCAATCTTGATTTACGGTACATTGAATTCGCGGAAATTAACGATTCGTATTAAAGATGCAGTACAACATATAATGTCCCGAAGAACTTGCGCTTCGTGCTTAAAGAACGTTTATGACGAAATAAATTCAACTCGAACAGCGCACCGTTAATTGCGTTATTGAACCGTATTACGTTGCTTCTTTCAATCAAGCTGTTCTTAATTAGCAAGCATCCACATTCGTCGAAGAGGGAGAGATGGGGAGAAAGGAGAGAGAGTTCGTTAATGAAACGCCTAAGGCAACGTCAAGCGCGAAGACGCTGAAAACGGGTGGAGGTTACCCGATACGTCGTTGTAAGCCAGAAGTATATCCGCGGAGTTTAACAGTCTGACAAAATGGATGGCATATTGAATTTGTCACATACAGGAGTGTATGTTTCACACGCGCAAAAAACAGCAGGCTCCTGTCGAGAGCACTATGGGAAAACGATCGCGTAACACAAAAAACAAGTACTCCTCCCTATCCGAGAGAGCGAGAGATCAAACATTTCGATTAACAAAGTGCTTGAAACATCAGATGCACAAGCAGTTATCCGCGTTTGATGGATTCAGCTAGAAATTCAACCAGCACTTGGAGCGATTTGCACGTCCCAATAAAAATGTACCGCGTTCATTTTAATTGTAAGCTCCTCTTTATCTTCCATGTGCGATTGAATTTAAATGATGCGCGAGAATGTGTAATATTTAATTACAGAGAGAGAAAGAGAGAGGAAAGAAGAGAGATATATACGAGAGAGAATAGAAGAGTACTTTAACCCTTTGAGCACCAACCTCCGCCATCATTTAAAAAATATATATCTGATCGTTTAACTAGAAAATGCGAACACTTTAAATATAAATTATATGTTCAATTAAGCTTATAAATATATATATTAAATAGATTTATAAACATGTTTATAAAATATAAATATACATATAAGAATATCATTTATCGATGAAATATTGTACTAACAAGAGGCTGAAAAAACGCTTGCTAAGTGAAGTTGTCAATAACAATAGCACCATATTATATCGATAAATTTTCTTCATATAAAATAAGACGAAAAAAATATTACGATGCATTTGGAGTTTCTCTTCAATGGAATATCCGATCGAAAAGACATAATGAAGTAACTCTTAAGTTCAGAATTTGACAAAATTAAGAAGAGAAGCTTGAAATTGTATTTTAGTCACGTTATTGTTTCTGTTGTAATTTCTACGAAATAATTTGTATAATAAATGTATACGTACAAATGTGGCAGAGCCAGTCACGAAAGTAATTAATTTTTCCGTTTTGAGGGACACGCTCTTGCGGAGGAACGTTTCTCCATTCGCAGCTAACTTTTATTTTTCTTCCCGTTTCATCTCGACTCCTACGCGTCGTTTTCTATTTTACGCTGGAGTGACAGCGAAAAAGAAATAAAATACCGAATGTAACCTAAGTATTATACACCGAGGAGAGAGAAGAGAAATTCGCTGGATGATGGTAACGCGAGCTTCATCTTGAAAATAGAGACTCAAGACGGAGTCTGGGAGTTATAATTGCCAACGCGACACTTCCTGCCCGTGGAAAAAGGGAAAGGAGAAAAAAAGAGAGGAGAAACGATGAATGAAATGTTTCGTAAAAGTCTATCGACACGCGTCGTAAGGATGGCGGTTACGCATATATAGCGGAGAATAAATACCGCCATGACGAAGAGCCCGATTTATTCGATACAGCGAGGATGAACCCATTGGCCCTTTTCAACCCCGACCGGCTTGTCCATCGTTCTCCGTCGGACGCGTGCGCAAGACAAAGAACGAAAATATAGGGGCCACCCCGGCCACCCTTTGCTCCCGTTTGCGCGACCGCCGGCGACTGTAATTGCCCTCTTCCGGACCGGGCCGACGCTCGACCGTGGCTTTTACGACGACCGATATGACCGGTTTTACGAGTTTCCGTTCGTATCACGGGGCTAAAGAGGCGAAATCAGTCGCGGAAGCCGTTAAACCGCGAACGAGCTAAACGCCGAGCTAAACGCGTCGGTCGATCGCGCGCTCGCGTCAAGGTGAAGCGCGATAATTGATACCTGCTACAGATAAAGTTTTCTATATCGCAGGAACGTTTATGACGCCCCACGTCTTTTACGTGTTTGCCGACATGACTGCGGAAATAGCGCGGGTTATATATGTATAGATGAAAGATTGCGCGTATGCGCTCAACGTTCCGCATTTAAACCGGAATGCATTCCTATCGTCATCCTCTTGAATCGTCGTGAAATTTCGAGTTAAACGGACTATTTCTCTGTGTCTTTAATTTTTGTTAAAAAAAAAAAACTGACTTTTAACGACACACACACATATCGTGCTCATATTTAATTTCCGACCGTTTTGCACAAAAGATAGGCATCGTCCCTCCATTACATCTCAAAAATTTTGGTATGCGAGATAACGCCGGCATCGCCCATCCCTGCAGACATATTCGGTTCACGATCTGCCATGTTACATACTGTGTCCGTCCAATTGCCTGCGCTCTCGTAGCGAACGATATTAAAAAAAAAAAGAGAGAGAGAGAGAGAGAGAGAGAAACGAGAATAAAGTGGAAGAAAGAGAGAAACAAAACGCGATCGACATTTTACCGACACCTGTCAGACAGAAAATAACTCTTGTCATTGTTTTGGTAGTCAGCAATAGTGCGGATTCTAAAATTGTTATGTCATAGATACAGTATCGACTGTGTAACTCGGCAGTCGTATTACGTACGGTCGTACGTGATGAACAAATTGTATGTCATACGTGTTCCTCGTCGTACCGGAAGTCATATTGTCGAAGATTAAATTCGGTAGACACCACGCAAACGATGCCAAATCGCCGATGTCTCAAAACCGCCTCTAATATCAAACGAACGCTTTTATTTCGTACGTGGTAGAAGCATAACGGTCGTAAACGTGGTCTCATTGTCAGTCAATGACATCTCAGATTATATGTTAAATAAAGTTTTAATGAAGATATACATTTTCCATACGTTTATTTAACGGCAGCTCATCGTTAATGTCCCGGTTACTTCGCAAAAATTAGACAGAAACCTGTTATCCAAGGTTTTATGCGTTAACAATCAAAAGGCAAACATTCAGGCAAATTCGGAACAATCGTGGAAAATGTCGCAAGAAATATATTGCACCATGGAGATTGCGCGGTATTACTGATAGCGTACCTCGAATAAGTGCATATGCCCCACACAGCGCACCTGGGGCACATTTTGCACCTTAGATTATATTCAAAAAGTAAATGCAAAGCTCTACATGCGGAACTATATTTCACGAAACACGTGTGGGGGGGGGGGGGGGGAGGGGAAATAGGTCGCCGCTCTTATCTCGAAACACATTATAGGTATAACCTTTTCAGACATGACAAATGACAATAATGGACGGCTCGCGGGACGATAAGTGAGGAAAAACTTACGAGAAGCAATGACGCGTCGGATTTTTCATGTAGAGATACCGGGCTTTCTGCAGAGACCCTCCGTAGAGACTCCCATCGACGTCGGGTCTATCAAATTAATTGAAATTAATTAATTGGAACAAGATCTTAAATTCCGACAGAAATCGACGAGCTAGTCGCCGTCCGACTGATGTTTACAAGCGTAAACATCAATTACGTCCGATAGCAATTACGTCTTGAGAACCAATTAAAGTGTCAATTAAGACGAGACACGAAATACTTAACGATATTGTACTTAGGCGACGGCGGCCAATTGTGGTGCGCGCAGTGCAGGTTTGCAACGCGAAGCTTGCATCCTCCGGGTCGTTAATTGACGCCCCGATATTGCTCTTTACGATTACGGCTCTCCGTTAAACCATGTACGAAATTGCGATACGTGAATACGTCGCGTCGATGGCGCGCTCTCTCTCTTTCGCCGTGAGAAAAGCATTCCCAGGGCGCTCACCCGGCTAGCTGGATTTATGACCAGCTGAAAGGAAACTATCGTCAATCCGTTTTCTCTCTATTACCGGTATTATATTTCACGGTTAAATGTAAATACTATGTTCGTGGTACCGACAGCTCGAATGTATTGAAAATGTCAGAGTCATAACATTCTCATAAAAAAAAACCACGGGGAAAGCTCTCCCCTCCCCCCTCTCTCTCTCTCTATGTTAATCTTATGTCTAGAAAAAGTCATATGTATCCTTGTTATGTAAGCCCGGGTCAATCTCACGTTGTGTTGCCCCTTTTAAATATTTTTCTGCGTTGTGATATTCTTAATGTCAAAGCTATTCAGGCGCCTAGGCAGGAAAAATTCATATTTAATTAATAAAAATTACAAGACTTAAATTAGAAGAGATGGATAATTACAGAACAGATTTAAATTTAAAGATTAATCTTTCATATAATATTAACAAATCTATTTCAACAACGACTTTAACAAAACAAAATATATTATAAATAAAAATCCTGTGACAAGCTGCTAATAATTGCTGTCGAAAATTCAGCTAGCGAATTTATTTAAAAAAGGAAAGCTTTTGACGCTATCTGCATGGCACATATCACGGTAGTATTCCCTTCGCGCGCGAAGGAAAAATATGGGGAATTTTTTCGCTATTTCTAAAAGCCCGGGTGGCGAGGTCGCGAACGGTGTTGCACTCAAAATGCAGCGATGATTGTTTATGTCGGCGATTTAATTAAGCTCAGTGTTAATTCAATGTACGTGTTTGGAACAACTAACGAATCACGGGCCGCATCTGCGTGCCGGATTAGCAGGCACCCCGTGCAGCCTACCCTCGTGACTAAGAAACGTGTATCGTGTATATGAATATGGTAGTAATTAACCACGATTGTGGCGACAACGCTCTCAAAACATGCAGCGCATGCGAGCCGTTGCGCTTTATCGACGTGAATACTTATGCACGCCGCGTTTAGCTCACGGACGCATCCCTCTCTCGCGCATCGAGTTACTCAAACAAACGAGATATTTATTCCAACAAATGGGGACTCAAACGCGCAAATGAAAAACATGATCGTAACGTATCAACAATAAAAAGTTCTGATTCTGTAACAGTGACTTTTAATAAACTAAATTCGAGAGATATAAGCAGACCGCTTATATTTCGATTAATCTCACGTGGACATTACTTTAACAAAGTTTCATATCTAATGTAACTACCAGGATGTTTAATATCTTTTTTTTTTAATTGCGAACAACAGGGTGAATCGATTGAATTTTGACGGGACAAATGTTACTTCGGTTTCGGGACGATACGTATCGTTATATGTATTATACGAAATGCAGCAGCAAGTAAATATCCTGCACAACGGATATCAGTTCGGAAGTACAATCGCTCCGCTGTGTAACTCGAACGTATTGCGCGGACCTCCAACTCGCGTTATTCGTATAAGCCGGGCGCGAGACGGTACCGTCAACGCGATAGTCGAGAGTAACTACATCTAATAATAGTTATCCCTCGTTATTCCTCGCTTATACAGTCCAAGAGTATACCTGACAAAGTAAACTACTGCCAGGTGTCGAAGTACGTCCTCGTTAGCGGGTTTACAGCCAGGTCACCATTGTGTAACCACGTAGCAGGCATTGCATGCAGGCTTGCTTGGCGAATGTCGCGGGCGCACTGTGCGCCCACCGTCGTACTACAACGACGATATTATCTTGGTAACGACCGAGCGATAACGAGAGTCCCTTGACTTTTCTGTCCGATCCGCGCGCCGGTCGCGCTGCATGCCTAAGTAAAGACTAATCTCGCTCTCGAACGTTCCGTGATAATCATCGCGAATCTCTTAATAATCTTCGCGTACGTTTTAATAACGCCGTAAACTCGGGCTCCGCTCAAAAATTATTTCATGGTGACATGTTAGCTACCGGACTGTCTTCTTCTTTCTCTCTCTCTTGGCGAAGATTTCATAAAACTTTTTTATTTAGCGAGATTTATCACTTTACAGCATCTCCGTAATAATGAATAAAAACAAAATAGATACTTTCAATTAGCCGAATGCAGAATGTTCCGCCCAACTGTTCGCGAAAAGTGATGTCGATATCCTTCGGCGACCATTGAACGGTTCAAACCGTCAGGTGCCAGAAATCCAAACGTTTCCTTAAGCCCATACCGTGGCACGTTTGTGCTGCGTCGAACACCGTCCACCCGAGAAGGAAAGCGGGCTACTAGTTCCAGTCGTGATGCAAATTCCAGGTAAATAGCGTAGCGAAACGTAAGATGGAAGGAAGAGGGAAGAGGGTGATGTCGCTCGACGAGAGCGAGACAAATGGCGAATCGATGCCTCCATTTGCTTCGACCCACCCCTGCTGCTGTAGGAACCGCGCCACGGTATAGCGCCTCGCTTCTTCGTTGTCGCTACCAATGCGAGGGTGACGGTTATTGTTAGTGAAAATCTGCCGCAAGCTCCCAGCGCGGCACGGTGGAACGTGCCTTACACCGCTATACCCCGTATGTTTCGCCAGCGAGCAGACGAGGACCGTCTGAAGCAAGCCCGAGGAAAATTCCACGTCGGTATCGGAGGCAGCCACCGCCACCACCGCCGCTTGCGACGTCAGCCCCATTGTGGCAACTTGATTGGTTTGCTGCTTGATACGATACACCCGGCAAGAGTTTCGTGTCATAACCGGCGAGACGAGTTCTCTCGCAGCGCAGCGAAGCGGTTGCCGCACCGCGAGAGAACTGTAAGTACCGCTGCGCAGCATCGTCTTGGCTGCATTCGCTGCATCTCGGCTGCGCGTCGTCCAAACGTCTTGTCAATCGTCGGCGCGATCCGATTACGAAATTCGGTTCTCACGATCTCCGGCAGCGTTGCTTCGCGAGGGTAGGGTATTATTTGCGTGCACCGCGCGACCGATTTAACATCAAGACGAGCGCATGCAGTTTATCGCTGAGCGGCGATGAAAATGTGAATGGTACAAGGTATAGCTGGGTCGCGCGTGAATATTGAAAGTGTTTAACCATGTCCGCAAGTAGCAAATTTAATATTTTCCCGAGATCAACTCCCGCGATTTTGCTAACACGGTCACTCGTCAGTCGGCCAAAAATCCGGGGGACGCGTTCGTGATTTATATATTTAATGCGGCCCACGGGCAGCTTCTAAATCCGATTTCTGAAGTCTGGATTCGTTAGTCAGTGATATCACGTCCCCGCGCTCGATCGAACAGTCGTATCATAATGGACGGGGCGGCACACCGTGACTACGAACACGAGGAAGGACAGGGTGGCGTAGCGTGCGGCGCGGCGGAGGGAAGAAAACGAGCTTTTCCCGGAAATCTCGCGAATTCGATCCATAAATAAGCCCGCGGAGGCCTATCTCCGCAATCTAACGAACTTGTAACCCTAAAATACTCCAGGAATAGCTCCTCGTCACGAAGTCTCCCGTGGCACCGCGGGAGTCGAAGCTTCCTCCCCCCGGCTCACCCCCCCCCCCCCCGCGGCTTTGCGGTTTTATATACACGATATAATGTGCGTGATATAATCGATAGCAGGCATTCCGTCGAGATGAGAAGCCGTCGAGGGCGTTGTCACTATCTCGCGCGGGATCTCCATGGGATAAAAAGTCAGAGATGAGCACCGGCGAAGAGATAGCGGAAATCGCTGATCGTACGTGAAACGGAAAGTCGATACTTCCCCCCCTGTTCACCAAAAATTATATTCCAAGTCGCGAAACAGGAATTCCGATAATGAGTCTCCCATTATCATTCGAATTCAAGAGTGAAATCTCATAAATATCAGGGATGAAATGTCCAACGTGCACGCGGACGAAAATTAGCGAACAGCGGACAAAATGTGTTTGCGCGACAAAATTTATTGCAATTTATTTTCATAGCAAATCATTGATTTTTCCAATTAATATTTATTAGGCTTATTACCGTTCAATTAAGCTCAACAACTGCACTTGTAATTGCAATTACGAATGAATAAAATTATCTGTCTACAAAAAAATGACGTTATATTCTCCTTCATCGTTCTTCTCACATTGCCCATCTTCAATTGAGAGATTGATAGAGAATCGTTCATCGAATTGAAACGAAAATGTCTATCTTTCACAACGAAAAGACGCAAGGAGATATTTGTGTAACACCATCAGCCGGGAAGGAAAAGACATAGCATGCATCAGATTTTGACAGACAAACAAAATGCAAAGTGGCCGCACTCTAGACAAATAATATGCATAAATTTACATATTGTGTAAAAGTTTGCAAATCTTGAACGCAATCCGGGCGAAAAATAAAATCACCGAAACACGGCTTCGCAAAGTGCACGCGCGAGATAGTACGTCAATCTGCATTAAAGTTCATCGTATCGCCTAATCCAAGGAGAAGCGCCTTCGCTCGGAATACGATGTGCATGAAAAATCCTCGTCGACAAGTTTGCAAAATCAGACATTAACGTCTTTAATAATTCTTTCAGTCAAAACGGATTCTTTCGCGCTTTCTATAATTGATGTTTCGACAACAGCACAATTATACGGCAATTTTAACGCTATTCCACGGTACTTTGCCTGTACGATTCCACATGACGTATCTTCACCCGAGTCGAGAACTAACGCTTTTCTGTAAGCCGTATCCTGTTGCAAAATATCGTTACGCATTTGTCACCATAAACACATTTCTGAAGTGCTTTACTCGTCGTTGTAAAGGAAAGCCGCGTGACAGTAGCGACTGTGCATCTTCGCCGGCACAAGTGTACCGGGTTACCTGCGTTTCTCCCCGACACGCTGTGTATGCATCCGCGCACACAATACCCCGCCAGTATGCGGCATTAGACTTTCACGTATTCACGCGGGACGCCCGGTACCGCAGGAAGCACACAAGCCCATAATACCGGCTTGCAGTACATGCAATATGTACCGTTGCGACGTATCACGATGTTACGCGAATAAGTGTGTGCACGCGCGCGTCGACACACCTGCGTACGTATTGTATAGACGACATCCAGCCGTTACTTCCACTTAATAATACCCATATACAGGACCGATTTGTAAGATGTGATTTACGCGTTACTTCTCGCACCTTCCGGCAACCGCAATACATCTTTGAGATATGGAACCGCTTAGCCATCGGTGATGAAATTTAATAGCTGGTGTCTCGTAACGGAGAAAAACTACATTATTGAAACGATGAATAATTAATCTACGCGATATCGACTTACGCGTAATCACTTGTAAAAATTATCAATGCCGAATTTGTCACTCTCGTTCGTTTCATTTAATGGCGAATGTCAGGAAAACTGCGGGACTTTCCCTTTTATACCTAATCAGACGAACAGTTCGATCTCGGTTAACAATAACTCATAGTCTTCATCTTGATATTACTCGGGCGGAAATGAAACCGCGTCAGATTGATCAGTCAAAGGCTCGATACAAAGGCGGGCATTCATGTCACGATGTCGGCCGAGAAAAAGAAAGAAAGAGTGCGTATATCGTTCAAGAGCGTGGAGGGAAAACTTAGTCGACAAGTAACAATGGCTTTTTGTCAGCCTACCACGAGCTTCGACGCGCTCCGGCAATATAAGAGCATGAGAACCCTAGATCATCCGGTGGCCTCTTCATTCCTCTCGAAAAGCCTACCGGAATCGATATATTGGCATATCGATGCAGCGCACACGTAACTTGTCCTCGCCTTTGTGCATTTAGGTCAACTTTCTTGATACAATCGATAATAATCATACGCCCTTCGTCCTGTCTTCCTTCTCTTCAATGACGAACTCCTCTCAAGAACAGTGATACATCTAATGGCATTGATATTTTTGGGGCTCTATCGAGAATGTCAAATAATCGAAGTTTTGCTTCAGGTGAAAATTTATGTATATAAACTCCATAACTTTAAAGCAAAAATTATCAATAACTTTAGTCTTTAGGGTTGATGGTCCGTTTCAGAATTGCAAGCGAGATTTGTCAGAAAGCTGTCACGACGTATACGCAGCTTAGGCAACGTTTTCTTGTCACGTGAAGAAGTTTCCTCGTAACGGATGGTGGCGGCTTCTTTGTCATTCCGAACGGTGAAAAGGCCGCGTCGGCTCTAACTCTTCCGTCAGCCCGCGTCATTTCTTTTCAGACGAGATTTCGGTGGGCGATAAGAGCGAAACTCGCGACTCCGGGTCTTTAAGGGCGCGTTCAATATCGTCGGGTTTAATATAAAAGACGACAGGCGTCGCGGAGCTACTTTGCACATCCTAGGCCGTTCTACTTTTTCGACGGGCAGTGTAATGTCAGATGTTAATAACGTCAGGTTTAAAAACTTTTTCACGTTCTTAAGCAGCGAAGGAGAACATTTTATCGAACATAATGTCGATATTGCTCCGATACTGTTCACTTTTTCGCGCCGATAAATAAAACACGATTATGCGGTAATAATTAAAATATGACAAAGAACTATTTTTGCAGAATTTATTGCGCTGTCTGTGATGGAAGCGATCGTTTGTTTTCCGAGTTTTCAGTTTATTCTTTAAAAAAATGTGTAGTTAATTTTACATTGTTAGACACTTATTTAAAATATACATTATAATTTATGTAAGGGCCAAATTCACCGAATAATTATGAGAAAATAAAAAAAATTGACATTTTTAATACTACTAAAAATAAAGAAATAGCTATTATGGTGAGTTTTGCATGAAAGCTTGAAATTTCCATCTAAAGCTCCTCATGCACGTTTTCAAGGAAGCAATTAATTAATTGCCATCCACGGCGACACAATTTGCACACGGCTGCACAATGTTGCGTGCAGCAATCTTTGGCGCGTCGCGGGGGAAATGAATCAGCATCGACATTGCATTGCATCTCCCTCGCTTGCCCGCATGAAAATCGATTATTATAGCTACTCGCTCGTTCCGGCAGCCGTCGACAATTTCATTCTGGCGGTTACTCAACCGACGCCCTGCGCGTCTCTCCCCGCTCGATCCATCCGTTTCTCCCGATCATCACGTTTCCGCGTTTGGAATCTGCACACGCGGGCCGTACAGACTGCATCGCGCGCCTAAGGCTCGATTATTCGGAATGGAACGATGTTTTAAATGTGCCTTCTGGCGCGTAGAAATTTTATCCCACGCGCGAATTACAGCCGCGGATGTCGCTTACAAGCATTCATCTCGACACGTTACTCTTTTCAGCAAAATCAGGAAAGCGAAACAAAAGTTTCCTCGTAACGGATGGCGGCGGCGGTTTTTTCTGTCATTCCAAACGGTGAAAAGGCGGTTCTAACTCTTTCGTCTATCCGCGTCATTTCTTTTCAGATGAGACTTCAGCGGGCGATAAGAGCGAAACTCGCGAAACTCGGCCGTGAGCTGTAGGAACACGTGATAAGCGCTCGGATTTCGACAATGACAGGCCACGCATGCTTCCTTCGATTTACGCAATGTGCGCTCAACAAACGCGTGAGGATTGCGCAACCGGAAGCCGAAGACGCGCGAGCGTACACCCGCATGTGCCGGTCGGATTTACAACGGGTATGCATGTGTCTCACGGCGCGACATGGACGCGTGTGTAACTACCGTATTCCCCGTAACACGACGCATCTGGATTACATCGCGCTAGTTGGAGTACAGCGAGAGAGTATGCGTGCGTGCTTGCGTGCATGTGTAAGTATTAGGGCAAACGTTCCCACATAGCGGGATTTATTTCACGGTGGACAATTAGCGAGATATTTATGTGGCTGGCACGGCACGCCATCGTCCGCGGCAATGCCTAATGCAATAGGGCCATAGGGCACACGCGTAGAGCCCGAGAGCGTGTACATCGCGTACAGGAACGTGTCGTCGGTGAGTCACGGTCGCTGTATTGTACATGGCGATGAATATGGCAACGTTATACTATCGCGCAGTGCAGGCGTGGCGCAATTAAGACTATTCCGGCGACGGTTTATCAAGCAGCGCGTAGATTAATAAATTGGTAGACGTTTAGATTGTTAAGTATTCGCTGTCATATTCCGCCGCACGCATTCGTTTTTAATGCCTTGGCCCGAACGAATGGCATAATTAATCGCAGAGCTACGGAGCGGGGTTGGGAAAGAACGAGAGTCTTCGCGACTATTCAAATGGCCGGAAATAGCGTTATCGGCGGGAGCCGGGAAGGCGAAATAACGCAAAAGAACGCGACTTTGTCTCGGTTTCATTCAGGCCAGAAACATACCGACTTCCCCGTTCTCTCGCCGTTCGTCAACAACGTCGCACCAATTTGTCAGCGCCTTGGAAGCGCGGCCCCATTCCAAACGGCCCTTCTCCCTTCAGCTTCAACGGCAGCCCCGGCCTTGCGGCGCGGCTTCCCCTCCCCAGGGATTTAACGAACCGCATTTTCACGGTGGCGGTGACACGTCGTCGTTCCGAAGACGAGAAGCCACGAAGAAATGGTCAGGGCTTTGTCAACCTCGGCGGCCATGCCACCAGCTCCGCCAGACAAGTAGAATTTCCCTTCTCGAGTCAGCCAGGAATTCGCGCACGTCTTGCGAGATGCGAGGTCGGTGCATAATAGTTCGCTTAATTGTCAGCGTTAAGACACTCCTTAAACCCTAATAGTGTACTTAAAAAAAAAAAGAGGATACAGAGTCCAATCAACGACTTTGGCGTTATTTCACGCAGCAGAATGCAGAATTATAAGTAGAATAAAGAAAGTTTGATATAGTTGAAATAATGTAGGACATGATCTGAGCAACGGCACGACATGTCGTCGATTGTCTATCGTACATGTTGCATATCTGCACGTTAATGAAATTCTCGATAAGATTGAAAAGGATTTTTTTGAACGGTCTAATCCGAGATTTCTGATAAAGGATAGCTATCGGTTGGATGTCCGGGTAGAATAGCGCTACGAGTCCGAGGAAGTTACCTATCTACCATCGTTCGCCGAGGCATTGTTTTCGGAAGTTACACTCGTTAGACCGGACAATGAAGATTTGTTCGCGGGCAAACGTGGCGTGCGAGCGGTGGCGTCTCGTCATGCGAGCATTTCTGAAACGTTGGAGCTCTATTGTGCTCACCGTTGGGATTCAAGGGGTTAAACAATCAACCCTGAACGATATCGCGTTATAACGTGTACTGTTGTATCCGAATTACAAAGAAAAACTTAGCGCTCTCCCGACGCTTTTATAAAGACGGATGTAAATAACGTGAAAAATTGGGAAAGAATTAACGTTCCGAGTGACGCTGCCCCACGGCAACGCTAATATCCGTTTTATACCAGTAGCCTTTGCACGTATCTCTCTCATCGGTCGTAAAACTGCATACACAGCGCGTTAACTGCTAATCGAAGAGTGCTAAAATATATTCCAACGTGCAAGAGCCATTGCCGTGTATTATTTCACGCGTGAATACGCGCGCGGGCGGAGCAAACAGCCGCGCGAAACAACAAAAGTATAATATTTGTATATGGCACAGGTGCAGCTAGCCGCATTGTGTAACGAACGATTTCAGCGGAGACACATCGGCGTGATTTGACTTATTGAACTTACTCATTAAGCGGATTTATCGAAATCCAATCGACGTCCTGTTTACGATGCTCTCGCGGTATGGAAATCGATTCGTATAGTTAAATTACCCGTTGGCGATAACGTCGTTGATGACGGAGTGGTCCGCGTAAGATAAATGAGCGTCGTGATTGTGAAACCTGATAAGAGAAATATAACAATCCTCTCTCTCTCTCTCTCTCTCCTCGAAAACACCGGCGTGTTCCACAATTTTTTTGTTTAATATTGTCAATCTTTTTTAAATATCGGACAGACATAAACAGAGAGATGGCTGCAGCTACAGCGACTTCGTGATTGATTTAGCGTTCTCGGATGGAGGATCTCGTGCGATTTAATTAGCTCCGTGTTCCGCGAGCTACATCCATTAAATGCATTTTAGCGATTAATAGGTAATTATACGCGTCATGAAATATATCGATCAAGGTAGAGCAGAAGTACAGATTTAAATGACATAATTGGAGCGTTTATGTATAGAATATTGTAGAATAACCTAGTTTTTTTGCAGCTTGTTAGATCTTATTAGAGAAGAGCTAGTTATATATACATATATAAATTATGTATAAAATTAAAGGCAATATAATGATCCTTTTCTGTTCGATATTGAATTTTCCCTATAGTGTACTTGTATTTTCGACTGACCTGCTAATTACTAAGTTTCACCAGAGACAGAGTGGCGCTAATAAAAAATTTAAATAAAATCAGAGCTTTTAGTTAATTTCTAATATCAAAGATAGTATTTAACAAAAAGTGAAATTGTTATAATAAAAACATTATTGTAACGGGTCGTAAAAATCGAAAAAATTGTTTTAAGTCTCTGTTTTCAATTTACGTTACGTTATTATGAATGCAAAACAATGTGTTTCAATTTTTATAACATTTTATCGGCAAATAATTCGCACTAAATTTTTGTTAATACTAAATGCAAATCGATTTTGTCTTCGTTCTAAATGTGAAGTCAAATTACGCGAACTACGATACCGGAGAATCTGGTTTTATTCGATATTCTTCACGCGCAACAGGAAGAGCAGGAAATTCGGTTGATTTGAAACAGCAATTTCACCTGGATGGTCCTTCTCTCCGATTACTTCCGACTTTGCGACACGTTGCTGAATCGCAAGACAACGTCGGATATGTTGATGAAGTCTGACAGAACATCAGTGTGGCGGTTCCCGTTGAGAATCAAACCTTATAGGTTACTCAAACCCCGGCAAAGGATGACGACGACGACGACGACGAGGACAATGATAACGGCGACGACAGGATCTTCTGTACCTCAGATTGAATCTGCACAGATCGGTTAAGAGGAACAGCCTCGGGGTAGACCGAGATGGCAGGAGGTGGGAGGGTCAGTGGGTGAGAGGGGAAGAAGGGTTGCACAGTCTGAAAACGTGGAAGCTGCAGAACGATCGAGGAAAGGAGGTCAACGACGTCCTTAAGGATTTCGACGAACTCGAACGAACGGGTCTTGGACTCGGGAATGCCATCGTCGCCCGACGTTATCCCGTGAAGTATGAAGGTAAAGAAGAGGAGGGGGGGACAAGAGGGCAAAAGACGGAGGAGACATTGAGATGGAAGGCGAAGGTAGCGACTAGGGGGAGGACCGGAGGAGAGTGAAAAGAGAAAGGATCCTTCGACGGACCACGAGTACCTGGGCTCCCGCGGGATCTGACGCTGACCGAAAGCCAGAAATAGAAGAGAAAAGGCGAAGCGAGACTAAAGCGATACGACAAGAGAGTAGCCGAGCATGGAGGGGGGGGGGGGGGGGGGGGCGAGCAGGAATCGGGATGAGAGAGCAGACGTTGCAGAGAAAAATGCAAAATTCCTCTCCGTCCTGTCGGCAATTCCGATCGACATTTCTTTTCTGTTGCGTCAATCGACGCAGCACTTGTCATGAAAAATTATATTGGAGGATCGTTTTTTATATGTTCGCGAAAAGATCTTAGTTACACAATTTTCAATGCTATTATTAGAAACACAATATTAGTTATATTCCAAGTGATATTCGGACGACGGAAGCGATCAATATTGCGGTAATTGCTGGTTATGCTCTCAATAATTAGAACATCAATAATTGGGAAACTCTAGCTAAAAGAACATTATTTACGCATCAAAAGAAGAACATCAAATTAAAAAAGTACTAGAGCTATAACGAGATCTAAAGACGAAGATTAAAAGAAGTGGAAGGAGTAAAGCGCGGATATATCCCTCAACGCATCACGAGTACCTGAACTCCCGTGGGATCCGACGCTGGACCGGAAGCAAGAAATAAGAGAAAAGAAGACACGAGACTAAAGCGATACGACTCGGGAGTAGCTGAGCGTGGAAGGGAATAGAGAATAGGAATCGAGACGAGAGCAGCAGTTTTCTACGAAAAACACGAAATTCTCCTCATTTCCTCAGGTCGCCGTCGACAATTCCGATCGACATTTCCTCTCTTTTTGTGACAATCGTCGCGGCGCTTGCCGTGAAAAATTACGTTAGTGGATCGTTTCTCATGGTGAGTGGCTGTAAGGACATCGTTTGGGTACCAAGAGACAGAAAGGGTCGCAAGAGTACGAAACAAAAATAGCAGCAGGCTAAAGGTGAAGCTTAAAACTAGATAAAATGAGAGACGAAACTATCCTTCAACGCAGCAGCAAAGAAGCAAGGAAAACGAGAAATGAAGAACGGAAAAAAAAACCGAAAAAAGCAGGAACAGAGGAACGAAATTGTTTATTAGAAAGAAACTTTTTACAAGTTTTTTGAATTAATAAATACAATATACTTTTTCAATTTACATCTTTAAAGATTTATATTGTTATACTTTCAAACTGATAAGAGTCGCAAGAAAGATGTATCAAACGACAATAGCAAAAAAATAAGGGTAAAGGTTAAAAGGCGAAGAGGGTAGAAAGAGAATGTTGCTCGTGATACGACACAGGTACCAGGAACTCCCGCGGGATTCGTGACTGACCGGAAACGAGAAACAGAAAAGAGACAGCGAGTCGAGGCTAAAGCGATACACCGGGACGAAGCGTGGGAGAAGAAGAATGAAGTAGCGATCAATATGAAGATCGCCGTTTCCGCGGACCGACAAACTCGATCCATCCCTTTGCATCGCGCAATCTCTATGCAGAATTCCCATTCTACTCGTTCTACCAAACTTTATGACAAAGAGTAAATATTTAAATTTCCTTGCATACGCGCACACAAAACATATTGAATGCCTGGGAGAGAGAGCGCGAGAGCGGAGAGGAAGGAAGTTCGATGAACACCATCGAAGGTAGTGGCAGAAGGGGGAAGGAAGGGGAGAGAACATTTTCGATAGGCAACGAGACGGGATTTTACACTGAGCGAGCCAGGAAAAAGAAGAAGCGAGCGAGAGTAGAGAATATAGGAGCGTAATAAGTGTATAGTAAAGAACGAGAATCAAAACGGTGACAGCTTTTGCGATTCCTCTATTCTTCTCCAAGGGAATTCACCCTTTGAATCGACAACGGTTTACGTATCGCGGCAAAATCTTGCACTGCGAAAAGAATAAACGCGCTGTTATGTCGAACGTGTTAAGGGCAAGAAAGGCGGGAGCAGATAAAGACGTAGCGAGCGAGACGTCACGGAAAAGATAAAAGACAGACTAGAAGAAAGCGGAGCGGAACATCCTACGGCAGACCACGGACATCCGTGCAGTCTGAGGTCTCAGTGCTGACCGAAAGCCAGAAATAGAAGATAGAAGGAGAGCCGAGACTAGAGCGTGTGAGGGAAACGAGACGGCGATGAACACCGGTAATTCCGACGGCCGGTGTTCTCGTTGCCGATCCGATGGCTGATTCTGCGGAAACTTGTCTCCCCAGCTGATATATTTTTTACCCTTCTGAAAAAACAACGTATAGCAAGATGCTCCAGCTATAATCCTTTCTAGAGCAAAGCTTTATGAAATATATATAATACGCGCGTCTCGAATGTGTTGTACAAGTTTGTAAAATTAATAAAAAATACAAGAGTACGAGAAGAGCCGAATATACCGCGGCGAAATATGCATAGCAGCGGAGTAATTATAAATCCTCTGCGAGAACAAGCCGCGGTTTACGTAGCATTTTACGTGTATAAAATCGTACGCATAACTGAGGAGTGGGAGGACAGGGGGAGGGAGGGGCGGTTACGGCAACGCTGGTACAATGCGCGCAAGTTCGCGAAAGGAGAGGAAGTCTAGTGAAAAGGCGGAATAATTTACCGGTATGAACTGAATTCCGTCGTACAAGTTGGCAACTCCGCCCCGACATTTACGAAGGCTGCCAGCGTTAAAAGCGATATTCCGTAAGTATAGCCCAACTTTCGCCTTTGATACTCTTGGACCGTGCCCGCGCTCTACGCGCTCGCGCGCCGCGCCGGGGCCGGGGCTACTAACAGCACGAACTTTTCCGGAGGAACGAAGTTCAAGATGAAACCACTCGTCGAACACGCCCGAGTAATCCAAATAATCGACGTCCCAACGTGCATGCACTTCACTCGTGCCTCCGCGGAATATCGATTAGTCTCGGTGCCCCGATAACTCGATCAGACTCGTCGTATAACTTCTTTAAACATAGCCAACACGCCGTACAGGCCAAGCCGGCGCGGGCGCGGCGGTCCACCTCGCGACTCTTGTGAATACGGCATTTGCCAATGGATGATCCGCTATCGTTAAAATATAGGATTGAAACAGTATTATCGAAGCGAGCTTCTGCAAACCCGTTCGCATTGATATTACGTTATCTCAATGTTATCCGGTATTACGACGTGGGTCAAGAATCCTCTTTTCAAATATCATCAATATTCATTGGAATATTTAATCTTCCATAGCTCGGTATTCTTTCAATATCCTGCACGCGGTCCTCACTTCATTATTTTTTTAATACATTGATGTAATTTATATGAATACTTTTTAAATAATTGCTTTATACTAGATTTAACAAATGTGTTGCTAATATTATGCATTATTATATGGAAAATCACTCATAATAATTTTTTCTAATATAAAAACATTAAAAACCTCCAGATTTTGGCACGTTGCGTTGTTTCGAGTTCAATGACTAGTTGTGTGCTTAGTGACTTCGTCAATGTAACTTTATTACATGTCGTACGGTAAGTCACAATTGTCATACGCTATAGCGGAGCAGAAACTTCTGCTCGCTAATCGGAAGAACTGTTCACGCCCGAAATCGACCCTGACTAGGACCGGCGAAGCCCGACGAGCCTCGGGAGTCACATTAACACTCTTAACATGGGCTCTCTATCGCGACTAATGGAGGTTCTCGGTTTCAAGCACAGCGGGCCATGGGTACGGTACTTAACTCGTGCGCCTATCTGTGATTACCATGAGAGAAGGTTGGGTACAAGAGGGTGCACGTGACCACCGAGTGTTTGCCAAAAGCGTGATCCACTTCCGGTTCAATTCGAGCGGTAGCTAAGTGTACGTTAGCACCGGTCAAATTAGCATACCTTGGACAAGTGATCGAGAATTAGCGTCATCGCGAAATTCAAATGTCGTTTCACCGACAGCTGAGCGAATCTTATGAGAAGACAAGACTGATTGCTTATTCAGAGCTCGAGGAGACCTTGATCTCCCGGAAGATGCGAAATCAATTGAAAACATTATGGCAATTATAAGTTGACGCTTATAGGTGGCACAAATAAGAACCGCCATTGCAAAACATCGGATAATCCGACGAGTAAAATTTTAGCGAAATCTCAGTAAATTTATCTGCATTTCCTACGACGCGGCGGCGGCGACATTCGTGACGTAATTAAATATTACATACATTCCTGTTAGTACTCCTCCGCTGGTCCTCAGCGCGAAGATTAATATTTCACGGCGACGGAGCGCGCACACGTCGGAGGACATCCTGAGAAAAACATTTCGCGAGAGAGAAGAAACTCCGGTCTAGGCGATTCTAACTGACGTATACTCAAGTTAAATATCTACCCAGCACGCAGAGAGAGATTTTACATATTTTGTTGTAACGTTGTGTATATACGAATGTCTGTCTGGGCAACAGTGAAATTTAAGTTTCTAGAATTTATCGTGATTAAATATTTTAGACTTCTCGTAAATTATCTTAATTGTTTGCAATAAGTTCATCTCCTGTTAACGCTAACAACTATAAAACGCAATTGCCTATAAGGCACATTTATTCTTCAGCACGGTGTTGGTAACGGCAATCAGCGTTTGCGACTCCGTGATGTCATATTTTCACAGGACACTCCGACGTCCTGAGTAGTCACGTCCAATGTGATCGGTGGAAAAATCGTCCACGGTGCTCGTAGATAGGAGCGCGCTCCCGATTTCCTAGGATTTCTTTCTCGCGCAAGTAGGTGATCCCGCCGGGAACTAGCGGGTGTCCTATTGTCCGCGTCCACGAAAGCACAGTATGGCGTTTATATCCGCTGCACCATGCGCGAGACAAAGTGAGAGAACCGGCAGGTCATAGATCTCTCGATCCTCTCTCCGTTGCTCGAGATTCGCTCTCTTACGTAGCCGTTTCTTGGCTATAAATCTCTCACTTTCGGATTGCTTTCACGTATCGTCACACTGTGCACTGCGCGGCTGATTCGCGAATCTGCCGCGTGATACCGTGTCCAAAGCGTGACGACGTCCAACCGTTTACCATCCTATCGCGAACAAACTATTGTACAAACGACGTTAATGTTAACTTGTAGAAAATAAAACTGTCTTACTTGAATGTAAAGATAAAAGTGTAGCTTTTAAATTCATATTAGAATCTATTATTTTTTCGTGACAAAGTAACTATGACCTAATTGACGAATTATGTAATAATTTTGATAAGTTTTCTATCAAAAATAATAAATTTATTATGTGTAGGTAGGTATATAAAATATTTTATAATGTGTGTCTGTATGTAAATTTTCAGTTATAAAATCCATCGCCGCCGTAAAACGGGCATGAATCTGATTTCGCTATTATGACTTGATGCAGAAGTGATTTATCTTTCAGATTCCTGAGAAGTGGAAAGCCAGATCTTGAAGAATGTAGGTCAAATAAAATTGTGGTTGAAATCTTGTCTGCTATCTGGGGCACGTGATAATAAATTCAAATTTGATCAAACGCTCTCCGTTGCGAAATATGCGGCGGAATTCGTATTCGCTCGAGATAATGATTAACGTCATTCATTTCATAATGCCAGCTGATGGCTCGTGACCTCTCTCATTATACGGCAACGCCGATCAATCGAATCAGCCACTTCTCCCGCCGCAAGTAAATCGTAGAATTATTCACAACGTGTGACATTCCGGAATGTCTCATGCAAATTTTATTCAGCATTCCTAAATTTAAAGTATATCATTAACCTTCTCCTTATATAAGCCATCCTCTCAGAAAAAATTGCCGCGTTCCGTGTAAAATATTGCCGCGCCTAATGACAGGATAACGTAGCACCAAGAGATCCTTCTCCAAGAGATATGAACATTTCTGCTAGAGAGACGGTAAGAGACGAATAATTCAGCGTAATCTAGGGACGCATAGTTCCGTTAATACTTATAGTGTGTTTGATATCGCTTATCGTTATGCACGCGTAGTAACCGAGTATCGATCACGTTTATATTAAATCGGTCGGACAGCAGAGTGCCTACATCGGTGCCTACAGGAATTTTTTGAAGAGAGCCGGCTTCCCGCAACGCCCAAATGTGTTGAATTCCTGTCGGCGGCTCCCGCAGGAATGATAACGGAAGCAGATAGTTGGCACCACGCCAGACGACACCCCGGGTTCTTTCTCGCTAACTTACGAGCGCGCACCGTGGCATCCCCTAACACACTGTGCGCCAGTAGCATATACACGGGGATACGTGTACGTTAGTTCCCTCTCCTCCTCTCTCTCTCTCTCTTTCTCTTCCTCTTCCTGTATCCACCGAGTAATAATCCTAACTCGCAGGTTAGCCGGGCTTAATTAGAACGGGGGTTAGTGGCTTGGTAGGTATAGTCACATCTCTATTATCGGATACCGTTAGATATCTTGCTTCACTTTCCGCTCTTCCGGTCTCGTGCTTATCAAGAATACTCCGATTCGGAACAAACGAACCGTATCGACGAAGTTGTTCATCCATTGCGACCTGAACCCATTTAATTTCAGTAGGATAAGTTTTCCCGTTCGAGTGGAATTTGGGTAGATTGTAAGTAAATGCGTAAGTGCATGTCGTAATCAATAATATATCTGGTAAAATATTTTTCTCTTATTCAAATTGACCATTAATCTCAACTACTATAAGTAAAAAGCATGCGAGAAGGCACATTTATACCGACCAACGTGTCGCGAGGAGAGTCACTAAGTCAATACGTCCTACACATTGACTTAGTAAGTTTTTCCAACGAGTCGACGATATATCGCCTTCAGCACGTTTCCTTGCGACAGACTGGAGGCCCCAGGGAAACACGCGAGCATAGCTATCCAATTCGATAAAATGGCTTTTCTGGGTTTCGCCAGAGTATTCCGAGTTATCAAACGTCGATCAACCTGGCGCGATACTGCCCCTGCGGATCGGCCAGCGACCTGTCAGCCTGACGGAATGACCGCGAAGGCCAAAAAAAAAAAAGGGGAAACCTTTTATGTGTAACACGCGCGACACGGAGAGGTCGGAGCGCCAACGAGGGGAGACAGACAATGCAAAACGCGTCCCTCCTCGGGGGTTAAAGCGAGCCACAATGCGACCGTAACTTAACTCTCGAATTTCACTGCTTTTTTCTCTTCCACTCAATTTATTCCCATTGATACGCCTGAATCGCGCAACAAGACGCCATGCAGGCTTCCCGACGTTTTATTAACAAAACAATGAGCGTCCCTATCCGCCCACGGGATATTGAATCGTCGCGTGATATACATTTTCTGTTACTCTAAAACGTGAATCATCGCACGCTACGTAAATCACATGCTACATCTTGCATGAAATGAATGAAGAAACCTGTCGCAGAGCGATCGCGAGATAGCTTCAAGATATGCTCAACAATGTCTGAAGTGCGATTCGCATATTATATTCTGTACCATGTTAGAAGCGTGAAGAAAAGAAATTATGAAGAATATGAAAAAAATAAGAGAAAAACATTGATTGATCTTCCACAATTCTCGTCACTATTATTGCGAACCTCGCTATCCGACTCGGACGTATATATGTACGCTTCTACTGTCCACTACGAGAACAATGATTTGCGGAATCCGTTTTATACCATTTTATGAGTTTCCTCGGTCGTAATATTCCGTCGCCAAACTGTCGGCTTGTCATTCTGAAACGATAAAATCTGCTCCCGTAGAGAGCAGAGGTACGCCAAGATATCGCCATCCTCCGGCTGTTAACCATGTTACCGACTCGTAATAATTCTACATAATTATGTTACGCATAGTTCGTGTCTCGACATATTTAGTCACATAAATTTAAAGCTCCAACACACCGCACGTCTGCGGTGAATCAATACGTCCGCCATATGTGGGATTATTGATAATATATTAATAATATATGCCCGGGATAAATGAGCGCCGTAATAATTAAACGAAATAATCGTTTTCACTGCGAAAACAAACGCTTATTATGTCTTTATTGTGTTATTACTGTTGCGCTGCATGTTGTTAAAAGCTTGCAAAATTGTGCCTGCAATTACCGCCGGCGAAGCTGGATATTTTAATTAATTGGGTCACTAACAAAAAGCGTTTCGGCGAATATTGCTAACTCTGTCACACGCTACGTAACTCGACCGAAACGCGCATTATCTCAAAGCATAGAAAAGAAAATAATCCACGTTAAATGGCTGACAATAAGCTAAACAGCAAAATATTTCAACATATAACATTACAAAAATTTTAGCTTTTGACAACAAGACTGAAATAATAAATTACAAGATACATTTTTTTAATTTAAAATTGAATTCACATATCTTTTACCAATTACACGTTACGTAATAAAAAATATAATTTACATTTATATTCAAATATAAATATTTTAACTACTGAATACAAATTAGTATATAGTATATTGTAAATATTTAAATGACTACGATTTTACAATGAGTGCTCCTTTCGTTCCAGATTAGCTCGGAGAGTCGCACATGTACAATATATAGATTCTACGCATGGAAACGCAGCGCGAAGAAGAAAAGTGGAAGCAGATAGGATAAAGGCGAGTCGGGCTATCGCGTCGGACACAGACACTAAATGCTTTAATGAGCAACGAGCAACGGACGGCCCCTATAAAATTTCTCTGTGATGGTTATCCTAACAGAGCGATGGATTCCGACGGGAAGAAGGCACACACGTGGGAGAGAGAGAGGAGAAAAAGAACCGGCACATTCGCGCCTGCCGTGCAGAGAGGGCAACGAGTGGGTCGACTGAAAGAGAAGGCGACGAGACGACGGAAAAAAAAGGGGTACGGAAGAAGAAGAGACCGACGGAAAGCGGTGATCTCTCCCTCCAGTCAGGGCTCCGCATATGCATGCGTACGCCCGACAAAGACACGGCAGACAGGCACCACCGAGTAGCGAGTACACCCATTACCGCACTCTCTCCTTTCTCTTTCTCTCCCTTGCCGCTGCTTTAATGCTGATAATAATGCACTTCGTGCAGCGGTGCGCTGACGGCGACGCCGTCGGGGTTAGACCGGCTGATTTGCGCCACTGTGTTGCCGCTGTGCGTTCCGTCGTCGCATGCATCGATTCCGGGTATATACGGGCGCTGTATACGGTAACGAGCGCGGCCTTCCCCATAATGAGTGGCACGATCGAGCTTGTGTTTGATACGACTCGCCTAATGAAGTAAGACTGCATGCGCGCGTTAGGAATTACCAGAGAGGACTACCGTAAACGCGATTCGCAGTTAATTATCGTTAATAAACGAGCTTTAATGAGCAAAGACGTTATAGAAAAGAAACTACATCAAGATGAAACTACCTAATTAATTTTTCCCCGATGGAAAATTTAAACGCTCACTTCGTCCGCTTCTTTGTAAAAAAAAAATCATTTATTCGTAAATAGATATTTATGTGCCATTCTCGAAGAACACGGATCCAAGGTATGAGGAAAGAAGTAATGTGATCCGTGGTTGCATTTGCTACAGATGTTAGGTATACTCGTTTATCCTTCCGCGCTCGAGATGATTTTTCCTCTTCTTTTTTTCCCCGACCGCCGTACAAAGGAACAATCATGGACTACGGATTATTCGCCCTGTTATCGAGAATAATGCATCTTGCAACATTACACGCAGATTTCAGTCGACCGCTTTGCGCTGTTGCTGCCGTTGCACGGCATCGTATTGATTCCGATACAAACACCGTATACACGTATATGCGCGCGGTAATGCCGTTGTTACGCTGACAGACAGACCGGATGGCATTTTGTCCATCATATATTACCATGAGAAACCGACGCTTGATGAGCCGATTAGCGACCGTCCCCATTAGGGAGGTCAGCATCTACTGAGCGATAGATCGATATGCCTACGATTGAATCCGCGAACCTATCTCTAATCCGCCCTCGGCGATATGTATATTCCATTGGCCACGTCACATAAATCTTGCCGGCATAAATAACACCGGCAAAATTTAAATACAAATTAATTTCAGAGTTTACTTAATTATGCGCCCAAGTAATAATTATCATGGTACATATCATTGTGAAATTATTGCGTACATTGATTCCAAAGCGTTGAAGGGCAATAAAAACTCGATACCTGCATAATTCTCAATCTAACTTTTTTAATTTTAATAAGCGAAATTTTGTACTCGTCTGAGAAGTTTCTGATAGATTACTGCGTTATCGTTTTTAGTGAAGGAAAATTTATGGCGTTCGCGAAGTTACGAAGTAAATTTTTCGAAGAAGATAGGTCAAGCTACGAAATCATAAGATATTTACAACTTCCTGAAGAATATTTTATAAAGATAAAATAAACCGCATCTCCTTATATTGAGAATTGTTAACGGTAACGCAAAATAAATTCCCAATAAATTTCGTTCGCTCGTTGGCAGGGTCGCGTTCATCGGAATCACCGGATTATCCCGCGATTGTAGTTTGCGCCGCAATTCGAATTAATTAATTATACTTATCATCCACTCGGGAGGATATCTAATCTAGCGCGTACAAAAGAGAGCCGAGTGCTTCCGGTAAAATTGTTTTAAGACGTTCCAAAGGGACGAACGAGCCGAACGGCTGCTTCGGAAGCTGCGAACATTTCGAACCAATTGCGTTTCTGCGGGAAGAAAGAGTACGATTCTCGAGAACGAGGTAGAAGAGGTAGAAAAGGAAGGGACCCGGGTCGGGTCGCGCGGCGAGAGTGGCTATCTACGCCATTAAGACCGCACCACAAAACTGCAGCAGTGTCGGGGAACGGAACTCCGCTGCCATCAGGGGTCTTTGTGTTATTCAGGGTATAGATCCACGTTCGTTCTTAAATGCCTTCTTCCGCTCTTTTTTTTTTCCGTCCCCTCGGACCGGCGCGCGGCGGCCCTTTAAAAGCCAGGGGGAAAACGCGAAGAAAACGCGACGAGACTTCGCTCGCCGCGCGACGATGTCACGCGCCTTTCTTCCCGCGCGCGTACGCGTGACGACGCCCCTTTCGTGCGTGCGCGAGACAGAGATTTTCTATTACCGATAAACACGATATCGCGATAACATATCCCGCCCCTTGCCCGATACCCCGTAATGAATTCCGAAACTTTTCCCTCGCCCGTGCGAATTTCCATTCGCAGTTAAGGTACTCCCAAGCACGACGTTCTCTCTGTGCGTATAAAGAACGCATTACGCCGTAAAACGAGCCATTCTTTTCATCTCGACAGTTTAACTTCTAGTCTTTCGTTGGGGGGAAAAAAATAATAAAAAAAGAGAAAACCCGACAAAACGCTTGGTCACCTCTCACGCGTCCGACAAACATTCCCCAGGTGTAATTCGCGACGGAGAATCAGAGAAAAAAAAACAGGGTAGAAATAACTGGGCATTGCCGCGGCACGCTGTCAGCAAAGCGTCGCGACGTGAAACACGGCTGACCAGTACTTTCGGAATCTCATGCGTGGCATGCAACGACGGAAGCCGTTGAACACGACGGACACGAAACCACACCACCACTCACCCGACCCTCGGTAGCGGCCGCCGCCGCCGCCCGGTTTTATGCACGGTACGTGTGCGTGCTTCCTGTACAAGCCGAGGAATGCGGACGGACCCCTCCCTCGCGCGACAGGGAGAGTGGAGACCGACCCCGGGCTCTCTACACCGCTCTCTACGCGGAGGGTTGATGAATTTCGTCCGGACAGCGTCGGATTTACGCGGGCGGAAAGCGACGCAAGGGCGGAGGGAAAAAGAGACGGGGTAGCTAGGTAGGTAATTGGAGCACGTGGTGGAGGAGGAGAAAAAGTCGAGTCACTACGCGGAACGATACCCGTAATATTCTGGCGGATGGACGCGAGATAACAGGCCGCGCTCTACGTGAGCTTGGAAGAAATATTTTCCCTCCTTTTGTGTATACCGCTAAGTAAAGCTTCGTATCGCGCCGGCACTTGCGCAACACGGTGGGTGTTTCGCGACACGGACATCGTTCCCCGCACCTTTTCCCGGCGCAGCACTTGATTCGCTCACGCATTGCAGAATAATTATTGTCGTTCTCCGCGAACATGTAAGATAAAGTGACGAAATTCGCGATGTTCGGCGTCTCTTCTTTTTTTATTATATTAAATAATATACAAGATGGTCGCCTTAGCTATTTACAGATTGAAAAGCGATTTCGAGAAAGGGACTAGGGGCGGGAATAAGTAATGATAAAATCCGATAATAGAATAAGTAATGATAAAGTTCGATGTTTCTTTCTCAGGTGTTCTCGCCCGCCCGCTGACGTTTATCAAATTGATCTCGCCCGGCCACAACACCGGTCGCGACAGTTCCGGCAAGTCAGTCCCCGGAGAGTTACCTGGTCACACCTGAGGAGCCCCGACGTCAGACCTCGGCAGCGTTTCACAATGACGGCAGCGTTTCAACGTAGCCGTCGAAGCAAAGTTGGGCGGACACGGAGCACCGAAAGTGTGAAACTTTCACGGAACTTTGACGTAGCCCCGACGTCAAATAAAACCCATATACATACTGCATGCAACGCTTATCGACACTGTCTGTTACACCGACACGATCCGACAGGATTCAACATGATCGAACGCAAATCGGAAACTTCCGCGCAGATCCGGACGCATAATATCTAATCTAGAGACTTACAATAGCGTGTAAACTGATTTTATATTTCCGCTCACCTCAAACTTTATCCCGCTTTTTTATCAAATTGTAATTTATATACATTGCGTATTCTTACGTCGCGAATCTAAAATAATAACAGCATAAGAGAAAGTATAGTTGTAGAAACAGGAGAATTGGTAATAGTAGTAAGTAGTAACGGTATTTAATGGTCAGACGAGCGCGATTTTCCCTGGACACGAAACGAGCCCGACGCGATGAGAGAAGTTGGGCGCCCCGAGAATTTAAACAAACATATTACGGCACTAAATCTCTCTCAGGAATCGCCGGTTCTTCGATCGGCAAACGGCCCACTTCCCCCGATCCCTTTGTCCCCGCGATAAATTACACTTCTCGTCTTACGGCCAACCGGGGCCGGACAATTGTCCGGCGCAACACGCGCCATCATCATAAATCAAGCCCACCCGTTCCTCTACCGCCGCATTGGCAGAGTTGCGCGGATTTTTGCACCTCCTCTGCCGCGCGAGAGAGGGTGGTGGCCGGCGAATGTCGGTTATGTAACGTTTCCCGAACAACTTCTTCATCCGCGGACGCATACCACGCCGCGCCGCGTCGACTCAATTTCCCAAGGAAATCGCTCCTCGCGACAGGGTTCCCTTCCGCTTTTTGCGAGATCCCTCGCCTATTCCGCTTGCGCGGAAATGCGAGTATTAGTGCGCTTCCGTGCGCCATGGCCGTTCCTCCACTTTCAGCCGGCGGAACGATATTATTGTACGCAAAATAATTCCAACTCCGGACGTTCGATAAACAGGTGCGGTAATATATCCCTATACGGAAAGTAGCTTATTAATTTCGCGGAATGTTTCGTGATTTGAATCATCCGCGAAGGAAACGCAGAAGTTCAGACTGACAGTACACGTTTACGTAATCTCTTAAAATTAATATGTTTAAACAAAAAAAAAAAATATATTAAGTACATTTAAAATAAACGCGTTAATAATGAATCGTCGCGGAGACCGCATATAAACGTTAGTAAAAGATTAGACCGAGAGACTAATAACGTTGTTTAGCGAAATCTCCAACAAGGAGTAAACGCACTTACACGCACGGACAAAGATCGCGTACAAAATGTTCCCGCGACTGAAAGGATTAATTAGCTGAATCCGCGCGCGTTGCATGCGGTAGGTAGTATTATAATAAACTTAATGAACCCTCTCGCGTGCAAATCGCTTTGCATCAACACAGTTCTTAATAAAGCGCAACAACTCGCCCGTTACTATCGTCGGGAATCTTAGAGCACTTTGTAGCGGCGTTATTCAACTTTTTCCTCTCCCAATCCCGGCGAAACTGGCCGCTCGTTTCCGCTGGCTGCAAACGCTTTACATCCTCGCGTAAATCGTATGATGTATGCAAATTCCATCTGCCGATTTCCACGGACTTTTCCGCCCTAACTCCTCTCTCCCTTTCATCTATCCCTTATCTTTCCTGTTCTCTCTCTCTCTCTCTCTCTCTCTCTCTCTCTCTCTCTCGCGCTCGCTCGCTCGCGCGCGCGCGCGCAACATGTATTCGCTCGTGCACATGAATTTTCTGTGCCCCCGCCATCCCTTGTCTCGCTAGTTTCCCTCTTCCTTCCACCCGACCTCGCTGAATGGCCGACAGCAACAGAAATGAAATTGTTTGCAAACTAATCTGTCCTCGTGCCAGCTGAGAACGAAGCGCACGTACATATTTGCGCGTATGCATGCACGTAGCACACACATGTGCTGCTAGCGTGTGTGAACTTGTGTTGTGTGGACTCGCGTATGTGTACGTGGGCATGGCAGCAATATGCGGCCTGGTGGGACTGCCAACGGCAGAATCAGGATACCGAGATCATAGCCGCGGCGGTAGCAGCGAACTGGCTACCATGGTAGATAGAGGCGCACAATTAAAATTTACTGTCCCATAACCACGTCTATTCGTTTTATCCGCGGCCGAGCCGCGCGGACCCTGCAGCCGCGGAATCTAGGAGCTCGAAACTAAAACTGAAAACGTATTTTCCACATAGCCGATTTCGCGTATCGATTACGCGCAAAAAGCAACGACATAGAAAGAAGGCGGTGTGCAGTTAACCGTTTGTGACGACAACGAAATAAAATGCGAGAAAAATGCACTTTTAATTCCGAATGACGAGATAAGTTCGACAGACATTTTCTGTACAGACATGTAAACGGACTTCTGTAAAAATTCATCTGCGCTGTGTGAACACGTAAATCATAAAAGCTATTGAACACTTTCGCGATAGAGTATCCCACGTTATCGCACGTGTGCGACATACAAGAGAGAGTAATTAGAATACTTTACAAAAGTTCAATTAAGTTCTTTATAGGTCGTAAAAGCGCTCGGGCTATTTTTCTATATGGTATAGCACACCCTCACGAGCGATTGTTCCATGCCACAGGTTACAAACGCCACGGCGACAATGCTGTCCGTCAACAATAAATAACGATCAATAGCTCGCGCACCGCGTCGCGCAAAGTACGGAAATAGTCGAATACTTGTCGCTGACAGAGGTTTCATTAAAGTCCGTGACGCGTTTCAGCATAATTGCGCACCACAAAGCGAAACGCGGCCTCTTTGTGGCGGCCCCGCCGCAATGATACATTTCACAACGGTATCTATCAACTGATTTCCACTTGCTGGGACAAATCTTTGCCCGCTTTAATTAAGCAAACTGTTTGCTGGAAATGGCAAACGCGCGCATTCCTGTCTAATGTCGCGTGCACAATCGCCGCGTGTCCTCTCCCGCTGCAGGTCCGTGACCCCGGGCAGTTTATATCACTGCCGCGCAATCCGCCGGCTTTAAGCCGCGCGAGCGCGCGCGTATCCCTTCGCTTTAACTTGAAAATTATTAAATTTATCTACGTGCACAAAGTGTCGATGGCTTTTAACCGTCTCCCAATTATCGCGTATATTGCCTCGTGCCTCGTAATGCAAATCAAAGCGCCGTACGATATAGTTATACCTATATCCCCGCCGAGAATCCGGCGCCGAAGGGACAAATCGCGTAGCGTAACCGGGCTTTAAAGCGCTATCGATCGAACGACGATGACTGGCAGCGATTATTTAGTATTCGTCGCGTGCGGCCGATGCAGTACCGCTGATTAACTACCCGGAGTGGTTTCATCCGCGTCGTCGCATTTTATTTCGATTGTTGTGTTGTTGCCACGTACACCGCACACGCGGCGCAATGTGCCTCCTCGTCGTCGCCGTCGTCGTTGTCGTCGACGACACCGTTGCTGCCAATGCATGTGGTTGCACAGCATCGAGGAGGAACGATCTCACACGTAGCCGGTAGCACGATGCATTATTCAGACAACGGATCCACCGCGTTCGTGGTGTCGTTGAATTACCTACCGTTTACAGACGCGATTTGTTCCTCGGGGTGACTTCCACGCGACCGGCTTAACTGCGGGTTAAACGAACGTTTCGGCCGGGGGGGAAATCCGCGATGCGTCTCTCGTCGTTTTGCCGGATGTCCCGGCTCGCGATAGCGCCGACAAAGTTCACGGAGTTTTAGGCATGAGCAAGAACCGGATTTATCACGTGAAATGCGCGCCTGAAACGAACGAATTAACCATCCCCCTCGGCCGCCGGTGATTTAGCGGCGTAAGCTTTATGTACGTGCCTATCTGCGAGATTTAGCTCCATATGCCCGGGTCTTGCGAGCGGTGACCCGACAATTTAATGCATTGATTCTTTTAAAACATTTCAATACGATGAAGTATCAGTACTTGTCTCGATCAATTTTGCGTCAGTAAAAAGGAGGAGGGTCAATAAGGCCTGTTTTCGGCCCCCTCCAAAAGTGGACCAAAATGGGTGGAATCACTTCCTTAGACCCTTGGAAGTAATATTCAGTCAACTCCAGCCTAAACGGAAATATTTGGAGCTCTACCGGCAAATATACGTGTATATAGATATATAACTGAATATACTCAATATAAAGGATGAAAAGACTTCAGAGTCTGATTCAAAGTACATAAATACATACATGGACACGCTACGGTGCTGCTACCTCCCCCCCCCCCCCCCCACTTTATAACAATGGAACCCGCTTTATTGTATGGTTCCCGCAGGAACCCACGTGGTCCCAAGATTTCCTTCAGAAAGCAACGTTGCTCCAGGAATCAATAGGAAACCGACGTGGTTGCAGGTGAAGCACTAGGGAACCCACATGGTTCCAGGAACCAACCAGGAACCCACGTAGTCCCTGGTTCCTGCGGGAACCATGAAATCAAGCGGGTTCCATTGTTAGGAAGTGGGGGGGGGGGGGGGGAGGTAGTAGCACCGTAACGTGTAAGACTTCAGTCTTTTCATCCTTTATATTGAGTATATTCAGTTATATATCTATATACACATATATATGCCGGAAGAGCTCCAAATACTTCCGTTTAGGCTGGAGTTGACTAAATATTATCCAAGTCTAAGGAAGTGATTCCACCCATTTTGGTCCAATTTTGGAGAGGGCCGAAAACAGGCCCATTGCCCCTCCTCCTTTGATCCAACTTCATATGTTCTTTCGCAGCTTTTTAATATTTAAGTATAAACATACGCGTAGCGTAAATAAACGTAAATATATATTTCAACGCGTCGCGGATTATCGTAACGCAGCACTGTAATTCGTATTCGATGATCAGAAATCGCAATTTTAGTTCCGTTCCACCGCAAACGAGAAGCTCCAAAAGCGCGAGCTCTGACTCCTTCATGACAAGGCTAATGCGATGTGTGGCGTGCAGCCAAAATGGGAACGAAAATTTCTCTCAGATTTAAGCGAAGAGACGAGCCGAGGAAATTCTTCCATTCCGTTCTCAGATACGTTAAAAATATTCGCGTTCCACTCGAGAATTACACTTGCGGCTAACTGCTGAGACCATTAATTGCTATCGCTCTTAAAATAACGCTCGATTACCCGAGAGTTCTCTACGGCAATTTTCTAAATGCGAATTACCAAACCGAAGAGGGAGAGAGTGAGAAATGATACGGAGAGATATAGGGAGACAGTCAGGAAATACGAAGATGTTCGCAAAGCGTTCATCGCATTTAATTCTCGTTTCTATAGGTCGTGATTTCAACGTGATATTGGGAAACCAATTTTATTTCTTATTTACCGCTAAAACATTTTGTGCAATTAATAAAAATAATCACCTCCCATAATTGTCTAAAAGTATCTTTAAACAACTTCCCACATGGGGATATTTCCTGTTAGACTTTTCTTGAAGCACACATATCTCCATTCTGTTGCAATTTGAACTTTACCATATTTCGCAATCACTATATACGTTACTATATACTAGCATGCGTGAATTTTCGTCGAGAGCAGTCAACGCACACTAAGCAGCACATTGAGCTTTCTACGACGCCGAGCAACGGCTCCAATATGGTGCTTTCAATTTTCTCTATTTAGGTTCTAATGAAGAGCAGCCCTACCGACTGTAGCAAAGCGTGGCGAGGAGGAAACCCTTGACGCGGGCAAACGATTCCTCGTGCGCGTTTTCGTTCTTCCGGTAATATTTCAGCAGAAAAGGCAATTTTCAACGGTCTTCTCCAGTGCGGTACGTAAATACAGATTTATCGACTCGCTTAACGAATCATTAACTTAGGCGTTCAATTACATATAGCTCAAGGATGAACAATGAGTGAAACTTTTCGATAATGTATCTCATAATTATAAAATGACGTAATATTACTAACCCTAATTCTTGTAATAGAAGATTATAATTAGAAAGATATGATAATTGAAATAATAAAAAGTTTGCACATATATGAGCGATTATAATTATAAAAAACCTAATAAATTTTATTCGAGAATGGATAAAAAATATAGTGTTAATTCCAAATAGAGAAGATGGATAAAGAGAAGTAGAAATCGCGGTAATAATTAATCAAAATGACTTTAAAGACGCACGCTCGAGATCATTGAGAATACCATACCGAATGCTTGATAGGGCGCTTTCAATTTTCTCCATTTGGCTCGTAATGAAGAACCGCCCCGCGAGCTACAGAGGAAGGGTGACACGAAGAAAACCCTTGACACGGGTAACCAGTTTCTCTACCCCTTGTCCTAAGACTGTCGCCATCCCCCAACGAGAGAACGCAGTTTCCACCGCACTACTTCGCACGACAGAACTTATCTAATATACCTGCTCCCCCGCGCGTCACCAACAAACCCCTGCCAACCTCCCCGGGCAGACGGCTCGTGCACCCCTTTACGCCACGTACTTGAACCCTCGGGAAGTTCGTTCTTCCGGGGGAGAGCCGGAGAGAGACGCAGATAGAGGCGACGCCACGAATATAAAGTAACGCAGCTCCTAGTGAATATTATATGCGAGCCGAGGGCAAAGACAAAGTCGTTGCACGGTACTCTTTTTCTCGGTATTGAAGGAACGCGGTAATTCATTCAAAGTCAAGCGAAACAGGAAAATAGATGAGCCAAACAAATATCGCTTAGATGCTTAGAAATAATGCAAGTGCGTTTTTTTTTACAGAGTCAAAGTGCATCAAAAAGCAACGATATTTATTATATATGTATAATATCCGCGGTATTCAATATCAACTTTATCCCCAATCGGAATTAAAACGCAGAACTAAGCTTTAGAGTTTCTTAAGATTGCGATTTAAGCTTCAGAAGTATAAACGCATTAAAACTTTATTTGTCAATTAGTACCGAGAAGTTTATCTTAATAGAATTTTAATGTATGATTTAATTACCAAGATATTTAATTTCGAACTTTCAGAGAAGTTGCGGCAAATTTCCTTAAACTAAAATATTCACTAAGATGAAACCAATCGATTTCAAATCTGTCAAAGAATAAAGTCAGTTTACATATTTTATGAATAGCTCGTCGGAATACGGCTCATAATTAGAGTATTCTTAATGCAACTTGCTTGGAGCTCATTTACGTACGTGTGTATATAATATCTGCTACTGCCGGTGCAATTATGAAATTGCATAAAATGGAATTGCGTACGAGGTACAATCCCAGCATCACTCTCAAAATCTAATCGCTTTTACCGTCGGCTCCGCCCAGAATGCAGCCATTATGGATCAAGGTGATTTAGTGAAAGAAATCTCCTCGCGTGCGCGCGCGCTCCGATCGAAGGTAGGCAAAAGCCGGAAGTGGCTCGTTGCGGCAGGAAGTCAGGGGGTGTGGAGATAAAGGAGATTTTCCACTGCGGAGGAAAGCTTGTCTTGAAGATCTGTCGGACGTGACAGTAAGTTTATTGGGGCGGATACAGATTGAAGAGATCCGACGTCCCGATGCGACGCGGAAGAAAATTATCTACTTCGTCTCTGCGAGCCGGGTGGATCGCCCGAACGAGCTAAACTATCCTGTAGCAGACCAAAACCACTTCCGAAGATCTTTTCCTTTAGACGTGTCCCGATTATTCGGCGCACCTGTTTCCTCTAAACCACTCTTTACCCTTTACCCCTTTAGGCGTCACTCTTCTAAACATCCTTCAAGATGGACTTGTTTGGATAAATGTTCAGGAAAGATTTCCCTCTCTTTCTCGTTGATTCATCTGGGATGCGCATATTTTACGCGGAATGTCTCCATGAAAACTTATATAAAGGCAGAAATATATTCGTGTACGCACGGAACGTGTAAAGATTTTTTTCTTCATACATTACCCTCTCATATGTATGTGTTTTTCCTTTAATGAGAAGTTAAAATGTCCGAGCTCTCCACGAAGGTACTATATTTTCTCCCGCGCCAAGTGACACAAGAGCAACTTAATTCCTTATCCGCGCGCGCTGTCTTCGCGAACCCGATATATCCGCGTCGTGTAAGTATATTAAATAAAAGCCCGCGCGAGAGAGGAAGGATGAAGAATGCCGTGGAAGATTTCTCAAGAGATCGTTCACAGACAGTCTCAAATTACGACACGTATTGCCGTTCGAATCTGCCGGATCATCAAACAACTTGTCTAATACAGGCGCTCGCGCGCGCATGTCGCGGCGGTGCGCGCGAAGGGATTGGACTTCCACAACAATCTAAATCTCATCCTTTCGCAGTACCCGAGAGGGTTTGGATTTCCTTTTGAGGACGTCGGATGTAACTGAACACGTCGGATACCAGAACCGAAAGCTTAACGACAACGTCTCGGCAGCGACTCAGTTCGTTCGCTCCCGAGGTGTCACTCCGCTGGAGTTCCATTAACCCGAGTTCCGTTGCCCGAGTTTGTAGCTTCTTCGGGTATCCATCGCCGAATCATACTTCCTATTATTCGCGAGAGAGACAATTGCTGTTCTCGCGTGTACGCGGATAGGACAGTTCGCGCTCTATTTGCGGCAGGACACAATTCACGCTCTATTTGCTTCTATAATTAAAAGCAGCGGCGGTAACTAATGTTTTACGCTCTAGTAATCTGTACCCCAATTGATCATAATATTTCATAATTCGCAATGTTCAGTAATATTGATATTTAAACCGAAGCAATGTCATTGGACATTCGCGGCTTAAATTATTCGATCAGTAGAATACATGATATACTAATTTCGTCTGACCCACTAACATATTATTGATTCGGCGTATCAATAGTGCAGCTCGATAAACGGGAATAATTAGCTCTGTGAGTCTCCTTGTTACCGAATAGCACTATCTTACGGTCGTAAACGATAACCCTATAATAATGCAGCGTTGAATTTAATTAGCCATATAACGATTAAGCACATATTGCGAAACTAGATATCATCGAAACTATGTTGTGCAAACGTCAGAATTTCGGGATTCCTGTCTCGTCAGGTCTTATATCTCGCAGTCGACGAAGCCGAACGCAAACGTACGGAAATCAGATAGACGTTTGTCATTAGCGGCGCGGAAACCGGGTTTAAAGTATGGTCGGAACTCGGTCTGATGGGTTAAAAGAAAACAGCAGGCTGCGAAAGAAAAGAAACGAAAGAGGGCGTAAAGAGGATTGGGGCCGAAGCAAGTTTCCAGGAAAGGGTAGCGAAGGGTGAGATTTAATAAAAGATTACTATGTGCCCGAGCGATGTACCCGGTGTTCGACTTTGTAGGATTTAGATAGTAAGGTCGCGCGATAACCGTCTGGGATTCCACTTTTGGCTTTGGGACTTCAAATCCCATGAGTGCATATCTCGTTTGCAAGGTATCATACGTAATATTTGATAATAACTTCGATCGATTAGCAGCATCTCATAGAACATATCGATGTATCTACACAGCGTGGAAAATATCCTCACGCCATGCCCGGCATTATAAATTACATCCTACGATCTTCCTTCCGGTTTATTAAAGGACTTAACTCCCTTCGCGGATGTAATCTGAACTTCATTATTTAAAATTCAGCCGGTGCAGCGATTGCATTCTCGCGCGGGACGACCGCATGAAAGATTCAGACCAGGGTCGTGCCGAGAGAAATTGACCGACATAAATTATTTCAGTATTCTCTTGGCGCGGCGAGCGCGGAAACTCGGTCGAATGATGCTTACAATTTTAAACGCGCAGCACGCGCGGTCTCTGCATAATATAAGTAATTCCTGCGGCAAAGAGCATCATCTGTCGTAACGAAGGAGCCGTTTAACGCGGGTTTGTCGAGTAACGGTCTGATTCCCGTGGGAGGTACGTATAATGCTTTCCGCGAATAGAATAGCCGCGCCGGTGAATGATCGATTAAGGAAATACTATTAAATAATTCAAACCACTTGCAAAATGTGAAATCGTTAGTGACCTTTCAAATATCAATTTATATGAATTTTCTTTTCACATTTAGATATACCTACGACAAATATCTCTTTCGCGACATGACCCGAAAATATTTCAGTCGGCGGAATTCTAACGCCTACATATTTCCGCTTGACATTCAAGGATGCTCTCCATCGCTCCGTTTATCTCCGAAATCTTGAAAACCACCGGCCAGAGATATCGTTTATGCTACATGCACAAGGCTTGAGAGAGCGGCGAGAAGGGGAGCCGTAAGCATTCTCTCCGTCTGCTCGCCACCCTTTCAGGATCCTCTTCTCTCTCTCTTTCTCTCTTACTCTCTTTCTTTCTCTTTCTCTCGCACCTATCTCCGGTTCACGAAACTTTCCTCGTAAAATCACTACGAAGATTTCATTAAGCGAACGCTTACTCGTCATCTGTTCCGAGATAATGGACCTCCCTGGCGTCTGAGCGAGAGAAAAAGAGGTAGACGTATAGAAATAGAGCGTACTATAGAGCGAGCGAGCTAGAAAGGACAGGGGCCGCAAAGAAGATAACAAGAATTGCGAAAGCTGTCGACAAAATGAGTTTATCCCAACGTTAGGATAGCGACAAAGATCATAGAGAGGACCATATGAGAATCGCTAGATTTCATCGACACCAGCAACCTTCTCTCTCTATCTCTCTTTGCCGTAACATATAATAAGACATGTTATTAAGCACAAACATCAAAGATCTTAGCAACATAAATTTATAGAACTAATTGAACATCTAATATTATTTCGTGACTTCTGTGTGTCAAAAGTTTAGTGCAATATAATATAAAATATTATAAACTATAAAGATACATGGAAAAAAGAAAAGATTTATTTATTTTGGGCAAAGCCTCTCTCATTACGATTCTAAATATAATATCAAATTCAATACGGATAGTTTAAGACATACATTGAGTCATTCGGACTGAGTGAGAATTGCTATATTCAAATTCATTTAAATTATTTTAATAGAGTGATCCGCGATGTCCGGATATTTACACTAAGTTTAATTCTCCAATGCGCGTTGCCTAATTGTCACGAACGGTGTTGCATTCTATCGTGTTCAACCGTGACCGAGTTTCGCGTCACGCTCGGAATTTTTCGCTCGGCCTGACGAACAAAATACCTATTACAGCGATTCGAAATGCTCCTGGCACGCTTAAAGTAATGACCGCTTCCGCTTCATTCGGCGTTCCGTAAAGATTCGACCGGGCGTCCGTCCGCGGTGACTCGCCGACACGTTAGGAATGCGCCGATCTGGAAGATTAATCACGGCGCACCACGGAGTTTGCAGTAAGACAAACGCAGCGCTAGCTAAATGAGCCTGTTCGAGGTTTATTCGGGCATAATTCATTTGACTTTGTTACTTTCGCGTTAGCACAAGGAAAGTCTCCTCCTTTCCTTCAAATATTTATATCGAGTTCGATCGTAATCATAATTCTCGCTGCTAAGGCGCTAATTTATTACTGAAGGAGCGACGAATTACTTGGAAAATAATTTAAGGGCGTACATAACATCGCCTTTGTTAACTATGTAATTGTCAGAATTGTTACAGGATTCTATCGGTATATTAAGAAAGATGCTATTGGTATTAATCAAAATAATATTGTTATGAATATCATTAGATTTGATATCAATGGTAACGATAAGCATGCCGGTGTTTTACACCGATAATCTCAACGCGTTAAATCGGTTACTACTGATTATACTTATTTCGTTTTACTTACGATGTTACGTCACGTAAAGTTCTTATAGTTTTACTGTTCCTTTCTTTAATATTCCGATCTCAATCTTAACGTTAACTTGGCTTCGTGCAGATGATCGACAGGTCCGCGTACACGGCACAAACTGATTAAAGTGTCATTTCCGTATGCCAGTGACATTAGAAGTCGGAAATCCACAGACTTTCGGTCGGTCTTCGTGCGACACGCGATCCATGGCACGTGGTACATTTTAACGAGCCTATGCCCGGTGCCTGTGTACCGCGTGATTTCAGCACAATACACGAGTACTCCATTATTCGTACCGCATGCCAAATATTCACTAAGCCGAAGCAAATGTCGTACCGCGCGAATGACAATACAAGCGTCATGACAATACAGCAACCGCGAATGTTAAGGTATGCGCAAGACCTGTCGCTCGTATTGTTCCCCTTCGTTCATCCTCTCCCATCTAATTTAAAAATCAACAGTTCTGATTGATCTTCAAATCAAATTTATCATATTGTCTAAAGTGATAGCCATAGAAAATATCTATAAATTATTTCTGTGGCATTGTGTAACCCAATTATTCACTCCATCAGTGGCGCCAAGGACAGACCCTGTGAATACACGCATGTGCACGCATGGCAATTCACGCACCCATGACAATTCACCGCATTCACCAAGTACACACACTTGGCAGTGCATACTTGGGTGGGTAACGCACGTGAATACATACATTGGGATACATACCAACGTGCTGCTTGAATTCTAATGGTGACATCGAGTTTCGGTACACTGCATGCTGGTACGTATACGCCCCGCTGCTGTATACGTCCATGAGGGTGTATGCGTGAAGGGCATCAAGGAGTGTGTCTGCTTGCAGACTAATCGAGTCTAATGAGCCCGCGCCCCGCGAGCGGAGATTAAACCCACCGGTTACAGAACGGTTAAATGACAGCGTAGTAAGTCGCGCGGTAACTTCAGCAAAGAAGAAAAAAAGGAGTCAAATTGCCGAGACGCGATGCGCCGGGTACATCGTTTAACTTTGCACACAACGTTGGATCCGTGCGTAAAATACCTACGCGGAGAAAACGCTCGCGCGGGCGGGTCGACGCGTCAATTATCATATAACCGTACGTTAGATCGCAATTTGTACACCGCAGTTAATAGTCGCGAAAAGTCACGGGCAAAAATCCATGCCGAAAAATCTGATGCTTGCGTTGGATTGAAATTCAATTAACCCAATTTACACGGGCCGACATTCATTATCGGTGCCCTGCGTGCATTCACACGAGCTCGCTCGAAGCTCCGCAACGCAGAGCGCAGTCGGACAAAATGCGAGCTGTGATTAGCGTCAGGCATTAAAAACGCACGAGCAATTCAGACAAAATCTAATTATTCGCCGGAGAGGATATAGCAAATTCATTAGCATAAGCGTGGTGGAGCGTTACCGGGATAGTATTTCGTTAAATCGCGGATCGACGATCGATTTCACGAAGATTAAATCGACGTGCCCTAAATAAACTAAAGTCGACGTATCCGCGCGCGATAACATTGGACGAGAGGAGTTATACGTGGAATCGTTATACCGTCACAAACTGCGAGGGTTAAATGTAACGGGCGTACTTAAATAATGCATAGCAACGTTTTACAACAAGCATCCGTCATCAGATATGCAAATTGTTCGCGCAACAAGCGATAAATTTGCATCCTTTTTGCATACATTAACCGCACAATTACTGGCACGGTAGTATCTTTCTAGCGGATACAGCCGCTAGTATCTGCGTATAATCCTAATAACTCGTGAAACGCTTCGAAATAGGAGATACCGCTCGAGTGTTTAAAGTCGAGCGCCGCTCGTAGGAATTGGTGTAACGCAAAGGGAACATATTTCATCTTGCACGTCGCCAACTAAGTGCTCCTCGTCGCGAGCACGCTCTTGTCGAAAGCTGGATGAAGCACACGTGCGCCCTTTTCAAAGGTTGCGCTTTTATGCAACTTGATGGCGGGGTCTTGGCTCTAGGCGGCTCCAAGAAGATTGAAAATACAGAATCTAGACCGCGGCAGGCTTAACCCAGTTCGTGTCTCGCAGTTTTTCACTACTTAAGGCTCGGATGCTACCCCAAGCCCGCCACTCGCTTCGCAAATCTGCATTTTTCAGTAGCGCTGTTAACATTATGGTATCACGAGAGCACGATGACGTTGCTTTTAAATTCAGATCATGCGTCAAATCCAGACCTTCCACGATAACGATATACAGATTCGATAGAGAGATTGAATAAGTTTCCATATGTCGAACAATTATTTACGCATCAGTTCGCGAAACACTTGACGAGCTTGCAATGACAACGGCGTACTAATAAAGTAAGCAATCAAAGCTGGGTCAACCATTAGTAAATAACTACCCTCGAAACTCCGTATAATTCGATAGGGAAAACGCGGGGATTCATAGGGTAATAAAACACAATTATCCCCGAATCGTTATGTTGGGGATACAAATTGCGGAGATATGCGAGGGTCGAAAGGATGGAAACGAGCGCGGGAGGAAAGGATCCAGCCTAGTCCATAATATCGTTAGAAAGTTCTCACCGTTGAGATATGAATACAAAGCAGCGTGTCTCGTGTAAGCCTTACATTCGCAAATATACACATACACGTACGCATGTTACATGTGACATGTATATGTATATGCATATATACTAATGCCGCCACATTGCGGTATAGTGGGTCAGTTTGGTGGGCGTACTTGGGAATCGGACGAGCATGCGGAACCGTTCTCTTTGCAAAGTGGATTACGCCGATTACAGGACGAACTTAATTAAGGACTGCCACATAAATAACCTTCACCTTCCGCGCTGTCAAGTGCGCGAGTTACGCGAGTAATCCCCGCGCAGTTCGAATTCTTCGCGTTTTCCGCCTTTAATCCCGCCGGCGCGACACGCGCCGAGAAAAAAGAAGCACTAACGGGAGAAAGGGTGAACGAAGATTATTCCTAATTATGATTTATATCGCTCTGTGTACACATGTATCGTACGTGCATTCAGATTTACACGAGTATTTATATAGACGAAAAAAGCACGAAGGCAAAGAAAGTAAAGAAAAATAGATTATGTATATAATAATTAAAAGTGTGTCCAAATTGGAAGAAATAAATAAATGTATTAACAATACTATATGTGGAATATTTTCTTCTGTTTTTAATATTTAACAAAAATATCAACTTTTTATCAAGAATAATTAATAATTTATCAAAGGCTGAATTTAGCTATGCGGCATATTTACCTTTCGACATTTACGACTCGCGCTTGAATAAAAAGAATCGGTAAAATTACTGTTACCTAATCAATTATTATAAGTTTGCGCGACACGATCCGTGCAGGTATATTTTGTGATAAGTATTCTCAGAAATATTAATGTCATTTTCACGAAGAGAAAAATTCTATCTTTGAGAATGTTATAAACGTTTGCCAACGATTCTAGGAGATGTAAAAAGTAAAGATGGACTAGATAAATCGTAAAAGTTTTATTTCTCGAAGTACTATTATACTTTCATCCTTCGTCCTATTGTAATACATTACAATACATTACAGTGTTATTTAACGCATCTAAAATCTTGTAAAAAAATGAAAGGAAAGTCCCCTTTTTCGATATTAATTCCTAAAGGGATTATATCAAAAATAGGCCATTGAATTCTCGTGCTTCGATCGAGTTCAATCTCCCGGTATCGCGACGCGCAACATTGTGGACGATAATGGGCCGACTATCGCTCTCACAAGGCCGGTATGTTAGAGGTATCAAAAGGGAGAGGAGAAAAAAGGCGCTCAGGGATCGCTCGCGTGCACCATTTTGATTGAATTTTTTTTCGATGTACGGCGAAATTCATCCGCCCGGCCGGTGCAGCGGACAGAGAGTTGCGTTCTCGCGCTCGCTCGCTCGCTCGCTTCCCCCGCGCTTTGTCCGTCTACTTTTTCAAGCGCGCTCCGCATCGCCACTATTGCGGCGGTGCGTGAATCGCATAACAGGTCTCGATACAACGAGCGATAGCTTGGGGCACAGGCGGCGACAGCCAGGCGGCAGTATCTACGGAATGCAATTCACCGAAGACAATGCACCGCGTTAAAATGGCTCGTATAGATAACCCGATGCCCTTGTGGAGCATACCGTACATGCATAATACACATGTACGCGTGGAGAGAGAATCGATACCCGCGCTAGGCTAGGACTCTTCTTTGCAGACCGGGGCGCGGAGGGGGGTTGCAACGACTGGCAATAAGGACGGCGGAGACAGGACCCGCCGGGGAGGGTAAGTCAGAAGGTAGACGCAAGACGTCAAGATCCTTTCACCTTTTGCGACCCTATATTAGCCCGATACTGGCGCGCCCTTCTTTTCCCTCGCGTATACAACATATTTCGTCCTTTGAGTCCAGCGAGCGGTACGGAAGCAGAGTGCTCCGAGGGTTGTAAATGGAAAGAATATGTCATCCACATCGCGAGCGCACAGTTTGCATCCCTCCTTTACGTCTAGTCTGCCCGTCGTATAAATATTGTCATATAAATATCGTATTCCACGGATTGTGACGGAAGAGTTGGTGTATTCAACAAGATTTACAAACGAGATTCCTGGCAATTTGCCGAGACTATAGCAAACGGAACACCTATTGCCGCCTTTAATTAACAGCCGCGCGAGCGCGAGTAGCGCAGGAAAGATAAGGCGCCCGCAGATGTGAAATGACACTCCTTCCTATAACTCCACCGTAGTAAGATTATTCTTGCTACAATGTAACGTAACATTACTTATTAGAGGTATATCGGGTATTAGCTTAACCCGGAACGCAGTTTCCCTTATATCATCCGTTATCCGAAATGTATATCTCTCCTGAGCACACACATACATTCGCGTTATAGACGGGAGACGACGTTACGTAAGATAAGACTGAGGAGGAGGAGGTTCGTGAGAAAAGAAAAGAGGAAATTTAAATGCGCGGCGGGTGTGTGTATACATCGGAACGACACGTAACTATCCTGCACCTATATCTTCCTTCTCTATCCCTCTCGCTTCCTTCGCCGATGCATCGTATGCATACATGCGAAAATATACATCCTCGCGGAAGCGGTCGAGAGAGAAACATGGTGCGCTCACGCACGTAGACACTTTGTACACGGACACGAGTTGAGAGCGGCGCGCGGGATAAGTGACGATGCCGACGGTGTCACGGTGGAAGAAAAGGAGAAAGAGCTTAAACGCTCAAGCGCGCGGAACACACGCGCGCGTGTAAGCGATACGCGTGTATGCATGTATAGAGATTATACGGGCGACATATGTATACGGTTACGCGATACGATATACCGAGTGTGCTAAGTGCACGCGAACGCCAGGTCCGCGTTCCGCGTATGTACGTGTGTTGCGCTGGGCTGTTGGGTGCCGCGTGCGTGATCGTGCTTGCGCGTGCACCGACGCTTTACATAATATCTTTGCTATTGTAAAATGCAAAGCACCGGCGCGCGAGGGAGTCCCGCTGAGCCAGCTTTTCCCCGCGTCGCGTTTGCACACTGTACCGCACCGCAGTTCTGTGTTAGAACGGCGCCGCGCGGCTGTGTGCAAGGGCGGAAGGGGAGAAGGCTACGGCAAAAGCTCGCGGAAATGGGGAGGAGACGCCTCGAAAGCAAGTTTTTGTCTTCTCATGTAAATCGCGACGTAGCCAGGACGATTGAAGGCTTAAGCACATATTTTTATATTCTCTACTCGAGGAAAAAGAACTCTCTCCTTTCTGAGGCATCCGTTAGTCTCCGAAGAAAGTCATCGCGATAAGAGTAAGTATCGCAGAGAACCGGCGTTACTCGGCGACTAATATGATGGCACGGTCATTAGCCGCGGGATAATTATTAAAACAGAGCTCGCGGAAATGTGTCCAAGGGTCTTGGTCTAACCGAAACTGCAAACTGGCCTTTACTAAAACCACGTATCATTGTTACAAGTTAAAACAGGAAAGTGTATACTTTCGCGAAATTTGAAATATATCGTATTGCGATTCGGTATATGCAGACATAAGCGTAATATCAAATTTTCATTTTTTAAAGTAATTCGCAACTTTCGCCATTAGAAGCTACGGCATTTGTATGGAGACAAGCACAATCGTTAGCGAGGTGCAAATTTATGATACTCGTTATTCTCCGAGATATATCGCAATCAGAGTATCTACTTGAAATGTTCGTTGGATTGTCGATTGTAGAGAATCCTCTTGCGATACCCGCTTGAAATTCTCAACGAGTAACCTGCAATCTCTTCGATCATTAGACACCTTCGATCAGCACCGTTCGATTGTACAACTGAAAAGAATTTATCGCGCCAAGCAGCAATAGCGATAAGTTAATCTATCAAATTTTCCCTTAGAAGACCGCGGTAGCGATTCCATTGAAGAACAGCCTGTCGTTAACAAAAAAAAAAAGCATCATATGCGGCATAAATTCGCAGTTTATTGTCGTCGATACAAAAATAGAAAGGGTAAAAAAATCTAACTGTTCTCCGTTGCGCCGAAACGTGAAATAAAAGCATCGATATCGGCAGTGTAAAAAAGATACCCCGCCAGTGCCCCCTGAAAGTGCTCGATTTTTACAGACCCGCGGTGCAACACCGGGAATACATTTCGATATGGAGATATGATCTTCGTACGCGACGGACGCGTGAAAGATTAATGGCGAAGCGGCGTACGCAGTTTTCGGTTGAACCGGCCCCTCTCGTTGATGGGATTAAAAAATTCAACGACTGGCGGCAGCGCGAGGTGTCGGCCCTGGGATAATGCACGGCGCGCCGTTGTAAACGCGGACACGCACCCTACTACGTCGAAATAATAATTTAACCGATGATATTATTTAGCGGGACTTCCGACGGCCGCGTGAACATTGCCCGACGTTGTCTAGCGTGCCGCGCGATTTTATATATCCGCGGCTTTGCGGCCGCGCAATTTCACGGCGCGGCTCACAAAAAGCGAGCGCGCTCTTTCGTTCACGTGCAATTAACCGGCATACGTCGGCGGTAACCTAGCTATAGGGTGGCCGATACAAGAGTGCACACTGGAAAAAATCGCACAGTCCGCTCGTGAGAGTCCTATGTCGCTCTGGGTTATTCCCTTCCGAATAAACGTTCGAACGTACACATGCACATAGATTTACAATTATTCAGTTATTTCACTGTCTAATCAACCGATTGAAGAAATGCTATTGAAGAAAAACTTAACATTATTAATTTGCCGATATTTTGCAAATAAAAAAAATGCTCTCGCGGAACTCGATATGCAAGTCCGTATGCGTGAAAGACGCGTGCTAAGAATAATTCAGCATGTAACTTCCAGGACCTTATATTTTAACATCGTCTCGTATCCGTCTCGCGAGAGGAAACGAGATTTCAGGGAAAACACTCAAACAATACGCCAGCGGACGTACGCGAGAAGAAGTAGCGGTGACATCGTGACTAGGTACTCCCGAGCAACTCAAACTCATGTTGTAACCGCGTTCCGACACCCCGTCGCCACGTAATTAAAGTAAGCGTTACACCGGAGCGAGATGCCACTTTGTGTGTATCCAAGTGTGCGTTTCTCGTACCGCCGCGCCGTTCTCGTGTCGTTTCTCACGGCTTTACGGCTCTTCCACGCATGAAAGAAACATTAAAATCAACGTAAACGCGCGTACGCCTACACCACACGTACTGTTTTACAAGCATACTCTATATTATGGATACGCGGGATGATTTACCGTAAAGAGGAGAATGAGATTGTCGCCGCGGATGTGTAATTTATTTACAGAGAATTTGTATTACACCCCTCGCGCGCACGACTAAATCCTATTTCGCTGTACATAGATCCGCGGCACTCGAGAACGGGTTAGATTTCCGTTCTCACTCCCGTTGCCGCGAATTCACCAATTTCGCGGATTTACTCAAGCGTAAATAATTGATAGTTCGGGAAAATTGTCCTAAATTTTGTTTGTCAAATATTATAAAAGAATCGGTTTGATGGCATCGTCAACGTTATAATTTAAAAAACTATAAATACACACAAAAAATTGCAAGCATTTTTAAAACAGTTTTGATTCTTACGGAGCAGAAAGTAAACGTGAAACTAAATGTTTGCACATAGGATATTTTATGTATTCCAGTGACATATATATGCGAATTATATAGATCGTCGCATATATATGCACGCGACCCAAATGTTTATACTTTTCAGAAGGAAAATCAGAATCTATTGGAAAATCCGCCACTGAATTTCCGCAAGGATATTCCACCGAGTCGCTCATATTTCACATTTTGGCCAACGAGTGCGGGGGCACGTTTTCGGTTAGCAATATTCCGTGGTTTCGTGTATCCACGCCAGTCTAAGTAAGCCTTCCGGGTCCCGAAGGAAACGTTTACGACCAAGTTAGCTGCTAATCCTGGCCATAGTTATAGTCATTAAGCCACGCTTAAACCGACGTTATTGCTTGCATTAGTTTCCGACCGGGCTTTCGCGTAACGCTCAATTTCGGCATGGTGATATCGTACTTTATTTTGTACTGCAGTCGCGGAAACCCCGTACAAGTGGTACAAAGTTCACTTTCGGAGTACATTCGAGGCGAAGCCTCACCCTCAACCGATCAGTATTTAATCGAAGCAATTAATCGGGCAAATGCGGATGATAGCATCCGTGCTAATGTGCGTTACTACAAAGCAATCTCCCAAGTTTCGTTACTTCTCGCTTCATTCGGTTCGCTTCTCTTGGACGCTGTCTGAGAGACGTGTATATGTATCGCAGGGTGAAATCTAGGCAAAGGCAACGGCTGCAATCCTTCCGTGCGATAATCAAAGGAAGACACATCCTGCGCGCGTACGCTCGTCGACACAAAGGCAATCAATGATCACGGACTAAATTGAATTTTGCGAAGCGACGCCGCCCGCCGTCTCTCCGCTGAAATACGAAACTACTCGCGGCACTTCGTTTACTAACATCGTCTGATTGATTTGACATTTCGATAATCAATCGAAAGAGACCGAAAGAGATCGAAAAGTCACTAACGTTCTCGCGCCAGTTTCGAGCATACGTTATAAGCATGCTACGGCATAATTCACCCGATTACTTCCCCCAACCCTCTGCCTTCCTACCGCACGAGGTAGCGTAATCCATTTTGAATTTACAGATTACGAGGTTGGCTGGATCGCGGGGATTTATGGCATTTGATGGATGCCTATTTACAACCACGCGCGCAGGAAGCGAGTAATCAGTTCGACTTCGACGATGCATTCAGCGCGTCGCATGAAACATGCACAGAAAGTCGACCTGTTATTCGATGCATGCGGCATGACACGTGAGACTTTCGACTAGTTTTCGGTAGTGATATTTTCTTGCCGCGACAATGTCGATGCGAAGATCAATTTGAGGAGGGTGCATTTAGGAATGCACCGCATCGTTCGTTATTCCTCGATCAGATATACCCGTCTCGCGCATCCGCGGACTGATACATAATCCGCCGTTCATTGACGGCGATGACCGGGAGAAAAATCCACTTATAGCCGGCCATCGGTCCGCAATTTCAAAATTAACTCTAATCTAGGATCAGACCGCTTATAAAGTGCGGCGGAGATTTCAGATTTATGAAAAAAAATGGAATCGACCGGCAACGTCGGACGGATGTGCTCTAATTGCGCTCGACGACGGACAGGCTTCCTCGCCGGATAATTGTACATTATTCCACGTCGCGGATTTCGCTCGGCGCGGCCGGAATTTGTTATACGGTGGGGTGGACTAAGAGCGCTCTGGCGTCGGTGGCAATGTAACTTCGCGGTGAAAAAAGTTTTAAGACCGGTTAATGCTTAAGAAAATAAGGCCGTGAGCTTAAAGTCTCCGCTGTTTGTTGATTATTTCCGCAGATATTATATTTTAAAGTCCCTTTTTTTTTAATTTTAATGCCAAACTCTTAACAGCGGTACTTCGAATTTATTTATTCTCGCGAAACTCATTCTCCGTCTTTCTCACGAACGCTTGTGTACTCATGCTTATTCATACCGGAAATTAAAAAAACCTTTCTTTATGATATCTACAATTTAAAAATTTATTTGATTTTTTCCATTTACAAAGCTATCGAATAAACTGGCGAACAAAGGAATATTCTTTGTTCCATAATCTACCTTCAGAGAGGAGAGAGAAAGAAAGTGAAGAAACGCTCACTTCGGTGTATATAAAATTCGCGTTGGGTGATATTGTCACTGAAATAACACGCACAAACGCGCAACACAAACTGGCGGTTTTCGTTCCGGCGTTTGCGGCTTTTGTTACTTTGTTACCAGCGGTTCATATTTTCACCGATACATTCGCCATTTATCTGATAAACGCGTGTAGGTAAATCGAATTTTACGAACGCGCTTTTGAGGTCAGAAATAACGGATATGAAAGCAAGGAACCATAGGGTAAGCAGGGTATTATCCGCGAACGTAATGTCGATCGGATAATATAAATCTCGATTACGCGCCGCGGAATATCGAAGTACAAAGAGGAAAGCAGAGACAGAACGAGCGAAAGAGAGAGAGAGAGAGAGAGAGAGAACGCATACGTAAAGCCACATATCCGACAAAATAGTGCGGCAACGTAGCGTGCATAAATTATGACGTAAACTGTGGATACCTAATATCACTCTCGTTTCACCCAGCCTGCCGAGTATACCATTATCGTAATCGAGATGGCGTGATAAAGCGCAAATTGGCACCGATCATAATCTCTTCGCCATATCAGATTGATCACGCGCCACTATCGCACAACACATGTATAAGAGGGGCATCGACTCTTTGCAATTCAGATTTTCCAAAAATATACAGATCGGATTAATTTTGTTTCTAAATTCTCTTATCGTTTATTGCGTAAAATGTCACCGATAAGCCATGATTCTTGAACTGGCGCAACTAGTCTACGATCATGCAGCGGCTCTTCCGCATTGCTATAGAGAGTTAGTTGAACAATGTTGAGATAACGTTAGAGACAAGCAAAAGCTCGTCCATTCAAAGTGGTCTCGTAATATCAAACTATCGTTAACCGTTATTCGACGAAGTGCCATCAATTTCTCGTGTGTAACTGTCGGTCTCCGTGTCCTACGTAAGTTGATACTCAACGACAAAAGCAATGGCTCGGTGAATTAAATTCATGAAATATTGAAAAACTCACGTAGTTGTTAAAAGTCTACTGTATTCGTCGCAAACCGTGATTTCATAATAGAGAAAGGAAAAAGGTAGTCTTAGAATATTACGAGTACCTAGACACGGTAAACGAACAACGTCTGCCTCATTATATCCATTATTTCTTTCCGGTGCCTCCCCTTTGAAGAAAAACTCTACGTTTCATATATTCTTTCCCTTTTTATGACGGCGGAGCATTATGTGACAGTGTAATACGAAACTGGCTATTACGTGCATATACGTCTCCTTAACCGTATATATTACATGTATATGCGTCGTATGTAACTTGTAACTACGTTCCACTGAAACCGTTATCAGGAAACTCCGGAAGATTTTCACGCAAGGTACACCCGTCTAACAATTGCAGAATATATTATAAGAGAGGCATGTAAGTTATATTCACAGAAAGTCTATTTCACAAAAAGAACAGATTTAACGTCGTCAAATATTAAATACCGTCTTTCAAAGATTTTATAACAACAACGGTGACGATTAATAATTGACTGGTTCAAAAAGTAGAAAATCTAAACGCTCTGTAATTTTGCAAGTATAATAATTAAGATAAAAAGATAGGCAATATCGAAATGATAAATTATTCATTGGCGCTCTCTAGACACCATATATACTTTGCGCCACACACGATACGCAATTTTGCCTCGCAATCTAGATTCAACACCGCGAACAATCGGGAATGAAAGCGCGAGCAAAAAGACGCGAAACTTATTGCAAATGCACGAACAGCCCTGCACATGTCGCGAATCTCGCACGCGGTTTCCGGTCTCCAGAGCATCACCATGAAGAATCCAGGCGAGCTCAGTACACCGGCAGACATTCGACCGCCTCTACTTCCCCATCGAGGGTGTGGGTGTTCCGCGAAAGGATACGATAGAGAAAAGAGAGGGAGAGCTAACGGAGGGATGAAGGGGTCGAAGGAAGGAAAGAGAAGGCGGCGAAGGAAGGAAGGAAGAAAGAGCAAAAGGAGCGCAGAAAGTGGAGAAACCAGAGGCATCATCCGACCCTCGACTCCCCAGGCGCACCCCTTGCCACCCCTTTTCTCTTACCCCTTGCACACTCTTCCTCGCGCTACTCCACTAGACCACTCAAGGCACTCTTCGTATACCTCCCGCCATCCTCCGCCCTTCACCTTTCTCTCTTCTCTCTTTACCTCTCTCGTTCCTTCGACCTTGTTTCTCGCACTTCGTCACTCTTTACTTCACGCCATGCCTCGACTTCATGCGTACCGCCAAATGGGGTTACTTAGTTTGCTAGCAGCAAATGTGCACGCAGTGGCAAAATTATTGTTAACCTTTCGTCAAAACTAATTTTGTAATTTAAGGTATTTTACAAATACTCGGAAAATGTATTTTAGCCGTAATTATTTGGAAATATACCTACGTAGAGAAAGAAAAAGAGAGAGATTTATAAACATTTTTACATTGATGCAGAATTACCCTCCAAGATAACCCCATCCGACGGTATGCGTGCTCAGCGATTCAATCCCTTTCATTAAGAACGTTAATGACGGTTACTGGCTGGCCAACGACCGCAGTTGCGCAAGATCTCGCAGAGAGGCGGGTGAATTTAAGCGTAATTAAATACGCGCGTCAGCCTTGATATTATTAAAGTTACAATACAGAAGTGTATTTAATTAACTTCCGATATTGGCGCCGGTGCGATCGCATGCGCGCCTACCTACGGACGGACGGATCAATTTACGTCGAAATTATTGTACACCGTTGTTGCCTGCTGTATTCATAATTCAATGGTACATCGGGTTAATATTAAATATCGAATTAGTATGTTCAATCAACCGCGAGCGCAGAGCGCTTTTGTCGGGAAATTTATAGAAATTGCCACTATTTTTGAATTTTAATAAAGGTTGCCGCGACAAGTGGAATTTTATTCATTCGCATTCGCTAACACGGCCAATTTATCTGAAATTTATTTACACATCACCGCACAGTGACTAAATATCGAACGTAAGTGCTTCGTATTACCGTCAACCAATTTATTGAACAACGTGCCCATTTATTAAACAATGACGTATCCTGTTAAAAATTATATGAATTCCCGCGCAAACTCCGCACATTGGCGTTATTAGGAATTCTTAACATAACGAAATAATAATAGTCTAATTGAAATCAAGCTAATTTGGCCCGGGCTTCAATTTGACCGGTCATTATTACTATTTAGTGATCGGAATAATTTTAACTCGACATATATGCATTTAAAGTCATATAATATTCTGCATATTTTAGTATAAAAATTAACAGTGAATTTAACTGTAAATATACGCACATATACAATGTTTTATTATAAAAAATTATATAAAATATGAAAATTGTATAAGGGAAGAAAAATATTCTGCATGCGTAATTCAATGGAAATTAACTTTACAATATAAATTACTTTTTTAAGTTAAAATTAAAAATAATATCAAACAAATAATGATAAATTTTATTTACAGCAAATGCACTCTGTCGTTGCGTGTGTTTGACGATAACGTATTAAATATATCTTCGTATCTTCTCGGAGGCAAATAAAACGCATTCAATTCCCAAACTCTTTACGCACGATATCGGGAACAAAATTATACTCATTTGTCGCACCCTTTTACTACGGAATCACGTGCTGTGAGGCCATAATAGAGCAACGATAGTTACTATTTCCACGAATTTGTAAACACGCTTGCGATTTTAATCGATGTCTAGCCAATAAAGATATAGGAACGAATAAAAGAAAGGGCCCTCCGCTCGAACTGCTCACGCACATCCTGTTTTTAGGAATCTAATAATCAAGAACTTATATATATTGCACCTGAAAATAATTACACCCACCCTAAATTAACACGGTAATTATTTCACTAACAATTATTATAATGTATATTCTTTTCTTTGTCACGACATAGAAAAAAAAGAAGTGTTAAATCAACACTTATATGCTTGTATATACGCAAGAATATATAATATTCTTATAAGAATTTTAACTTTTTATTTTAACATTTTTTTCTTGGTTCAACTATATAAAACTTCGTTTAACTATTATATATAAATTACTTTATTCAAGCAAGTATAAATCTTATTTCAAGATTATATATTCTTGCGTATATACAAGCATATAAGTGTTGATTTGACACTTCTTTTTTTTCTGTGGATAATTTTAGAAAGAAAGCGTAAGAGCAGAAACTAAATATTCGTGCCTTCATAATAAAATAGACAAATATCAACTGATGATATTATATTACTGATAAGAAATGATAAATATACTTTCCGAAAGTATAATATTATTTTTCCAATAACATGGAATATTTGGAACAAAAGTTCTTTTTTAAAATACAGAACAAAATGTGAAAACTGCTCGGCTATGCTCGCGCGCGCGCGTATTTCATATATTATCTACTTTTTCAACAACTAATTGTAAGATGAAATAGCTATTTCGCATTCGCGTCGGAAATTCGACTAATTCGATGTGCGAACTCGCATCGTGGAATCGGCTGTTCCGCGCGGAATAGTAATATCGGGGCGGTCTTAACCCCTGGTACAAGTAAGATCTAATGAAGCAATTCAACTGCAACCGCAGCCCACTTCAAAGTTTTGAGAAACACCGTATTGTACTGCCAGTATATTACAAACTGCAACGGCGGCCATACCGATGCCGCAGCCCGATTATATTTCGCGAACTATTATACTTCGAGCGATCGAACATGCGGTGTGCAATACGGAGTGCCGACATCGCCGAAAACATGAACTCCCTTCGCATTCGAATGCGGCAATCTGTTATATGCGATCACGTAATGCGATTGCCATACTTTTAAAAAAATTTTTGCGATACTTTTGTTTCTATAAAAATCAGTGAAAATATTAATAATATTAGTGCACTTTGCCTTTGTCACAGGAAAATTCAACATTTCCACAGTTTTAATAAATAAGATTAAAATATATGAAAAATCTGATAAATATTGTTTTAGAGAATATTGTTTTAGAGAAAAATACATCTATAAAATAAAAATTTAATTTTTATAACCATCGGCAAAAACGAAAATCTTTTACATTCAAGTGCGATAACATACAGCTAAACAAGATTTTCGCAAAAAATTTTACAATATTTTTATTTATATACAAAATACCAGTAATATTAACGCACAATATTTTTTGTCGGGAGAATTCAATTTGTTTCAACTTTATTGGATATGATTAAAAAACACACACCGAAGTATTTTAGAGAAAAATACGTCTATAAAATAAAAGTGTCTAATATTTATAAACCATTCTGAAATATGAACCTTTTACGTCCAAATAGATATACTAGATGCCATAACTGGCAACGTATCACAAATACCGAAATTTAGAAAATATTTTCTGATATTTTTACTCATATAAAAAATACCAGTGATACAATATTAATAAATTGTTCTTTATTGGAAACAATTTAACGTTTCCTGAGCTTTCGTGGATAAGATTAAAGTAAACAAGTTTTATTTTATATATATAAAAAAAGATCCAAGAAAATATAAATCCGATATAACAAATGTATTATATCTATATTATTATGTTATATCGGATTTTTATTTTCTGGGATCTTTCCCTAAAACAGAACTTTTACTTTAATTTTATATATTGTGTTTCATATAAATCCAATATAAATTCGATTTAAATCGTGCTGAAAACATGAGTCTTTTATTTTCGAATGTGACAATCTACGTGATAACATAGTATTGTTTACTTTTGCATATTTTTTGATAACGTCATTCACACACATGCGAAGTATAAAAAAATTACAAAAATCATTTCAACAGGAACAGTTTCATTATTCAGTCATTTGACTTTTGTTTTAATTTCTTTATCGGTTCTTCTAAACTTTCGATATCTATATACTTGGACGCTACGTCGGAAAAAAATAAAGTTTCTTCCGACTTTCTAAGTTCAGTGCTGAACTTTCTTTTCATTACATCTCCCATAGTAAATCTATTTCTACATTTGTTGAATCGGCGAATGTAATGTTATTTTTAATACACGGGAGAATAAAGATCGATAGAAACTTCATTGAAAACTTCATATTTTCACTGCGAATTTCACATTCAATTCGATTATCGGATTCCGATTTTTATTTGAATAACATTAAGGATTAAATCCATCTCCTTAATACAACTATTAAGCTGGCAAGACGGTAGAATTTTAATGTCCCGGAGAAAGCGTCGTGGATTAAATGATTTTCGCGGCTGGAAAACAATCGAGTTCCGCGAGTTCGAGATCCGAGAGTGCCGCGCCAATACAAAACTCGTTGTCGCTGTCGATGTAATCCGAAATTTACCAATGGTCAGTGCTCTTTTCCGCGCCGCAATACCACAGTGTATTGAGTAACAATTATCAGCCGCAAAAGCGGCCCGATCTGCACCAGTGCGGTTCGCGCGATAGGACCTTCCACTATACTCACCCCCGTATACCTCGTTACATGCTTCGACTTCACTCGCCTCGCCGATTAGTCACGAGTACTCGCGTGGGACGAAGGGCCGTGTGGCGTGCGCCGAATCGAAGGGGGTGCGTCTGCCGTCCGCGTCGGTCGGAGTCGTGCCACAAAAATCCCCGATTCACTCACCACACCTGGGACCCACCGACGGCTTTACTTTCGGCTAAACGGGAGCAATCAAGTTCAAGCATACAAGCATACGCGACGCGCTCGCGTGTCGTTGACTCGTGCGAATAGAGAGAGAGAAAGAGAAAGAAAGCGTGAATCCTTTACTCAATCGCGTAATAAATGTGCGTACCGGCGACGCCGGACTGGAGATCGCGCGAGGGTCGAAAATAACGACGACGTTCGTACCGCGGCTCGCCGATGCCGACTGTCGACGGCGGCAGCGGCTGTCGGCGCGGCCAACCCTTGGGCGCGCGCGTGCGCGCTACCCTTAGACACACCGCCACCCTCTGCCGTTTCTCCCTCGCGCACTCCTTCGCCCCCTCGTCCGCCAATCACGACTGCTTTTACAATGCCTCGAAAAAGGTAGTGTCCGCAACAAAGGGCAGAGTGCCTTTTCCGGCGGTGTTTTTTTCCCAGAAAAGGATGCGCTCTTGGCAGTACCTGTCAAAGGCGGGGAATTTAAATGATAATGAGAATGCGATCCGCGGATCGCCGCTGTTTTGCGTCCAACTGAATCGGATCTTGAGTTACGAACGAATTTTTTATAACGGTGAAAGGGGAGAAGATTCTTGGGTTTATTCTGAAGATATTAGCGTTACTGAGATGCATCGAAACGAGATCGTGTCACCGAGAGTCGAACCCGCGTGGCTGGAAATCTGTATAGAAACGGTGAACGTGTAGTCGAATACAGATGCGAAGGATAACTCAAATAAGTTGAATATCGAAAGTCTTTCCTTCCATCATCGGGGACATTTTTAAGAGGAACAATATACCTATAATCCTTCCTAATACAAGCGCGCTTTCACGTTCCTCGTACTGGCAATGACATACATCATCGACACGTGTCACCTCGACGAAAGACTTTATGTGATTTCCAAGAGTTAGCCGTTTCGGCATAGATATATTTTAAATTCGGTGTCTAGTCGCTATAATCAAGAGCTCAAATCATTAACAAAATGTTTACGTTATTTTTATGAGACGTCGCGTTACGCATTCCCATAAAAAAAGGTTTTAATAGGAAATCAGGTCCATGACACAATTCATTAATTATGCAGGTACGATAGGTCTACATACATCGGCATAATATTATCGACTATTCTCTAGGTTGACAATAGTAGCGAACCCGTAGATAATTAATGACATAGCTGGCATTAATCAATCATGTAAATGATATTAATGTCCAACAATCGCCTATAATACCAGTCCGTAAAGATTAAATAGACTGTTAATTTGGCTTTAACGTATTCGCTCACGTTAATTGGCAACCGTTAAATCACGTTAAGCAGCATCTTGCACTTGTAACATGCACTTTCAGCGTCAGTTAAATATTGTCGGTCTCGCTGCATCTTTTTAACGAAACGGTCGTATTTGCTCGCGGCGATACCGGGCGAGCACATCGACGCCGATGACCCAAATCGGAATTTATTAGAATACGAGGAATAAAGGTTACGTGAAGAAAAATGAAGGTGCGGCGGAGAATCGTGTCTAGCCATAAGCAGCGATCTGAGATAGTGGGTTAGACCGCAGCGTAAAATATATTCACCTCCTATGCGGCGCATACACGCCGGGTGTATCCGAGAGCTCGTCTTCGTGGTCCGACCCGGTGGCACGGAACGGCACGTGTTTGTATGTACGTACGTGGCGAGCTATGACGGGGAGATAGTGAAATGTAGTGCGCCGCGAGTGCAGGCGCGGCCCGACGCGACGGCGGTATGGCACGTCGGGGCGTCGCGGTCGTCGGAATTATTCGCGTTCGAGATAACTCGAGTCAACGACATCCACGGGCGATAGTTCAACGCGCGAAAATGCGGAGAATTGCGCCGATAACGTCCGCGTTATTCCCGCGTCGGATTTTATATACCATACGGACACCGAGGGAAAAAAGCTTTCGTCCGACCGTGCTCTAAGTAGTAATGGCAGGCGATGGTAAGACCATGTCGAAAAAATCGATGGCATCGTTAACAGAAACTATTACGCGTGATAAAAACATATTTGGCTTTTCTCAAGTATCAAGTCTCGCGTCAATAACTATTAATTAATTGTTTAATCAAAGTACAAACCACATTTTCTAAACAATTCTACGCTAAGCGCGGGGGATAATATCAGTAGGATTATATCATGTGATAACAGAAAGAGGTATACTGGCGACGCACTCTCGATATTAGTTATGCTAATTGAACCTACGTGCCGGGGAAGTGCAAGCGACTCGATCGCATACATGCATTTGTATAAGCCGTCGTTTAATTCCCCATACAGATCCCACTGTTGCGATACGTCCGCGTCCCACACCCGCCCGAATAAATTCAAACACGTCCGGCAAAATGAGCTTTTTGTTGTTTCCTTTTCTTTTTCCTCCTTTTTTCCCTTCCTTTCTCTCTTCTTTTTTTTTTTTGTTTCATCTTTCATTTCTGCGGAACGGTAATGGCATGGATCAATACGATGACGGGCTGTTTCCGCTTAAGCGGATTTTCACGGCGTTATTTTCGCCGTACTCGCGAGCTGGTTAACTCGCTCGCTGCTGGTACGTCCACGGTTTGCGAGGGAGGAGTGAGAGGGGGGGGGGGGAAGAGAGAGAGAGAGAGAGAGAGAGCAAAATGCATGTGCTCAAAGCGCGTAGAAACAAGCCTGCAGACAGTCAGGTCTCGTCTCCGCCACCATTGCGCCACCACCCTCGCTCTAAAACCCACCCACGGTTTGCTCTTTTTCTCTCCCTACCGCGCTCCTTTGTCCCCCTTTGGTGTACGAGCTGCCGGCGATGGCGAGATCGGAGCTCGTCGCACACGCCCATGCCCCGACGTACGTGCATACACATACAGTATCACATGTGCCATATAGGAAATGGGAAAACGAAATGAACCGTGAATAATTATGTATTACTTTTAATGCCTTACGGTTTACAGAAACGTGCCCGCCGATACCAGGGAAATATTAACGTCAAAGGTACTTCCTTCATTTTCTACGGACGTGTATACAGCCGCGCTGTACGTACACCGTACATCGCCGTCTCGGAGCTAGGGATCAAACGATGCACGAGAGATTCGACGTATAACGACTTCTTTTTTTCCTCCCTTTCTCTCCCTGCCTCTATCTATCTATCTCTCTCGCTGAAACGCTTCCTGCGCTTCCGCGCACGTACACCGCGATATAACGTGGAATATCGAGATAAGAATTCATCTGATCATTATAATTTAGCATAAATTTATGTGCCGGAGGGATCATGGGCTCTCGTCTCGATCGTCTGACGTATATAAACGCGAGAATTTATCCCCAAGCAGGTAATTCTAAACCAAGCGGTAAGCACATTATTTTAATTAATAATTAACTCATCACAATTTTATTTCAGTTGCGGTTTTCAAATTACGATCCTAGTGTTTACCGGATACACTCATGATTTCTGGCTGGAAACTGCGCTGCGTAATATTGCGCATTTTAAAAATGTTTCATGATTGTTCGACATTTCGACCGCTCGTATAAAATCGTACACCGCGCTCTTACATCGCGAACGCGAATATGTAATTGTATTAACCGCACTCGCGCAAAGCTATTTGAAACAATACGCACCTGAGAAACGTTAAGCGTTTTCAAGGTATGGGAACATATGTAAATACCGTTGTAAAAGATGTGAAAGATCAAAACTTGCGGTACCGCCTGCAGGCGGATTTTATAATCACTATAGCCGTGGTGGATCGGGGCAAGTTTCCGCTGCCCCTCGTCGCCCTTTCACACCGTTGAATCTAATTATGGGAACGTCAGTTTCGCGAACTTTGCCCGGTTTTACATCTTTATACATTGTGCTACGATATTACGGTAGTTTCGCGTCAGCGTCGAAATCTTCCGGCCGATACTTATTAACTGCAAATTTGCTTGTTTGGACAATAATGTATCTTCAATAACAACGTCAGATTAATAAAGTAGAAACTGTCGTCTAAAATCTTTGTGTAATAAAGTATAAGAAATTCGTAAGTTAATAGCATAAAAGAGAAATGAAAAGATTGAAAAGCGAAAGTTACATCGTAAGTCTGGATAGTTCAAAACTCGATAGTCTCGCTGTATAGTTCGATCCAGCTTTAAGAAAAGTATTGATGGATTCTTTTCTAAAAAATCTCACACCGCTGTTTGGGAGATAGTTTAAAAATATATATATAGAATAAAAATACATTTTATAATTAAGACTTTTCAAGTAACGTTTTTCAAGTAACAATCACCTTTTTAGTTTTACTATTTTTTCTTATTAATTCTATATTTTTTATAGTTTAAATAAGCCTTTATCTGAGTAAATTCAAACTTATCGAAATATATTTTTCGAACTGTCGGTACCTACTTTACTGGACCTTGTAATTACAGTACTACTTTATAAGACTTTATGTGAAAAAATAAACATTAATTTCAGATACAACGGTAATGTCTTTAAAGAAAAAAAACATGGATCAATCGTCCGCGTTTCGCATTTTGCGTAAAAAAAATGCGTTAAACTAAAGTACACGTATTCAAGCCGCGGAAAGCAATTGATTTATCTGCTTTTCCGTCGGAATTTCCCGAGTCAAAGTTGGCGCGGGGGAACCTTCAGCATCCCTCGCTTGTTCGCCCCTGTTCGACAAACTATCACCAAAGAAGTTTTAAAGCTGACCGAAAGCAGCGCCATTGGCAGACAAATGACTCTCGACTTTTTCTCGAATAAAGTACATAATATTAGCTTTCCATTTATATCAAAACTCAGTTCATTCTCACTTGTGACGTCATAACTCAGTTGAATGCACGTTCCTTTTGATGCTGATGGCAAGTGAGATTCAACTGAATTTTTATTCACAATCGAGACCGTGTCCTTAGACTCACATTAAGAGTGAGATTATGAACTTGTATTGTTATGCGATAGCTTTGTCAACAAAATAAGCAGGTAAATTCTTTTTTTCTCACTGAACAACTGACGTCTTATCTGAGTATTCTGAGTCCAAAGTACTCACATAACTGAGTGACTCAGCTCACTTGAGTGTAAATGGAAAGCGCCTAATGTTTTGCATGAAAGTCTACTGATCGAGTAGATCTCGCAGCCATTTAAAGCAACAATCAGATATTTGCTCAATTCATAAAATAATAGGTGCTAAGAAAGAGCAAGCGAGAGATCAGTAAATAATAGGAGATATGTAAGATATTTCTTACTATATACTTATATTTAGTCCAGTAACGAAGGAGGCATAGCACTGACTTTAAAGAAACGCAAATATATAATTGATCGTGAAAATGAGCGAGAAGTAGGACAAGCAATTTTCTTTAATAACTAATAGCGAGATTGCATCGAATTGCCGTCATTCATTTCTCAATTCAATAATGATCTCAGCAAGTCCGCTCTTACGGAGGAAGAGCGCGCATTTTCTCAGTCAGAAAAATCCAATGCGAATAGTTTCACGAGCAAGAGACTTTAACGACGAGCTATTTACGATGTTGCGGATCAACTCGCGGAGTCAAATCGGCGAACGAGATGACGACGAGCCAGTCGAGGTCGATTTCAGCGTCTGCTCACTCGTATAGTGACCCGTGCGCGACAAAGCCCGCCTTCGCCGAGGACAAATCGTCCGTGAAATAGAGAAATTCGCGAGAATCCTTTAGAAAATCCGCATCCGTTTCCGGAATACCTTATGACTGGGGCCCTGTTAACATTCAGACGCGGCCGGGCCACATAGGTAAGTTACTGGATAAGTACGTTCGACCGAAATATACATATGTACGAAACATTTCGTCAAAAGTGAACCAGTTTGCGATTCAAGAAATACACACAAAATCTCATCATTCAGCGGATTTTACGGAATCGTGTCTTATATTCTCAAACTCTGTAAGTAGCACGTAGAGTCAAGTGGCTTGATTAATATCTTTGAGAAAATATTATAATGTTAGGTAAAACTCCTATTTAGGGGAGGCACCTTCACAATGATCTTGTTCTTCATATATATGTATTATAAAGATCACCCTTTTGAGAAACCTTCAAAAGGATTTATTGTTAGCCGTCCCGCGAAGCCCCTATCCTGCCTAAAAATATACTTACACATTTTTTATAACGAGTATCATTGTACGCGTGAACAATTGGAAACAAATGTAAAACCGTACAATAATAAATTTCGCTATGAACGGAAAGTTGAAAACCCATGTCAAATCGTTTTACGTTAAGAAATAACTTTTTCATAAGAGCCGCCAAAAAGATACTGTCACATTAATATAGGTTGGGTTTAGATTAAGTTTTCTTAAAGTGAGAGTGTAGGGGGAGGGGCGGACCCCTCCCGCTTATACATGTATTATTTTCACATACACATTAGTCATTTATGCTTACTGAGAATAACTGTTATATTTTTCAAACTTCTTTCGTCAACGACTTTTTAACAAACAACGAGCAACTAAAAGCTTTTGTATGGGTTACTCAGAATGATCTTTATAATATACAATATGTATATGAGGCGTGCATAAGGTCAATGCAGGTGCCTCCCCTAAACAGGAGTTTTACCTAATGTTATTACAATTTTTTGTTAATTAATAATTTGCTGATAAAAGTATTTATATATTTCAATAAGTATAATATATTACTATATTAGTAAATAAAATTAATGTAGTCATATAGAACGTTTTAGAAAAAATTTTTAAATTAGTCTCTCGAATTAATCTATGAAAATCTAATCTAATCTTTTATTTCTTAAAAAATAACAAATTATTAATTACTTGTGATATTTAATGGTTAAATAAAACATTGTAATATGCATGATACAATAGGCTATAACAGACATCATTGTATAATTGACAAGCCAATCGCCCCTGCGAGCGTTTGCACATTCATAAGACATGTAAAATAAACACGACGACCGTGTCGCTGCGCTTGCGTATGTTCGAGGGTGGAGGGGACCCCTTGGATCGATCCTTCAGCTTTATTTGTAAGTGGTGGTCCATGTGCAGAAGGACCTTCACTTAGAGGCCAGTCAACGGTTATTAATGAACGCGAGTACATTAATGACAAAATACTCTTTCTTATTTACTAAACTATATGTATATCGCGCGAACGAACAACTTACAGATATAAATTTCAATATTTTAAATCAATATCTTAATCGAATGTAATTAAATGCAAGTGTGTAATTAAATAGTGCAAAACATACATTGAGTACAAAATATATCTTCGAGTAATGACAGATGGAACTTCTCAAAGTGATAGTTGTTTATACTATTTTTATCAGTCACGTCTCGAAGCGTGGTTAATTCGCAGACGTTGAACGCAAAGTTCACGACAACTTTTCTTAACAAGCTCTACCTTGTGCCCCGTGATTCTTTGTTTCAAGACACGTTTCTAAAGCTCTACCTCTGCCAGAAATTATTACTCCGACGATAATAATGTCCCGCGGAAATTCGTTATGCCGGGGCATTATTATTAATAATATTAAGGATTAGTACCTACTAAAACGCCGGTAAATGTATATTTTATCATTTCATAATCAAGTTCGCATAACGAATACGGGAGGTGTGACGCCCGATTTGCTGGTACAAGCCTGCTTTAATATAACGTAGATAGGTTGAGACCCCATTAGATCTCAAGTTGATCCTGCAATCTCCTAAGGCGATACCAGACTACGAGTGCGGCGTCTGTAATAGGCGCTCATGTAAAAGACGGTCCCATATTCTCGACTTCGCGTAAAGTCAGTGTCACGTATACTCACGTGCAAAATTGTAAGAGCCCTTTAGCAAAGTGCTTTTGTTGATAATGTCCTCAGTCAACTACGCGCTTGACTGTGAGATGCAAAACGTGACAGGAGCGATTAGGCAGTTTACGGAGGTACATAATCGCGCGTATGCGAATATCTTATCACAGAACGATCTACACGATATAGCTTATCATCCGTGGCATTTTGCGAATAATTACGAAATTGAGTATTTTCTCCAGTAAAAGAATGTTACGCGATTAAGGAAAAAAAGTACAAAGTAACGTTTTGCACAATGCAAGTTAACTATTAAAAAACTCAATCAAAATAATATTCTAAAAAGCTTTCAGCTGTAATGTCGTATAGCTGTACAAAAATAGTCTAAATTTCAAGCATATATTGATATCGAGAGTACACTGAGAGAAATGTTTTGTTGAAATTACAAAATTTTGTTAAGATGGCAAACTTTTTTAGTTAACTGAACAAAATTTTGCAAAATTTTGTTCAGTTAACTAAAAGAGTTTGCCATCTTAACAAAATTTTGTAATTTCAACAAAACATTTCTCTCAGTGTAGCGATTCCTTTATAAACTGTGCATGTGGATCCTGTTTTTGTGCGCGTACTATCGTATCTGAAATAATTTCTCCACACATTTATCTCTACATGGTACACTAGCTACATATTATCGCGGCTATCCCTTTTCGAATCTAGCATATTTAAAGTTCGTTTTTCTTGGTTTAGGCGACGGTGCCATTGTCCGCGAACTACAGCAACAAGAAAGTAATAACATCATGGCAAAATGACAAATTCGCTGCAAATATTGCAAGGTATACGTCATAAATCCGCGTTATGGCCATAATGTAGGTCGTATAACGGTTTTCAGCGCGCGACTCCGTGTGTTTTACATTATATAGTAGAAAGTAATCCGTTATGATTATCGCAAACGCACAAATGTTTGTCTAAATGTAGGACGCGGCGAGAAATTATTCTCCGACAGCTTAAACTGATCGCTGGAGAAAGATCGGTTGTGTAAGACAATCTAATAGTTAAGAAAGTAATCAACCAACTTTAATTTCAATACCCGCAAAATTCCCGTTGCTTGTTACTTTCTTAGCAGGAGGATCCTGAAACATTTACAGCGCAAAAATTAATCCCCACCCGAATAACCTTGCATTTACAATTAATATCGACTTCCGAATTCGACATATGCTTTAGTGGATAACGCTTATTTGAGAATAACTTCTTATAAACGTACTTGAAATATTTTTCCTAATTTAAACGCAGAGAAAATTGATCAACATTAAATCGTACATAAATGAGAAGATAAGATCGACGGTTAATTAACACACGAACGACACGTTTGCGGATCATCTTTATACGCGTGTTGTGTCTTCGCCAATTATACAGGCTGTATGGAAGTGTGCGACGGCAGAATACAGATTGTAGATCGAATTTCGCGCAGTGGCAGTATTCCATCGCGCGGGCTACACACAGCCGCATCGATATTCTTGTGTAATAGAACCATTCTGAACCAATCGCAAGGAAATTGCCTCTCGAAAATACACCGGGCAAAAGTGTAGTCCTACGTAGTCGCGTCGCGTCGGTTGAACGTTAACGAACTTAAAGGTGTACGTAGCCGGTATCGAAATCGCCCCTCGGACGTTTTATCGCATATCGTGGATACGACAAAGTCAAAGGACTCGATACAACGGATTATGATAGTCTTTCCCTTTTTCCCCTCCAGGCACCTTTATTTAGCTACACGTGTATATTTTATCCACAAAAAAGTTCAGCCATGAGCATCGCTTCCAATATATGTTTCTTATTACGTATGCGTGTGTGTGTCAAGGATAGGCAAAAGTCATATATTCATATGATTTCTTTAGGTAGCACTTTCCAATGGAGCATCGTGCATTATTCCGCCAAACTGGCACATCCCGCGAACATCGCGAGGGACATTCTTGCGTGCGCGAGTTCGGCATGTCTATCGACCGTAACTTCGCCCACCATTGATACCCCGTTCGTCCCCGGTTTAGAAACTTGACAGCGAGAGAAGCTAGGATATATTCATGGACATGTTTGTAACATCCTATGGCCACGCGCCCGTGCTCAAACTTACATTACCATGTTCAGACGCGGAACGTTTCGCAATAGCTCCCGAGCGACTGGGATATGTACACGCAGGAGAGACGCACATAGCCGTAATACGTACATACGCGGTGTGTGGCAAACGCAGCGAGATAATGCGCTGACAGGTGGGAAAGGTGGACGGAATCGCGAGCTCAGCAGAGCATCTATTATGCGTCTATTATGAACGATTCGTTATACTCCAAATCGCGTAAAAAAATTTTGTAAAAACTGCATCTCAATAAGACAGAACAACTCTCGCCTGTCTCTCTTTTTATCAGAGTATCCCCCTTGTGAATTTGTCGATCTGGGTGTTGACATATGTGATACAGTTCCCGTAAGTGTCTTTTAAAGTACTTTTCCTGAACCGTGTTGTGTCACAGCTGTCTGAGTATCTTCAATACCGTCAGATATTCTCTTCTACGAATCTATCTCGATTTTAATGTATACGTAGTCGAGGGAAAGCGCGTTATATTCGTATATACGATATGTGTGTGTAAAGCACCTTAAGCCGGATCAGGCAAAGCGAACAAACACGAATGAACAGCTTGCTTCAATAAATGCGAACAATGCAGTCATACATTGAAGTAATTGTTTATTCGTACTTTTTCGCGCTCGTTTGCTTGGTCTAGATACGGCTTTGCATATCAGGTATAAAAATGTCCTTGATTTTAGAACGACTCTATTAATTTGTTGAAGAAGTTCTTATCTAGAATAAAAATAGTATACGCGTAAATTTAATACAAATACAAATCGCTTACCTTCGCGAAAGTCTTATTGTTAGACAGTAATACTAATGCACGCTCGCTTGGGCACGGTTTAAACTTACGACCCTACTGTGACGTTTCGCTAAATACTATAGCCACCCTAATTCCTCGGTTGTCACCGAGCCTTTAATGATGTTGTCAGCCGGTACGTCCTCTTATTGTCGCCATTAATACAGGACGGATAATGCAGGGTGTCGTAGGAATTAGGAAACCCTCGTCAACGCGAATAAACGTTTCGCCAATTGTACATTTGATCGGCAATTTAACTGAGCGATCGTAGTTAATAAGAAAACCGATTTTATTACAAAATCTTGATAAAACTAAAATATGTGTTTGTTGTTTGCATTATTCAGTTTAGGTTTGATATTAATTATCTACTTCATAAAATTTTACCAAGAAAAATGTAATTTTACATCTTTTATCGTTCTTTTCAGAGATCCATCAATCACATGCGTAAGTGCTTCGCATCGATTGATCATGCTTAAAAACAAATTCGACGATCAATCATGTTAAGTAGTCAAAGTATCGTCTACAACCAAGCGAATGCATAAGCTAAAATGTTACGTTCGATATAGTGCCTGACCTTTTATTATTAGAAGTCGGATAAGTCCTGGAATACTTTAAGAAAGCCTTTCAATAATGTAAAAAAAACTGTCAATTAAAACATGATAATGCAGACTAAAGAAGATCAATAATATAGATATTAAATGTCATGTCTAATTTTATACCGAATGTCATCTCAATTATAGAGAGAATAATGTATAGACTTATCATAATGTGTAAGAAAGTAGGGAAAAATATAATATTGATAAGGAATTATTTCTGATTAATTTTTTTATCAATAACGGATCTAATTTTTCATATATCGGAAACATCAATTCCGCACATCATATGTCAACGATTAACCGGCTTGAAACCATAATGTGATTCGACGCTCGTTAAGCAAACGTCGTTAACAATACGGAAATCGCCAACGTTTTTTTAAATGGCTAATCAATAACCAAGCAGATAATTTGCCGCTGAGCCCTGAGGAAACGACTGTCGTGAATAGGTGGTCCGATACAGCGCGAGAGAGTTCTTACATTGAGACACAGCTTCCAATCGCATTCATATAAGTGCAAAGGTATAAGCGCATCCGTTTTCCTCCGCGTGGAAACGGATGGCCGGTATTGACTCTCGTTTCAATATTCAGCTTCTTGAATAAAACAACAGTGACTGACCGGCCGACCGACCGCGACCCTCCGACATCGAGCCACCGGGTATATTCCTAAGATCTCGCCGCTGCATCAGCATTCGTCCGTGTCGACGAAAAAGATAGCCCACTTGCATGCCCATACCTTGATAAACACCCGATACAACGTCGTGCTGCACGATCGTTTCGTAGAAATAGTACGCGAGATTCGCAACCAGAATATGCGAACGATCGATGTGCTCTTCCAAATTAATCGTATATATCGCGCCAACATCAGCATCACATTTAGCACAATTTTCTTAGTTAATTTGTCATATTTTTTTACGTATATAAATAACCGAAAAAACTGGGTTCACGATTAAGGTAACGGACATATTTGATATACGATATATCTGAAGGATAAATATGTAAACTCAAATTAACATAAAAATGTGGTAAGTCTCATGAATCCGTTGCCTTAATTATAGGGTTAATATAGATGGGCTACAACAAATTAGGGTCAATATTTTGTCCTAAAGCATTTTTTTACATTGACCGAGTTTTCAACAATTGCAATTGAGAACATTATGAGAGTAGAATATTGATAATATTATTTGAACAATATATATGTATTATAGTATTACGTGCATTACAAATAAATATTTAAGTGTTGATTATTCAGACGAAATAGTGAAGAGATAAGAAAAAAGGGAAAGAATTAAAATTGAACTGTAACATTGTAATAAATATCTATATAATATGATATAGTTTGATGATATATGAAAAGTTTTTAATTTAAATTTAATTTTCATCTTGTTGTTTTCATATTTCATGTAGATCGAAAAATGTTTATATGTGATGTGTATGTATTTATTTGAAATAAAAATAAAATTATTCTATATAAAAAGCATTGGAGAAAAATTATAAATATTTAAATGTTTAATTTATTTTCCCTTTATTTCTCTTCTCAAATATTCTTTTATTTAAAATTTTAAGTCTGCATTTGGTCTGCTTATATTATTTCAAGATTAAATATTATATATTCTATGTGGTAAAAAAATAAGAAAAAAATATTCACAAGTTTTAATACGCTTATATAATTTGCAGAAATAAAAGCATAGAAAATATCTTAGAATTAGCATCATCTAAGTAATTTGTTTGATAAAAAGCTGTTCTGTGATGAGAGAGAGAGATGAATTATTCTGAAGTGATTATCAATTAGGTATTTATATTTATTTTTCTAACGCGCCAGTTTTACGCACTAATCTTTTGTAGCCTATCTATCCCTATTGATTATCGTATATTGCAATACTTAATAAATAATATTTAGTTTTATCTGATATTTAAAAAATTATATCCCAAAATGTAACATTTATTTTCTTAATTTGTTTAATAACGTAAGAATATGTATCAATATTTAATATAAAACAAAATTGCCTTTAAATATTTAATATTAATTTACTCTTTTACGATATTATATACATTTAGAAAACAAAAATAAAATTTGAAACGTAACCTGCTGAATATTTTTGCATTGTATTTTTACTTTAACCTTGTAGCGCCCAAGTTGCACTAGTGCAACATTCACAATTACGATCTCTGTCCAGTAAAAATTTTACTGGTAGGGATAATAATTTGGCGCGCCCATAGGGTAAGTGTTGCACTAGTGCAACTGTGCGCGTTACAGGGTTAACAACATTATATTGAATTGTGGCATAAAAGTATTTTGTATAAAATAAAATTGAAATATTGATATATAATAGAAATGAGGCGATACGTGATAGAAATAATCGATTCTCAAATAGAATTAAGTTCTATGTTTACCTATAATATGAATCTTTGATGATAATGAAAAAAACATAGATTATACAATTAGTTGTCCGGAATTAGAAATAATTATTGGGAATTAGTGGGAATTTATTCACAAATTCACAATTTTATTTACAATTAATTATATTATTCATATATACTTACTTTTCTGTAAAGTGAGCTAATAAACTCATGTCAATTTTATTTGTGAATAAATTCCAACTCCATTCCATGTCCGTTACCTTAATGTAAAATAAAAGATTGTTCGACTCACCGATACGATGCGCAAAAGCGGAGTAGCTACGTTGATCTGTAAAATAAAAAAATATCCAAACGTTCAAAATATATAATTATTTTATTAACAAAGAGGTTATTGTTATGCGCATTGAATTCTTTTATTTATTTTTGAATAGATATTTATTAAAGTAATTATGTAACTTCCATAAAAAGTTGTTTTTAATTATAGGATTAATATAAAACTTTATAAATTAAAATTCTTTTTTAATTTTTATATAAATATATAAGAATAAGATTAATTTTGATACTTAAAATATTCTATAAAATATAATATCTAAGATATTTTACGAAAATAAATGATTAATTCCATGCAAGAGAGTATCTCTCTCACAAATGTTAAATAAAATAAAATATTACTCACTTGCTCCGCCGATTCCCGATGCCTTCCCAGGCCTCCTCCTCTTCTCAGAATCCTTGGAATCCCATCCTCTGATTATCAGATTCCTTTTCACAATACTCACTCGCGAACACACGGTTAAATCACGCTCGCGTCCGAATTAATTATCAGCGTAGGTACTCGCGATGCTTTGCACGACACACCTGAAACAAAAATTAAGATGCAATGAACGTGAATTGTCGCGACTTGACTTTTTGCGAATTCAAACATAAAAAATGCGACTGTCGGCTCAAACAAGGTCAAATAGGCTTTAAAAATCCGTTAAATTGCTCGTTTTTTCCCTCTCGTACATTCGCGCTTTTTCATGTCGATGCTCGCACAGAATCGGTTCGCAGGAGTAAGGTTTAACGGTCGCGCTTTTTCACGGCACTGCCAATGTTGGCCGCACTCGCAACTAAATCGCGACGGAAAAGCAACGCGGAAGAATTATCGTACGTAAAAATTACCTTACTATTATCATCCACGTCTTATTCACACTCGCAACCCCTCGCGAATTTGCGGCGGCGACACTACACCTGTTACTCCCGGCTCCAATTAAAAATGCCGATGTCGTACGAGGAATGCGAGCGTGCGGTACGAGGTTGTTTTTAATTGTAACAAGACGTGCCTGCCGGCCGGCTTGGAGCAAATATTTTTTAAGTACGCGATTGATAAAAACAGTTCACGTGTTACAAACGCGCGTTTCTCAGCATAGTGTCAGGCAAGCCTACGTCGTAGCTGTACGTATCTTCTCGAGCTAAACGGATGTGTTTCAATCTCGTATCGAGTGTCACTGATTGTGAGTGAACGATTGCTGTAACAATTAACGCGCGTAATTAACGTGTGTCTCATCCGATACTTTACGCCGCGACGTTCGAGCTTTCTTCATCCATTCACGAGAGAGTGAGAAATATCGATTGATCAGTAATCAGCGGTACGTAATATGTAATATATCGGACCGTTTAGCTGCGAGCACAACGTTACACGTTCAAGCATTGAGAAATTTGTTAAAAAAGCAAATAAAATAAACTGAGTGAATAAAGCATCTCGCGCTGTTAATTTATGATATTATTTTATGTTTATTAATGTGGAAATTATTAATATGGAAATTAGAAGAGCATGTTGTAATTGCGAATCGTTTAAATGAGATTTATATTCGAATATTGTCATTAAATACTACGATGTATTTCTATTCTTTTTTATCGGTACTTTCAAAGATAATTTTTTATGCATGGTAGAAACTGTAGAAAGTTAATAAATATTATAGATAATATATGTATAAGATGCTAAAAAGAAATACCTGCCGAATATTCTGTTCTTAATATGTATTTAAACTATTGCCCCATATGTTACTCGTCATATTTTGAATTTTGGCAAACTAGGTAACATCGTTTAAGGTAACGATTAATTACGTTCGAGCGTTTTAAAATTCTGATATAAGATAAGAGATATTGTAACTTAAATTCTAATTTAAAAAATATGCTGCAGTTTGATTATGTATATTCTATCGTTATTATATTAATAACAGCAAATTTTGCGTTATTATGCGTAAATTACTTAATATTTTTCAAATAAAAGTAAAATTTAAGAAATAATTGTTAAATCTAATATTGTGGAATAAAATTTATTTTTGTTTTGATGGAAACAAAATTCATGTGAATTAATATTAACTTAATCTTATTAATACAATTTTTTCAAATGTTTGCATTCCGTAAGGAATAAAAGTGTATGTGTTTCGTAAATTAAAAATTAGGATTTTAATTAACAAAAATAAGATTATATTGCCGCAAAAAACAACTTTAATCTCATTTACTAAATCAACACATATAATTTAACTCTTTCTCTGTGTGTGTACATATAAAACGCAATGAATTAAGAAAAATCTAATAATGATAAATAAACCCATAAATAAAAAAATTTTTTTGGCAAAAATAAATGAATTTTATTTCTCAAATATAGACATTACATTTAATAATCTCGTTTAAAATAATTAATTAATCATTTTAATTTGCATTTAAAAGAAGATAAAATAATTTATATGTATAGCAGTTATAATTTGCTATTAGTAAACAACTTGTCTATATAATATATACGGTGTCCTAAATGTTACATGAAGTCGCATCAATTTTGATATCTGGGACGTACCTACATATTGCATTTGGATATTTGTATATCATGATTCAGAATTCTGTCTGACAGTTTAACGTTTATAGCTGTTTCATATGTGTAAAACATTAAACACATAAAATTAGAAATAACAGGTTAATATTAAATTAATCAATAAAAATATAGTTTTATATTTCTTTAATCAACAATCGCAATGCGCATGTTCTACGCGTGTAATGCAGTTTAATGTAATAAGCATTCGTGACACTTTGCTGGCTATCTACTCACAAAGAATCAAAATATCGCGAGCGATAAAAATTGATATTACCTGTTCAATAAAAATCATATAACAAATGATAAATATAATGTAAAATTACATTTAAATGCAAAAATTCTATAAGACTGCCAATTTGACCATTAATAATTCAAAAACTCTGATATTTCTATTTTTTATTTTTCAATTAAATATTTGTTAAATATTCCTTTAATTAATCACTAAAAAATATGCTTTAAAATAATATAATACATGCTTGATATACTTGTAGCCAAAAATTTTCGATTATTGAAGAGAAATACGAAAAAGCTTTCTCGTAATGAGAATTCAGGAAGGCAGCGAACATCACGACTAGCATAAAATTTCGATTGGGCCGAATAGAAATCGAGCACAAAGGGAAAAAGAAATTGAGAGAGCGATCTAACTTTGCGGAATCACGACGATTCGATAGTTTGTCTCCTGGAAATGACTGAAGCCACTTTTGTGAAAATACATATATGCACCATATACACGTCACGTATACGGATGCATTATATGTATCTCGTTTCGGCTGTGTTAAGAGTGTATGTGTGTGTGTGTGTGTATGTTATGCAGCCACGTGTGCGCGATAGTGTGGCCGACCAAAGCCCCGACTCATATAGGAGTATTTAGATTTTAGGATGCACATGGGAACATGCGAATCCGGGTGGCGCGGTAACCCGTATTAGGGTCACGTGCAGATTTGCCGAGGTGAGACCCTATCTTATGCGTCCCACGTACACTCATCTCCGAATCAGAAACCCGTCATAAACGATGCAAGGCCCATATCCTCCTCGAGAAACGACCTCGCCCTGCGTCGAAATTCCAGCCCCGTGAAATCCCCGCGCGATATACTCGCGGCGCGGGAAATCAGGCTGCTGCTTGCTGCCGCCGCCGCAGCAGCTGCGTTTCCAGCTGACTGGCAGAAGGCAGTTCAGTAATAATTGAAACAGCGACCTGAAACGGCCGCTCGTTTATGTATACTTTAACGATACCAAGATTAATCGGATGCGTGGAGAAGCCGCGAGTGCGAGGTGCGGTTGGATAGAAACTGGTCTACTAAATTTGTCAACTCTTGGGAGAACCCCCTAGCCTGAGAAGGGACCCATATTCATCAACTTGACTTACAAGAATCTTGTTCTCTCCCTACTATTATCTTGTGTCTAAACGTAGATCGCTATTTTCTATACCTAAATGAAATTATACTGTATATGGAAATTTTTTATCCGACATCAGCTTGTATTTAAAGAATCATACGCGACCGCACTAACGGTAAAGAATCGTCAGACTGAACGAGCGGCCGCGAATTTCGGCGATCCTTCGACGCGAATCCGCACATCGAGATATATATGTTTCATTCGCTCGTTTGTGAATTCGAGGAGAGTAGAACAGGGTGCGTGATCGATCAGCATAGACAGTATATCAAACGTGCATCCATCCATCCAGCCTGACTACTATAACATAGAGTCTCGAAGGGGGACAAGAATATCCTATTTCCGGGTGTTTTATCGACGGCCTGTTCTCTATGCTTTGCGAATCACTGCAGATCGTGTTTTGAACCGTATCATTCGTTTGTCGAATATCCCCGACTAGAACGCGCATCGAGCACGATGTAGTACGTAGCGGTACGTACACACGCATGCACGCGCGCATTCTTCCCGAATTTGCATTTTCATCGCGCATACGCGCAGCATTCAGCAAAGGGACGAGCCCACCGTTGTTTTTCTCACACACGAGGATAACGTTTGTGGACTTAGCGATATTTCTGGTTGAATTTACCACACAGTCGCTCCGCATCGGGATATATGTAAGAATAACACGCGATAGGACGCGAATATGCGAAAACGCTCGTTCGTTGTATACATTTGAAAAAAAAAAAAAATCTGGTGTATATATAGTCACATGCAATATTCCTGGAGCAATATGCGTCATGCTTGAAGAATTTATGCATTTGCACGCAAACGTATAATCCTACGGGATATCTTGCTCAACATCATTATCTTTTTCAAAATCGCTTGTGTATTAGGTACTTACCAAACAAAGAGTTGACACAGGCTTTCAGAATAATTGCAATTCCCCTCCTCCATTTTATTCCCCTCCACCATTTATGCCACAATTTTATCTGGAACAAAAAAGAGTGAAACCTATTTAGATTTAAAAAATTACGGAATTTTGTCAGAAAGATATAAATATAAAGCTTGATCATATAAATCTCTATGATAAAAAGTCAAAATTTCCATATGAATGATAGTCTCCCATCAAATTTTCACCACGGAAAAGTTAATTCCAAAAAAAATCTGTGAGAAAAGTTCTTCATTAGTATTACTCGTATTCGGATTTTTATAAAAACTCCGATAAGGGGGAGAAAATTGGTAAAACAACTGTACGAAGTCAAGTACGGAAAAAAAACGTATATGCATGGGTCGGGGTGACGAATCGCATTAACACATGGCGGCGTGTGTGTGTGTGTGCAGCCATATGCGGAAAGAGGTAATCCACAAGTCGTCGATCGACGTTCTCTCGCAGCAAAAGCCGGTATTATCCGCGGTAGAGATGGAAATGCGCGCATTAGAGCCGCCAACGTGCCACAATTTCGCGGGGGCGCAACACCCACTCCGGTCAATAGTTTTAACTCGCGAAAAACGTTAGGCCGCTTAAAACCAGCGCGTATACGCGTAACACGCACGCCGCCACGGCTCATCCGCGGCAATAATCCTCGCGCGTGTGCATACGCACCACACACGAGCATGAATATTTACGCCGAATCCGGGTAGGCCCGTGAACGCAGGACACACAGCCCTGGCTATTTATTATCTGCTAAAATTATAACGTTCAACGTCATCGACGCGAGAGCCGAGTGCCCGTGTAATCGAATCCCCCGCGTATATAAATATATAATCGCAACGGCGAACTCTCTCGCCCGCGCTTGTCCGCCCGTGCGCGCGCGCGCGTGTTCGCAATTCATGCATCCATCCGATATTTCCGTATCGGCGGCAATTTACTGACGTACACGTGTCTGAAATTCGGTGATTGCACGTCGAACTGAATTTTCATCCCCCCAAGCCCAAGGTTTAACCGCCGGCCATCCGCTCGTCCGATCCGGCCTGGCCTGGTCTGGCCCGGGTTCGGCGCGCGCGGCGCGGCGCGGCGCGAGCGGTCCGGCTCGCTCTCCCCTGATACGCAATAATGAAGTGGGTATGTAATTATGCAATGTAATACCCCGGGATTGTGCCTAATTCGCGCTCGCGGCACCGCGGCTCGTATTATACGGCATCGACGACGAAATAATTTCGGCAAATCCGAATACGGTTCGGCGATCCGCGAATTTCCGCCGAGAGAACCGGGAAAGGAAGGATTGTCCAAGGGGGCGTAATTCATTTCCGATCATGCGTAAAGTTTTAACATTCGCGATTTACTAGTAAGATGTTTTAGCAACAGATGTGCACCACAGATATTCTCTAATGAGTGGCAGAAAAGCGGAAAGAGGCGAGGGGAGGAAGTGAGGAAAGCCGCGAACGGTGCAACTTTACATCTGACGGCGGCTTTAAAGTTGCCAGATATGAAACCACTTCGATAGGTGAAACGCTCATGGGATCACCGTCCGTCAGACATCGTCGACCCGAGGGCCATCCCAGGCGACTTCGCTTTCCATCCGGATATGGGAAACTATGTTGGAAATACCGAACACCGTCGGACATTCTTCATCATGTGGAAAATCAAGCTCCTCCATCCTCTCCTCCTCCTTCTCTTCCTCCTCCTTCTTCTCGAATCACGTACTTCCGAGCATTTCAATGAGGTCATACTGGAGTTTTAGACATGCCGCTTGGGTTTTACGTCACGCTTAAATCACATCTCTCGTAACAGAGATGTCGTAGTTACAAAAAAAAAAACTATACTTAATGTAATACGTTTGGTTTTAAAAAAGTATCAAGCACCCGTGTCACTTTACGTATATAAAACTGAGTGTATCCATTAGTTGTTTCATTCACTTGGAAAAGTAAATTTGTTATACTTTTAATCATCTACAACTGTGGAACTTTGCAGATATCCCTGAGAAACTAAATATTTGCGTCTTTTTTGCTTTCCGGGCACAAATGTATTAAGCACCGGTTCGAGAGCTATTACTAATCGCGAGGGCGGCTATTGATCGATACGATTTGCGCTCAGCAAGCGTACAAGCGACGCACTATGAGGCTTCGGAGGCGAGGATAATGACACTGCAACGAAGACGTGCAAGGAAATCTAGAGAGTTAATTAGGAAGTACCACCGTATCAGTCGACGCGGTCGACCCGCTCCCCCGCAGAAGGAGGTGGAGGGTGGAGGAGGGCATCTGATGCAAGATGCACGAGGCGAGACCGGGCCGGAGAGAGGTATGGTTGAGCTGTATCTTATGTAGGGTCTTAATGTACACATTCGCGCGTCTTAAAGGCGAAAGTTAGTTATCCGAAGGTGCGCCAACTTTCGGCACGAAGAGCGTCTGCAAACGCGGTACTCGACGCCGTGTGATCCGTAAAGTTCGCGCTTACACCGAGATAATTCGCAGGGTACATCTTTTTCTATTCAATAGCGAGGCGAGGCAAGTAGAAGAGCGTACGAGTACTTAACTTACACGAGTTACTTACTTTACACGATTATATGAATTTAACTTGAATGTTATAAATTTCGTTTCCCTTCTGACTGCTCATAAATTCTCATCAATCAGACTGGCACCAAGGAAGTCTACATTAAATTTGTGTTGATTAAAGACACTTTACACAAGTTTGTGTTGGATAGATACAAGACATTTTATAGCACGAATTGGTTCGTTCTTTTTTTGTTATTGGTATACGCTTTCCCGGACACAAATTTTGAATGTAAACAACTTAACGAATGAAGTACACTGTACTTTTATTTCCAGTCGTTATGTCGTATATCAATTTCGAGCGAAAGCACTCGAAACAGATTTTCACTTAATGGCATACGCGCCGGCACTTGTAGATTCAATAAAGAGTTCAACGGTACGCAACCTCTTTTATGCTAAAGTGCGAGCAGTTACAAAACTCTCTTTTAACTGTCGCTTCGCAAAGTGTCGCAACGCGCACCAAAGAACCATATTTCTCCAAACGAAAGAAAATGGTAATACGAATGGTAATGGTCGACAACGCAAAAGTCATCTCCTTTTCGGTACCTTTGAATAATTCCATTATTAACTTAATGCTTGATCCACGATTCGCTGCAATTAAAAGTTACATTGCGACATGTTTTCGTCTCTCGTGCGCTATTTATTTATAACGTTATCTTTTATAAACGAACAAAGATACGCGAAAATAAAATAAACGATTGAATTTTATATGCAAACATTTGCTTTATATAGAAGTATAAAATAGAATATTTTATCCTTTTCAAAATATATAATACGTAGATGTTTCTCACATCGGATAGTAATTTACTTAGGAGTCGCGTATCTAAATCTAGATCCAACGGAGTGTGTGATATATCGCGCTGGGGATTCAATGTTAAAGTTTAATAATCGAGAAATGTTGGTCATATTCGAACGGCCCTTTGGCAAAAATCGCGTGGCTGCGCAGCCAGCGAACTCCGCAGTTTTAATTTCACTTTGTCGAGATAGAGGCGGATATAGTATCGACGAAAAAAGAAATGAGCAGTCGCCCGTTTACCAACCCGCATATAGGCACCGCCGACGAGATGGGTATATACACGGATCTATTATTCATGCATGAATTTGAAACGCACGTTACACCAAATTGGTATCCTAAAGGGCTAACGTAGCGTACTGAATATTACAGGCGGTTTTTAACATGGAAATCAATTCCGCGTATCAGATTCATACATAATAGATGTAAAGGAGTTGTTTCACGGAAAAAAACCTATTCCACCGGGAAGTTTATGCTGAAAAGCCGGCCGGTGATGCGGTCTGATGGAAGGATCAACAGAGTCGATAGGGTATCGGATGCATTAGCGTGTCATTATATTACCTATGTACAAAGGCGGAATAAACATTACCATTACCTCCTGGTAATAACACTTTATTGTATAACGTAACGGATACCATAGAATTCCGTAATTCTATAATTTTCAGTTAAATGTCTCTATATCCCGGTGCACAAACGGAAGATATCACTGCGTCGCATAATCTTACAAAAATGCAATCTCTTCCATGGCACGGTAAAAGCTGGTATTCGAGTGTATTCTTCCCGCGTTCGATCTGAAAGGACTCGAAGGAGACCACGTATAATAACAGAAAATTTCACCGCACGCGGGATTACTTGATAAACAATGCCGATAATCGTTGCAAAAGGCTCAAGTATTTCCGCGCCATCTTGTCGCGAATATTACGATGGGAGATCGAAATTTATCGCCGCAACACGAAGCACCGTGAAACGCTACTTGTGCGCGGACGTAAATTCGATTGTGCCCTTCCGTTTTCGTATTCCAGCCACTTTTCCGTTAGGTATAATAATTTATACACAAAACGTACGACAAGTGTACTGGTTCTGGTAATAACATAACGATATCATCGTTAATGGGTATCGTTATGAACAAATATTTTCTTTCTTAAAGCGCCTGTCTTTACCGTCAATATATGAATATACCGTTTACAGCTTCACGAAGTATATACTAGTTTGTAAAAAAAGAGAGATGAAAGCATAAAACGAAACTGTTCGTACTACGTTTGTACAATAATCAGATTTCGAGGATTTAAACGATTTTGACACGGGTGGTACGGGAAAAAGTTTCAATCCACCGTTCTCCGCAATTAAACGTAGACATCCGCTGTCAGATACACTCACGTCGCTCCTGGTATTCTAAAACTCCGAATTCATAAATCAACATGCGCGATATTCGCGAGAAATCGAATCGTCAAGCGAGCAAAAGCGACTCGAGATTTCAATCTAAAGGAATATTCATCGAGGAAAAAAAAATCATGTAACCAAATAACCGTTCTAACAGAGACTGAGATACCCTTACGACAGTCAGTCGTACTGATAGCACAGAATCGCAATAAACTGGGAACTCATTAACGTTCGCGGTTAACGATTATCGAATATCGGAAGTCTCGTGTTTAACATTACCTTCATGTAAACGCAAGCATGCATGCGCGCGAGAAGGCTCGAGAGAGAAAGATAGAACGCGAAATAGTTAGTACATGACAGCCGAACCGAAAGGAAATAGCTAGAAGCACTGACAAGGTATTTACAGGCAAACTCGACTACGGTGTAATTGGAATGTCAATTTCGTAACTGTACACTTTTGTAACCGCGGCGAGAGACGGCAGCGATTTAGGCAATACAGATTGGATGAGCAAGAATTCCAAATATAAGTACCGCATATATATATACTGTATATACTCTGTGATTCCCTTCGTATGTTATGTTTTTCTAGTTATAATAAAAGGAATGATAATAAGTGATATTTTTAATGATTTATACATTTGCGCATATCAAAAAGTAGTTAAAAATACTTATCAAATATTAGACAAGACAGGAATTTTTGGATGACATAAAATATCCAAAATTTCGTCGCGTCAGATGATGAAAAATCAAATAACGTCAGCTTAAACAAGAATAAAATACAAAGTCGAGATATCTGATGTAAAACATTGAGATAAAATCTGGGTTAACGTTAAAAATTACTGCTATTTCATCCTACCGATGAATTCTTCGTGTACATGACAGAACCAGAAACAAAACGTCAAATTTCGCGTGCTTAGTAGCAACCTCCCTCAGCCTCGAATAAACGAAGAAGCGGAAAAAGAAGGAGACGAACGGAAGCAGAGCGATCTATTGTTAGTTGCCGCGGGCGAAACGAGGTGGATCATCTTTCGGGCCAGTTAAAGTTTTTATCGTGGCCGACACGCCGACCATACGTCACAACCCGGCGGTTTTCCCTCGGTGAGAGTCCCTCCCTTTCTCCCCCACCGAACTCACGGTGGCTATTTATAAAGAAAAATTACGCCCTCGAGATCGCGTAATGAGCTCCCGCAGCAAATACGTGCAACTGTCTGTCTGCTGTCGGCGGCGTTCCGCGCGGTTAATAATAACGGGGCCTCCCCCACTTTGCCTTTTAAACGGATACGTTTCACGTATTTACCCGCCCACGTTAACGAATGAGCGAGCGAGTCCGGCCGCTTTTCCCGTGGAAGAGCGCAAACGATTAATATCGACTCCATTATTAGCAGGATCGTCCTAACAAAGAATTATTTTCCCGTCGCGCTCCGACGCACCCCGAAGGGGAGAGGAGGATGAAACCCGACCTCTCGGCCCTCTCTCGCTCAATCTCCTTCTCACCGTTCATTTCCTTCACCGGTATATCTTGTATTGATATTTGCCTTCTTTTTTATTGCGCATCTCTTTGATGGCGCGACATGATTATTCTCGTGAAAGTAAAGCGCCGGTATTAAACGCTCGTTAGCTCTATATGAAAGTTATAAGTCTCGATGAATTACTGTCTAGACATTGTATAATTTTGCCGCGAAAGCAAGGAGTTCTGCAAATCACGACGACAACAACTGTTTTACAATTAATGCGCATCGGCTAATTAGCTGGTTCTCACCTGTTTCTGATGTTTCTCTAATATAAGTACATACGTGAATTTTTATTATATGTGGATTGTTATAATAAAGTTGAACGATGTTTTATCTTTGCGACACACATCTTTGATTGATTCTAAATTATAACTTTATTGACGAAATACTAAATATAGAACTCCACAGATAAAAATCAATCATAACGCGTAAAAAAAGACAGAATTGCGTTTGCGCAGGTTGCAACGTGTGGGTCGTTAATAATATTTTCCAACACAGCCATTAATTAAAAATGCAAATAATTGCGGCTTAATTTAATTACGTATGTAAACGCGCACGGATTAAAATTACGGTTCCGACCGAGCTGATTGAAATCTTTTACGTCAAGCATATAAATATTTTGCACGAAATTACAGCTCGTTTGCTTTAAATAAAAATATATGCGAAAAATCTATTGAGCGATATTCTACGCTACAGTATTCAACGGCGAATAATGCATGTTAAAATCCAATCAAGAGCCCCAGGAGCCAGATCGATAAGTAACATTTCTAAATATTAATCGGAGGTAAAAACGTCACGTTGCATGATACTCGCAAGACCTAGCGAATTATTGCATGCTCGCGAACGAAATCACCGTCATACTCGGAAAAAATAAAGCCTACGGCTGGAGTATTCGGCATATCGCTTATTGGTATGCCGGTGACACACGGGTCCAATTTGGTTACCGGCGTCTGCGAATCGCCGAATATCATCTACTCCATTGAAATTCCGATATAGGTATGAGACGCGATATCGCATTTGTCTCCCTGACTGTGTTACCTAACGCTCGCATTTTGGCGCCTGTTGTTCTCCCATGAGAATGTGACTACGTGCCCTTGTTTTCATCCCTCGCGTTAAATATTGTCAGTTCCTAAATTTTTAAGTATTAATAAAAACGACAAATAAATAATAATATAAAAGCTCTCGTCGTGAAGAAGCGAGCCTATATTCTGCAATAATATATGAAATTTATTTCGAAGAAAACTAAGGATATTTTCATAAAGTTACGATCTTCTTATACACAAAAGCAGTTAATTACATCACGATGTAGTTTACGTGTAATACGAGCAGTTTCATATATCTAGCGCACGCTATCGACCCGTCCAGAGTAGATTCCATAAAACAGAACGGAATAGATTTAGATTCAACTCTTTTGGTATACGACATTTCCGTCGAACGTTGCTTCTTGAATACATACACGAAGGCACGTATATGAAAGCGTATCTAAGAATAAATGTCAACGCGATTTATCCTTCCGAGAAGAAGTTCGCTTCCTTGCCATACAAGCTCGGCTACACAATGGCTATTCTTAGACGCCCAGTTGGACATTCGCGTATATCTAGGCATACACCGGGAGTGTAGTACACTGAATATACGTCAAGATATCATGTCAAAACAAATCGTCGTAAATGGATTTGAGAGGCACTTCCAGGGACAATCGGTTTCAGCCCCGCAAGAACGAACCGAAACGCATTGATCGTCACCGTGACGGCTATCGGTCGCTATATAGGTCCCGTATGTTTTCGCGTGCCGACAAGGGCGGAATCATGGCGAACGCTCGTAATTCTCTCCCATCTGTGGCGGAGCGGGTCAGACGTGGGAGCGCAGGGTGCAAGGGGGTTAGCGGGTAGAAAGGGGGCGCCTTTCCCTGCCCCTGTCCGCCTTCTCCCCCTCCCTCTTACGCTACGCTCTTTCGCAGGGCATAGTGGAAGCACCCAGGGGCAATTGAAACTCACGGCCATTTACTGCATTTCAATAATGGTTTCCCATCTCCCTCTCCGCGGCGCGGCGGCTCCGCACATCCCGCACCCCTTTCCGCGCCTCTTACTGCACACTGCCGCGAGTGCCGCGTACCCTTCCCGTCTCTCCTCCTTCTCCTCCTCCTCCTCCATACTCCACGTACGCGTGCAACACGAGAGCTCGGGTTGCACAGTCGATTTACTACGAGCTTTATAGTACACACCGTGCGAGAGCACGCAGAAGTACCCTACGGCCAACTATCCCCCGCACGGTGCGTCTACCATGGCAACTGTATTATTTCCCGTAAGCTATACCCGGCCCACGCGTGCGCATGCATGCATGCGTGCACGCACGCATAACGCAGCGATTTTTACGCTTCCCAGAAAGCTTGTAGTATGTCGAAAAGCACGTGGTCGCTATTTCTGCCGACGCGGACGAGAGCGGCGCGAGGAGAGCCCGCGCGAGTTTCGCTCGCTTCGTTCGATCGTACACGCTGGTACCGCGAAACCGTGAATGAACAAAGTACAAAACATTGGATGTAAAAAAGATTTGGATGTGAAAAAGGGAAAACCAAAATTGATCATTAATTTTCAGCGTTCACCAAACGTGCGAATCTTTTCACAAGCCGTTATGAAGGAACCAATGAATTATAGCGGTGATCGTAAACCGCGAAATGAATATCGATTAAGCGATCGAGAGCGTCACGTTCTGTAATATGTAGGATCATTTCAGAAGCACTATCGGAGACGGATAATTGAGATGGATATTGAATCGTCGACGCGTCACATTTCCGTGGGCTCATTGCCGTCTGGTGTACAGATACATTCGCACAATCGGCCGATAGGTACGATATGTAACGGTTTCAGTAAATTTGAAATCGGCCAAATCGCCCGCAGACAATGGACGAAACAAATTTCGCCCATTAGCAACCGACGGAGGATACGTGTCACGCTGCAGTTGTCGTCAATACAAATATCTGCTCGCGAGATGCGCCCATATTCGTCTGCAGGGATACGTTCCATACGTTTTCCCCTCCATACATATGCGCATATGTACGCGCGCGAATGCACGGGATGAAAAAAAAAAAGAGAGGGCTCGGATTTATTCCGCAAAATCGCGACAAGTCCGGAAATATATATCCCGGCTATAAATATGACGATCCAGATTACAGATACGGCCGGCCGAATTGGGCGTCCGCGGAATTTATCCGTATCTTTGGACAGGAACAGAAAAAGGAATTGAACGATTTCGAAGCCCATTTCCCTGCCCGATTTGAGAGACTATGAGACGCATCGCCTCGCCAAATGAATTCCCGTCGAATTCCTCCATCGATCCGTCTATTCTTCGCGATCCGAATTCTCGCCATTTTTACGGATGTTCGGACCCGCGTCAAATGGAGCATATATTGCACCGAGAATGCAGACAAAAGGGACAGAGACAGAATAAGAAAGCGAGCGCACCAACAGGGTACAAGACTGTACACACGCAAACGTCACCCCTGACACGTATGTAATTGCCTAGATTCGGACCGCGCAAAAAAAGGTGAAAACACGTCGAAAGCCGGGATGAAAACAGCTGTTACTCGGATAGCGGATTCCCAGAGTGAACTCTCTCATGCGCTCACATCAACCGAAACGAAGAACAATGCGTCGCAGAGAATGCTCTGCCGGGATTTAAATATAATAACCCGCGGCGAATGCGCAATAAAAAATGTTTTCAAAAATTTATTTTACCTAATATCTGTATCTTTCTGCTTCTAGCGAATAAATTAAATATATTATAGTTTTTAAGTTTGATGAATATATAAAATAAATAATTCGCAGATTTCCTAAACTGCGCAAAAATTTCGCGAATTTAATTACACGAAATTATTTCTTAATAGAAAGCCAAATTCCACAGCTCTGCAACAATTATTTATTTGAGATTTATCTTAAATTTATGTGTAATTATAACTACGTTCTTTAATAATGGTTATTATTTTCGAAAGACGTTATTTTTATGTATTTATTTAGGATCGGAAGGCTACATATAATCTCATGACGTATGCGCACCTTGCGTAATGCGATGCACGTGTTTATATACATATAGCGTTCATGTGCATCCAGAACCGTGGACGGAGGATCCGAGCTTTATGTACGCAACTCGCAACAGGGGTATTTCCCCTCGTCAAATAACAAGTTGTATACGTTCAGAGCCCAATCACGCGTATTATCCAGTATTCTGCGGACCGCCTCGTACTTCGACAATCCGAAGCATCGACGAACGTGAAGCGCATTCATACCGGGTGAATCAGGCCAGATAGGTGTGCATAAGTTTGACCATTACCCCTGAACTTTTTTATAATTTACAATAATTTATATCTATTTCATTTCAGAGTTAAAAATATGACAGTAATTAAAATAAAAAATTAATATAAATATGTCTTATCTCTTAAAATTAATTGAAAAATTCTATCTAGATTTTAAAGAAATTTGAGGTCTTCTATCTAAATTTAGGAAAGAATTAGAACGTGATATTTCAATATTTTTTAAAACAATTTCTTAATTGGATCTCGTCTTATTTATACAGCACACAAACCCACATATACGGTAAATTTTTTTACATCTTCCTAGATCACCTAGTATGTACGCTTCCTGCACGTGCACGTACGGCGCATCCCTCGAATTTTCAATCCGCGCTCGCCAAGGCACGTCCAAATGATAGACTCTGCCTACAAGAGGAACGACGACAGGTCCGGATCGTTATCGATGTAGGGATATATCTATCGATGGATCAACCACCGATAGCCGGCGGAAACGGTGGACCGTTCACACGGGGAATGAGGAGCATCGCGAGAGCGCGTTCGTATACATGTGTATCAGTGCGCACGATTCACGGGAGGGTGTAATAGACGATGTAATCGGCATCCTACGCGTGTAGCACCGTGTGTACATACAAGGGATTGTCTAATGCGGGACATGTGTTAGGTGATCGAATTCTGCAGCGCGAATTTCGCGTCGAGGCGCGCTCTTTCCCGCTGTTGTATACGGCCGGAAATTTGAGGGAGATAATTCTTTGTCGCGGTTTTCAATTGAAACACTCGCGATGCGTGGCGATATGCGTGATCGCTGAAACTTTAAATTCTAATTTTTAAGTCGTCAATAATGTCGATTCACGCGTAACAAATAAATGTTATTGATTATTGTCAGAATAAAATATTTAATATTACTGCCGAAAATAAAGCAAACGCGCTATAAATTTGCGTGACGCATTTACGAATCTGAATGTGGCAGCGTTTGAAATAAAATTTACAGCTCGTGTCTAATTACGAAAAAAATTGACGCTCGCAGTCGTAAGTTTTCGATGTCTCGCCAAATTTCTGGATGACAGGTAAGACAGAGAAGTGAACAGCATCATGTGATTTATTATATTTTATACAAAAAAAAAAAACGCAGTATGTAAATAATCATAACGCAATATGTAATAATCATATAACATAAAATATGTAGCATATGATTATTACTGACAATACTTACTGACTAAATATCCTTCATGATTTCCTCTTTGCTTTCATTTGCGTTCTACGATTCTTGCCTAATCTTTGCTTTCCTTTTCCACCTTTTCCCTTTCTGCCTTCTCCCGGTTTCTGTGGTCGTTTGTACTCGGAAACATCGGCCGAACTGCTTTTTGTATTCCATTTGCTACCCCGTTTTTTACCTCCATAACCATACTTGGCAGCCTTCATTTTCGTCTTTAATTGCGTCTTCGGATTCATATTGCGATTTGCGTGTTTACCTTGTGGTTTCTTCTTGTCATCCAAGAAATCTAGGTCCTTCCGTACGCCCTTACGATACTTTTTAACCTCTTCCAGCAATTTCCTTTTCTCCGCATGTTTCTTTAGAGTTGCTTCGACTTGCATTTGCTTCGCAACCTTTTTCTGTTGTCTCAGCTGCCTCACTTTTTCCGATCTTTGCGCTATCGTCTGCTTCTTCATCAGATTCTCTCGCACTTTCTGCATGTGCTCGTCAGACTTGGCCATCTCGGCAAAGTAATCTTCTGGCCTAGATGTTGGTATACCGAGTTTCTTTAACTTATTAATACCATCCATAACAGCACCCTGAGCCTGACGGTGAAACATATTCTCTCTACGAAAGTCATTCAGAACAGGATCCTCGGACGGCTTGTATTGAGGTAACTTTTTATTTCCCTGTAGCTGCTTAGCCCGCCTTACTTCTTGCTCCTGCATTTGAAGCGCCAATTCCGGAGCCAACGGTGCAGGTGCGTTTACCATATCCAACCTCTCGATCCACGGCAAATTCAGCTTTATTTCATCCAATTTTTGCTTCATGAGACTCTACGATTCGTTTACAGGAAATGTTCAAGTTAGAGGTTATATAAACTCCAAAATGTACTGCAGCAATTTCTGATAAAACAATCACTCACGACGCAGTTCCTGGGCTGCTTGCCACTCGTCTCAACCGCAACGTTGAGCCCCGGTTTCAGTAATCCCTTCGCTAGGGCCTCCTGCAGCTGGACACGTGAATAAAGCGAGGTTAGAATACGCACGATGTCGACGGTAAGCGTAGACGGAAATAATGATACTCACCTCCTCGTCGGACGAATTGTACTCCGAATCTGATTCCGATGTTTCTGGCATTGCGAATAATTTACTATTACCTTTATTTAACTGTGATTAACCGGCAGGACGTAGTCCCGAACGACACGAGGACAACACCAGTACAGTGTACACCACGCCGACGGCCGACCACGCCACTTTCCACGGTGAAGATCTCGACGACGACAGGTACGTGGAGTGACATCCGGTGGAGCAATCTGGAAATTTATTCGCAAGGTAAATACCGACAGGTTAAAAAAAATGTTCCTCTTTCTCAATAAAATTTTTTTTTCGCAAAAAGTAGAGAGAAACAAATCTTTTTTAAAAATATTTTTCCACATGAATTTTCCTTTATTGTATATAAATTATGATATATGAATTTTTTCTGTAGCCAGAAGAAAATTTTTTTTCATCGTTTTCACGCGACCTCGACCGCTGATTATGTTAATTAACTCAATCGCAGAATAGCTTGCAGCAAAATATGTGCCTATGCAATTCGTGGTCTCCGTGTCGAACGAGAAAAGAATCGAAATTTCTGTGTTTTCCTCGCAATCCGGGGATTATTAGAAGTTAATTTCTATATTCCTATGTGATAAAGAGTGAGAATAATTTAAATCGAAAAATAGTCGACGCAATCGGGTAAGAAAAGGGAGGCCTCCGGGAATTAAAAAATGTATAATTTAAAATGGCGCACGACGAAATATGTCCACTTACGTACGAAATGTACGCCGTTACGACGCCGCTTGAATTTTGACACACAGTGTCCCCCGGATTCGCTCACGCGTTTTATTTTACGCGCGAGCGGATCCGAGAGAAGAGATCCAAGAGAAGAGCAGGAAAAGCAAACGCGGTGCTAATTCGTAATCGTAAGATGCGCGTAGAGATGACTGTAATGGCTTTGATAAGACTCTCAAATTCGGTTACTCGCGCAAGAAACCAACGACTTGAAAGTAAAGATCCGACTTCCTGGTCGTAACCTCAATCATTCCGTTAAGGACTTCGAATCGATTTCGCCGGGATCTTCGCGAGAAAGAAAACTTCGTTATTTCCGAGACACACCCGTGCGCGCGCTCGCGCGCGTTACTCTTAAATTCCTATCTACGCCTCGTTCTCGGGGAACAACGGAAAAGTCGAGGCTAAGCAAATGAGTAATTAAAGCGATTACATTTATTGGTTCGAGTCGCAGCTGCGGGGAGATCGCTTCTGCTTAATTCCGTAATCGAAATTCTCGCGTTCCCTCCATTTCGTCGTTGCATATGCGCGTCGGTCACCCCCGTCCGTTGGTGCTGCGGCGATTGAACGACAACGAGCGGAGCCGGCCGAGCCGGCCGAGCGTCCGCGAGCGAGCGGCGACGGCCGCGGCGTTCGGCACTCGGGTCTCAGCGTAGAGCGGCGGCCGCTGATTGGCCGGCGGCGCAAGCGTGCCGGCCGGCCGACCAATCGCGACGGCCGTCGCCCGCGGGGCGAAGCGGTGCGCGAATTGCGCGATATAACCACACAAGCACAGTCTCCGGGCTCCTGTCTGACACGCGTTATGTGCTCGATGCCCAGAATTTTCGTCGCAGCTGGCCGGATGACAACGACGTAACATCATGGCGGATAACGATAAGAAGCCGATGTCACGTTTAATGAAACTCGCCAACAAGTTTAACTGCTTCTACCTGTCAGGTAAGCGTACGCGACGAGTCGCGCCCGCACCGCCACGTATCAACCCCGGCGACGCGTCTCCCGGCCGCGTGATCGATAGGAACGCGACGCGGCCACCGTTCGCGCGGACCGCCGAGAATATCGATCTTCGCGTCGCGTCGTGTATGTATTTACCCGTTCGCGTTTCGGAGCAAAAATAATGGGGAGGAGAGAATAAGAAAAAAAAAAGGAGTATCCCGACCGCGTATCGCGGATACGATTATCGACGCGCCTACCCCCCCGCGTTTCCGTCGCCTCGTCGACACGGCGGTCGGCGGTCGCGTTCCCGAATAACTGCCGCAAAATCACCTTCCGCTTTTTTCTAACGACAGATACCTACTACGCCTAACGCGTGTTTTGAATACGGTCGTTTAGAAAGATCGCCGCGTATCGCAGAAACTTTGACATGTAGCTTAATTCCGAGAGAAATGCGACTGCCTAGCTAAGTTTACGTTTAGAATCTTGCGTAAAATATGTAAATTTGTTGCGTCCGATGCATGCGTCGCTCCGTTTTCCAAAGATGACTCTTCAACGGCATTTAAAAAATATTTTTGTCATAAATATTCATTCTTGGTACATATAGAATAAAATTATAATATTTCTATAAATGATGAAAGAATACATTTATTCCTTAGGTTTACATGCAGGAGAATGCAGGGCTTTTGTTGTCGATGGACAGCAAGTTGGACTTGTACGTCCAGATGTGATGAAAGAGATATTGAATCACCCACAAGTGAGTTTGTCTCATCATCTTTTCATTCATATATTTAAACATCTGTTTAAACATCTGTATTTAATGCGACGTTAATTTTCAAGGTATTTCAAGTACAGCCCGAATATGTGCAATTAAATCCAGCCTTTCGGGATTACACTGAAAGAAGTGCACGCGTCGATGAAGTGTTGAGGGAATGGATGGCTAGTGGAAAATTTGTAACATTACGAGGCTGGAGAGAGGAATGTCATGAAGTGCGTGCACAATTTAATACACAACCGTTGTTTAAGATGGATCGCTCGGCTACATGTATGTATCAAAGAAAATAGAAGAGAAAAATATAAATTAAATATATCTCAATTAATTATAGTACATTAGATATATATGCATTTTGATATGACAGGTTTATTTGGAATTCGGAAATACGGAGTGGATATAAACGGCTATGTAATGGACCCTGTCAAAGGCTTGTCAATATGGTTACAGAAGCGTAGTCCGACCAAACAGACATGGCCGGCATACTGGGATAGCATGGTGAGCGGTGGATTGAGTGTTGGTTACGGTATAAATGAAACCGCGATAAAAGAGGCCGGCGAAGAAGCTGGTATTCCGAATCATCTTATTGCCAAACTTAAGAGCGCCGGCTGTGTATCGTTCTTCTTCGAAAGTGAGAGGGGTCTGTTTCCTAACACGGAATTTGTATATGATCTTGAACTTCCGCCCGACTTTGTACCAAACAATAGTGACGGAGAAGTGGAGACCTTCGAATTACTCCCCGTTAGTGAATGCTTAGAGAGGATACTTTCCCCACATTTCAAAACCACTTCTGTACCAGTTGCCCTTGACTTCTTAATTAGACATGGATACATTACAGCGGAGAACGGTGAGATACGATAGATCGTTCGCTCTAAAAATTGAAGAAGGTGCCGTGTGATACTAATTTGTTCGTTTGCTTTTGTTGCAGAGCCTAACTTTATACAGATTGTGGAGTTACTTCATGTACCTCTGCAGACTATGTACAATCATCGACACAAAGCTAGTAATAGAATGGCTAATGGCGAAGCGATCGAAGCTTTAGAAAAAGTTTAAGTTTTGTTAGGCTCTTAATTTATACTGTGCTAATGGCTATGAATCGAATGAAATGAATGAGGTTCCTTTTCTATGTTTCTTCATTGGACAAGTATTGAGTATAATATTACACACAGTTATACACATGCAAGACGTAAAGAACTTTTTATAATTTATAAAAATCATAATTTATAAAGACACCTATGGATTTACAGACAAAACCATATACTTCTTATTGAGCTGACCATATTTCTGCATTCATTTTAAGACTGTTTTAATTGTTTATTTCATTGTTCTTGTATTTACAACGAAAAAGAAAAACTCAATACGCTTTATTAACTGCATCAATAATAACATGAGAATTTTATAACGCGCTTTTCTCTTATCTATACAAGTTTGTGTGATTCATTAAAAAAGTAATTACAAATTTTTACAAATCTTGTATAACGGAGTAAAATGCTAACTAGTAATATTATTTGACTGGACAAAGTTTTAAAGATAATTTCTTCCATCTATACAGTTCTTACATTTTTTCTATGTTATATTGAGACATTTTTCAACTTAACCTGCCATTATTTAGCACAATAAAATCGTATACCAATTACATTATTATCGTGCTTGTCAACTGAACAGATGCATTGTAATAAAAGCAAATGATGATTAAATGAAATTGACTTACGGTATGCATTAAAGTCGAAACAAAATTCCAGTATTACGAACGTAGCATTCCAGAGAATAAGTTTGTCGATAATATTGCATTTAAGGACTGAATGATTTTTTTTAATAGATATAATTAATACCTTTACATGTATATTAAAACTTTCAGCATACAGCTTGGAATTATCAGTGCGAGACAGTCTGCATAACACTAAAATCACATTTACAGTATTATAAGAACGAATATACCATATACTTTTTTAATAAGTCAAAAAATTTACAGTCTGATCATGTGCTGACTTTGTTCAATTGAATTTTATCATCAAACTCTTAATCACTTAGCATCTTTCTTTACTAGTGATCTTTTAAAGAAGGCTCGAAAACACTTATATTATTTATCTTAAGCTTAAGCATATACTAATGTTTTATAAATTTAATTAAACGTTAAGTACTTCCACATATAAAAGTTTAAATAAATACTATTTATATTAAATATACTATTTAATATAAATACTATTTATAAATACTATTAATACATCGGTGACTGTACAAGTGAGAAGCACAAAAGCTTAATTATTATAATAATACATCTTTATTCTTAATGGATAATATTTTTAACAGATTATATTTTTATTTCAAATAAGATTAATATTAATATAAATAATTACATTGTATCACGTTCTCATTGATATTCGAAGATAAATAGATAATGTTTCGAGATTATTACATATGAGTATATTATATTTTAGCTGTATATAATATTTATTTATGATTTTCATCTCTACTTTTACAATGGAAGTTTATCGAGTTGTATATTACATTAATACTATATTATATCGCTTTATATCGATGAATTGCGAAGATTATTATTAATTATCTGTTATTAACGTCGTTCATGTGATATATTTTACATCGTGTTTTTAAAAATTTGTTATATATACCTCATAAAAAGGAGCATACATACTTATTCATATAATTAATCTGTTAATATTCGTGTTAAATTCATTATTACAAAAATCGCACTATGCGTATGAGTGTGAAATCCAACATCATGTATTTGTTATGAAAATATCGGTTATGATAAAATATATATTAATAAGATAATAAATTATCGCATTTCTGCACAAGAACGACACGCGAACATTTGTACCATGCCAAAAACTGAAGATTCACAAATATCTGGTTCAGGAAATATCTCTGTTTCTAACATTTAAAACCTTTGTAAAGTATAAAATATTCTGTAGAATAACTGAAGTAGTATAATTGAATTTTTTTAAGTATAATTTTTCGTAATAATCTCTTGCATATGCCGATGAATTGACATTGCGATAATTATAAAATTGTTAGTTTAACAGGTTTTTGCAGTCAAGTCCTATAAGAACTAACCGAACTGCGTGTAGTAGATTTCATAAGTTTAATACTTTTGTAATGACGTTAATGTAACAATATACTAGTCACGCTCATCTTTATCACTCTATTTCTCTTGTAACATTAATCTGGTCATCAGACACAATGTTTGTGATACATTTACCTTAAGTGAGATTTTGTTTCCTAATACTATGATTCAGTTTTGTGTTTTGTGATAGGGATGGATAGGACTGGTTATATGTTTATTGCATGAATAAAATAGTATTACATTACATGGCCGTACACGTTGATCTATTGCTTAACTACGATGCAGTAATAAGGAATTGTATATTTAGGGGGAAATGTTTATATTCCGATTAACAGTGACACTGATTTAACTACAGATTGTTATGTCAAGAGATCTTGCAAGATTTATATTGTTTTGCATACATGGACTACTATATTGTAACTAAATGAGTGATTATCGTATGCGATCATATAATATTAATTAGCTTGTGCACTTAGCTTTTGTATTCTTCGTTGCTGCCTAAAATATGTATCAATTATAAGAAAGAGCATATATATATATAAAAGAAACTTGCGAGCCGCCTATTTTTCGCTAATTAATGTGATTAAATTAATGAGATTTTAAACATGCAACGCGGTTCGTGATCTGATCAAACGGTTTCGCCGCCTGAATCATCGCATAAAAAAAAAACTTCACAATATACACGACCGATTAATGGTAAAACGTTTAAAAAATGTAGATTAAAAAATCTTCTGAAGTAATATATTTTAAACATTTTTGTAAGTTGGTTTCAATTTGTCAATTGTTATTATATTTAAATTTTGATGATTTTAAATTTCAAAGAATAAAACGATTTAAAGAGATTAATAATTATATCGACGTTTTTCTAAAAACATATTTTTGTGCTTATTTTTTAAATAATCTTTTCATGACCGTCTAAAAAGAGAAAAAAATAATAAAAATAATTGTTATAAATTTTTATTTTATTTTTTTTTGAGAAAAATAAAGGATGGATAAAACTTTTACCTATTCGTTACAAATATTTCGCGCAAATTTTAATATTCTGAAAGATGATATATCGACATGCATATACTTATATATGATATGACATTATATTATCCTGATGCAAATAAATTAATTTTTTTAGCGCAAAAGAGATTGAATTTTGAGGTAAAATATAATAATTTATTCCTGCACATTTTCGGGAGAGAATTGTAAACTGCACATGAGGTTTTAACAAACTCCACTGTATAATGTTGTTATTCCAATGCTCCCGTATTTTGCAGGCAGAAGTTGTATAAAGATATGCGGATTGTTATGCTCAATCTGTTTAACGTTAGTAAAAATCTTGACGATAATGTCGATTGCATCGAAGATGTAGTTAAAAATGTAAGAAGTGTGTAGTTTTAGAATCAGATGATTGTACTTACATAAATAATGAGAAATATTTGGACTGGCTTTTTATTACATGTGATATTTGTTGCTTACCGTTGCTACGTTAATCTTTTATTATTCTGGCGTGTGGAAATCCGGCTGCAGTTATTTTGCTTAATCAAGATTATTTCTGACCGTAATATAGCGAAAGTGAGGATATACGTTGCGATATATATATTTTGCTATACTTTTATTATATTTAACTGACGATGGTATAACGTAACCACATGTATTATAACAACACGTGTGATAATAAAATAAAATTTGTAATTGAAAATGATGATGAACACACGAAATATCGCGTGTCTTTTCAATTGTGTTGTTGCTTGATAAATTTTGTAGTGAGAGATGTTTTCCGTGTAAGTTATCTAATTTTCAAATCTTATCCAATTTAATTACTCGCATAGTTAATTTAATTGCATTCATTTAGAATTATGGTTAAATATGAAAACATATATGCTTTTATAAGCACAAGCGTTTGTAAAACGTAATAAAACCAACTATAGCTTCTAGAAAGTTAAGCGGATGATTTATTCTCGGAAACACACGCTTATTGCAAGCTCGCCTTCTTGTCGCATTTGTTCGTGATCGTGACAGCAAAGTAAGAACGCCAAACACGCGATCGTTTTCTTCTTAATAAAACAATTGATTATTAATTCCCGCGCTTAACGAAAGGTTTATGCATGCTACTTATTGAAGCGTTTCCCCGCGCTAAATCGAAGTAAGAATCTAAGAATTTAAACGGAGGCAGAAGACACGAATTTTGAAATTATCGTCTAACTGCGAAACGCGGGACAACGATTTTATTACCACTTGAATGTATTTTGCTTCGAATTATTTGTTGCTCGTGCACAGTTCACTCACCGATCATGAAGCACTGTGCAGGAACCCGCCAAATCACAGCCGGGAGGGTGATACATACGGCGTCCAGCACGGCATCCGGCGTTTTTATTTCGTCCGTAGCGACGATGTCCCACTCGTTCCAGTCGACACGAGTAGGAACGGAGTATTCGGCGTACGTATTCAGCTTACAACACTCAACCGGATTTCTTTTTGTTAACGAGAAGAAGAAATACGATCGACAACGTCTCGCACCGCACCGACGGGAACGTGAACTCGTATTACCTGCGCGCCGCGCCGCCCGCGCCGTACAGCGTGAGCTGTCCATAGACTATATAAGTCTATGGAGCTGTCGCTCCTCGCGAATCGAGCCCTCTGGATTCAGCCAATCACGTTCGACCGCTCCGAGCCGCCGGCGAGCGGCCGCAACGTACAGGTACATACACTATAGGTGCGATCGTTAAATAAATCCTCGAAACTTCGTAAACAATTAACGTATCTTCAAAGTCGGCGCGCGGGCGATTGTTTTGGTCGGCGAGCGGCCTCGCCACTTTGTTTTCGTCAACGTTCGGAGTACCGTTACTTGAAATTGAAAGTCACTCAGCTATCATTCACCCGGCCGATATGTAGGCCCAGTTCCGCAAATGTCGGTTAACTTTTAATCGTTAGATTAACTCACTCTTCGTCTCTTTCTAAGGACTCTAAGGAAGAGGTTAGAAAGAGACGGAGACCGGAGAGTGAGTTAACCGCTAAGGTTAAAAGTAAACCGATGTTTATGGAACTGGGCCTTTAATCTCGCACAGTACACAGGTGTGTTCGTGCTCCGCGCGCCCGCCGCATCGCGTCGCGTCGCAGTGCTGCGTGCGCTGTGCTACTCGAAACGTGTTCCTACATACCTACGATTGGCATTCCTGTTCCTCTCGTTCCGCGGCAATATCGGCGCGCTCAACATTGCAATTAGCAAGCATATTAAAGAGCGTTCGTCGCATGAATCGCCCGCTCGAGACGTAGACGAGGCAAAGGTACGGCAATTTGTAAATTATTTGCAGTTTCGTTGTGATATTCGCGGGCAATAGTCGCTTTTTGAGTGTCGCATTGCAGTTATCTCGCGTGAATGTCTCGCGTCGCGCTTTGATGAACGCTGGACGGAATTGTCATGTAGCACCTAATTTATCTCCGATTCTCTCCGTAGAGAGAAAGAATTAGGCCGAGTGATTATTGCATTGAGTGATTTTATAAATAACGGAACGCCGTGATACGAATCCGTTCGTAAATACTATTTATAATTTCGTGTATTTAGCGAAGCGTAGGTTAGCGACCGCGGTAGTCGCGTGTATGTATGTATGTATATGTATATGTATACTAGCCGTCCACTTGACTCGCGCAGTATCGCGCGAGGTTGCCGTCCTCGAAGATTTCGTCGCCATTAACGTAACGCGGTGAACACACGGAACGAATCGGAGTGTCGCGAATCTTAAAAATTTCGAAAGATAATCTATGATAGAAAACGTTAAAGTATTTCGGGAAAGTGTTATCGGGAGTGGCACGCGGCCTCGGTGTTTTTTTTCTTTTTTTTTAACGTGACGCGTCTTGTTTACGCGAAATCACCGTGCGAGGACAATAGTCGGCAAGCAGCGCATAACCGTTCCGATACGTACGATACATACGTCGCAGTGAGTTAAGATCCCTCGACCGTTTTTGGCGTACACAATACGCAATTATCTATCGCGCAATTAACTATTTGCGCGTAATAACGTTGAGTGATTCGCGCGAGAGTAATTAATATTTGTCAAGCACGTACACTTCGCGCGATCACTTTGCATCGCGTATTTACGCACAAAACTCTTGTTCTGTCTGCTTATAGGTAAAAGTCCAAAGACTGGGAAGCTAGCGTACCCTCGTCGCCGATTTAATTGATTAAACGAACCGCAGCCGGTTCGTCGCGTTTGCTTCGGGAGTGTCGTTTAAGTAATCGGACTAAAGACTTTTTCAAAGTCCATTTGAAGAGTATTACGGCGTATTTGACGGAATATTCTTCTCGTGGGCTTTTTAAACGGGAGTGCCGTACAGTATCGCGCGAAAGACTTTTACTGATTATAATTAGTCCGCGCGCGCGATTGTAGTTTATTATCCGCGAGTGTTTCTCGCGAGTGTCCTGTGCGAAGAGGAGGAGGAGGAGGAGGAGGAGGAGGAGGAGGGCTGACGCTCTGAGAGGAGGAGGAGATCCGAGAGAGACATCGGGCCTTGGTGGAGCAACCTTAGGACTTAGGGTGAGTATCATCTCTTATCTGCTACATAATTAATAGTTCTTTTCCATTTATTCGGATTGTCTTATCTCGATGAGTTAGAAATAATTAGAGAAAAAGAAATTATACAAAATTTTACTCTTATAAAGATCTTTTTCGGTAAATAAGTAATTGTATTGCTATAATAATTAATATTTTATTGAAAGACGAATTAGAGGCGTAAGAATTATCTTTTGAAATGTTGATCATTTTGAGCTTTCTTTAATTTGAATCCTATGTTTGTATGTTACAGTAGTATCATCATACGAACTCCACCCGTTGCGCATCGGATTGGTGAGTTCAGAAATTTTTTTTATTGAGGTAATGAATCTACGATTAATCAAATATAGAGCAAATGTGTGTCTCGACACATGTCGAATTATGACAATAAATTATAGTATAAAAATATTGCATCTCGTAGACTCGTTGCCTTGTTTTCTCAATTTCAATCTACAATCTGTTCTGTATTAGTTCGTGCGCATGCTGTCATTCATGATTTAGATAATAAATTGCTTCGCTCCCTTCCTAGCTTGAATTGAAGTAACATCTAAATAATTTCCATATGCTTTTCTACACGAATTTCATTTGACTTGACAATTTCGCTTTCGTTATTAAAAATATGAACAATTTTTCGTATTTCAGTTTTTTTATATTTCAGTTTTTTTTAATTGACAATTTTTTTGTTAAAACGCTTCATTAAATAAGTTAGTGTTTTGATATTTTTGCATACAATTTTTCATATTTCAGTTTTTTATATTTCAGTTTTTTTTAATTGACAATTTTTTTGTTAAAACGCTTCATTAAATAAGTTAGTGTTTTGATATTTTTGCATATAATTTAATAATACAATTTTTGCATATAAATTCTGTAAGATGAGTATATTTAATATGCACGATATGTTCAAAATAATTTTTGTTATACGAGTATATCGACATCATGAATAATTTTAGACGATCTATAATTCGCATTAGATTTTAGGACTGAACGTTACTTATAATTTTATATATCGTGTAATTTTAGTTCGTATCTGTGTGTATTCTGATTCTTTAAATATTCCGTTACCGAGCACATAAAATTAAATTTGTTCCAAATAATGACAATAATTGTCTGAAATGGATTTAGTAATAAAGAAATTGTTTTGGTAAACTGTACTTCAGGAATGCAAATAAATAATAAAATCTTGTTTTTTACATGAACTTCAAGTATAGAATCTTAATTTTCAAGATATTTAGTGAGAAAATTAAAGAAATTATGAAGAAATATATTTCGAAAAATATTTGAGAAAGAAGTTACCTTACCTTTTAATAAGAAATATCACTCTACTTGCAAAACGTACGTATCATCGAACAGAGATTGTATCTGTGGGAAAGATTAATTCGCAAGATGACTAACACATTACACATTCCTTTAAAGATTACGCATATGTATGTCTGTTATCGCTACTATCATTATAATTCTGTCATCGTAACAACTGTTACGATAACGGTTTTCGCGTTAGTCGACAAATAAGCGGAAAGCGAAATTGTGAATACAAAAAAAATGGGGCGATCGTTTTGGATACTTTGTGAGAGGCACGTGCGATCGTGGACCATACGGCTGTCGCATCGTAAATCAACGAGTCCAAACAGGGTTTGTTACGTTTCTCCTGAGATTTATTTTGGTATTATCGATAACCTTTCGATGATAGCCTCGGCGTTCGCGCCCTTTCGCGATTCTCTTCCACATGCCTGTTTACACGATTCATATACCGTCCGTGTATCTTAATCTCACGATCGGGAGGATTAATTCTTGTCAATGAGAGTTCGAAGATTTGTTGCTCGATCGCGGTCAACATTCCTTTAGTTTTGACGTAATCCTAGCAATACCACGATAATTTCTTACATAGTTACAAACATCGAGAGACAATACTTTATATAAAAGATAATTATTAATGTTAACTTACATTCCGTAAATTACATGATTAGGAGATATTACAGAGTAAAGTGCTGAGCCGTATTATGGTCAAATAAACAATAAAAAAAATACAATACAATTGCACATTAAAATTACAAGAATTTAGAAGTTTTGATATATCTATAGTACATTATATATATGTATACAGGGGTTTTTTATATACCCTACAATATATATGTATATATCTTCTATAATATATCTAAAATTTATAGTAATGAGATGTATAAGTTGTGATGTCAATGGTTGAGTACTATATGAAATTGCATTCTGTGTAATATTAAGTTTTTATTGTATTGAATGATTTGCAACTATGGTGTAATCAATTTATAAACTTGATAAAATATTTTAATAATATGTTTAATTATAATTACACGCAAATCTTAAAATATTTATCGCAAATTTTAAGATAAGTATCGCATCGATTGTCGGGCACCGTCGACCTGTGGAGGCATCGCGCGCGTATTCGGCCTAAATCTATATCGAGAATACCATGAGATTTCGCGCACATGCTAACAGATGCATCTCGTTTGTCGGATAGCCGCAGACGGATGCAACGCATAATGGGACGGAGCGCGAATAACGGCGGCGGAGTGACTGCTTGGTGACGCTCGACCCGTTTAAAAAAGATCATCTCCCTTGTGTCTGTTGCTGAGCGTTGCTGAAGCAATGCGAACGCGAGAGAGAAAGGGCCATTTCGAAGTTACGAGTTCACGAGAAAACGTTATTTTTCTCATGCCCTTTTCAGTGACATTCCCTTAACACAGCGGACTGGTGATTAAAAACGATCTTTCGCATCTGGCTACATTTTGCGCGCATAGGATTCACATTACGCATGTGTCGCAAAATAACTTGATAACACATGTTCCATACAAGATTTGCCATAAAGTCATTCATATATATATATATACATATAGATATCGAGAATATATTTCTTATTGAATTTTGAAATAATTTATTCGAAAATTTAGTTAGTAGAGCATTCTATCTTCTATAATATTTCTGCAATGATTAAATTTTTGCTATTAACTGTTTTAGCAATTAAGTTAGTAGATTAAAATTCGCTAAAAATTAACAAAAGGTCAAGGTATCATTGCCACTTATATTCCAGAAATCTAGTTCGGGGTTTGAAACGGTCCAATTTTAATATTAAATAACTTCATAATACGATTTCGAATAATATTTTATTCGAGATTACTAGATACTGATCAAAAATAAATTATATGTTTAATTAAGAGTTAAAAGTATGTTATGGCAAACGATGCCAAAAGTACTCCGTATCAATAATAGTCTATCGAGATCGGAGTAGTCACGAGCACTTCTTATATGTAGTTTTCAATGTTAAATATGTTTAAGATTTTAAGCGTTCCATAATTATGAGCGGACTCGGATAAACTGACACAATTCAGATATAAAATGCAAGTTACATTTAAGCTACATATGTCGCACATATAAAAGTTGCGTGTTTAAGCGAGATGACGATTGTGTCTGTCAAAAATTGCGCTCTGATTTACGTATATGTCATTTATTCGCATATTGTGTTTTATTTTCTGCTGTAAATTCAGTCGAAAACCGCGTGATAAACAGCGTTATACGATTAAGCTTCGATTTACTGGCTTCGCAATTATGTTCAGATACCATTCAGCTAAAAATAAAGTATCGATGCGAAAAATGCTCTATATCGGTAATAAACCAACAATACATCCGATATGGTATCGAAGTATCCCCAAGTTGCGGAAAGCGCGGGCGTGAAAAACGTGTGCAGCCGTGATCTTCGCCCGCGAGACGACCGCCTCCTAAGCGATCTCCCCGCCGCGCCGCGCCGTCCAACGCGGCGGCTACAGCGGCAGAGAGCAACTTTGACCACGGTGGAAACGAGGAGAGAATCCCGGAGGGACGTTGGACCAAGGGAGATGCACATCAACCGCGTGCTGCGGTGGGGATCAAAGGAGGAAGAGAAAGGGAGAGAGGGAGAGAGATGACCGGCGGGAGAGAACTTCGATAGAGCGAGATGGACGGATCAAAGAATCCGGAGGGAGGGAGAGAACGTGCCGATCTGCGGAGCGGTGGGAGAGACCGCGAGATCGCGTCGGCAAAATACAGAGAGAGGGAGAAAGAGAGAATGAGAGACGGTGCGAGAGGGGGCGAATAGGAAGAGGGGGAAAGACGAACTCTCCTCCCGGTGGAGAGAGAATCCAACGTGGAGAAAGAGGAAGTCGGGCCGCGAGCGCGGGACGAGGAGAACGAGTGGTGAGAGAGAAAGAGCCGGACCCGGCGCGAGGAGAGGGAAAACCACGGGGGCTTTTGAAAAAGTTTTATCTTGTCGGTACGCTCGGCCTCTCAGACGCTACCGAACGCCGGTACGGTGTTGTTGGCCACGGCGTGGTCGCGGCCTTCTCTGGCCTCCTCGGCGACAAGTTGCTGGCAAAGAGAGCGAACGGAGAGAAAGAAAGAAAAAAGAGAGAGAGAGAGATATAGAGAAGGACAGAAAATCTCGGTCGTGCGCCCGCGATTTCCGGTCCCAGTCGGTCCTCCCGTCGTCAACTTCCGTCCGTCCGCGCGCCCGCGGACGTTCGCGCGCGAGAACCCGCGAGGACCGCCGAAGAGAAGGCTCTCCACGAGCGTCATCCGCAGGACAAGAGGGCAAATTCCTCCTGCGTGTCCTTGGAGGAATTATTCTTTCTTCGCCCGTCTCGCCATGTACCGTCGCTGAGGTGTCCCGCAGTGCCGATCGAGAGAAAGAAAGAGGGAGAGAGAAAGAGAGAGGGACGAACGGCGATAGGTAGGAAGAGACAGAAAGAGAGAGAAAGAGGGTCAGTCAGGAAGAGGGCGAAGAGGTCGAGAAGTGACTCCTTACCGGTCGCGACAGACGGCCAGCGGCGAGATGAAGAACCGTGTGTTGCTAAAGAGTGCGTTGCTCCTGCTGCTGATCGCGGCGGACGGCCTGGTGACAGCATCCGTGGTAAGTTTTTGATATAATCCGATCTTGGGGCCGGGATCTCTTGGTCCTCCGATCCGAAATTACCGGTATTCCCGCAGAATTCCACCTCGGGGCGGACGGTGCTCCGAAAACGCGTTTAGGAGCACGCTGCTCCGAAACGCATCTCGGTTCGATTCAGTTAGGTATAAACTTCCTTTTAGAAAATTGTACTTATATACTTGTAATACTACCGGACGATGACTGAAAATACGAGACATTTCATTGACATTACGTGTCTGTTTAATCGTCAGGAAATAACACTAGGAATGTATAGCAATTATCACTGATAAACTTTAAAATGGCGCTGTCGAAAGAAAGTTTATAGCATCGTTAATATTTTGTTGTTAAGTACGCCTGAGATCGCGTACTTATGCATAGGAAAGTATTTGTTCTTAAAACTGTTTGCAATTAAGATTAATTAAAATTTAAAAATATATAACGCTAGATTTTGCTACACGCGGTAATATTCGCGAATTTATCAGCTGAAGCATTTCGGAACTCCCTTCCTGCGCGACACACGGGCGATTAGATAGCCCGTGTGGTTCAATCACCGCGATTATACCTGTTATGTGTCTCACTTACGTTTGCTGATAAAGATCGCCGCATACTTCGCGGCGAAGGCACGCTTATCGTTCTCGTAAATCGTCGCGATAGATTCGTACCTATAACATGTGGAGTGCGGCGCGACGTTACAAATAATCCCTTACTTTTTAGAGATATCAAAGATATTCTCCTCTTTGAATTGTATATCATGATTCTGACATGTTCTTCCGTTCTTTGATGTATCTACAATTTTGTGCAATAAAACGTTTGCATATGATCCGAACAAGGCAGCATCTCATTGTGCTCCAGCTGCGCTTCGCTCGCGCTTTAGACGGTTGAAAAGTTGACATAAAAGTCAATCCAAGTAAAGCGACAACTGAGAAAAATTGATTAATTATTCAAACTTTTCGTTTACACCAACGCTGGCGCTGAGTTTATTTAGTCACCAGCTGTATTGATACAGCTATTATGGTTATTATGGTCTATGAAACTCCTGTTGCTTAATCTTCTCGACGCGATACCTGAAATTTTTCAGTTTTTAGAATAACGGATATAATGCTTCGTAGCTGTTAAATTGTAATGAACATAGTGAAATAAATAATTTGAGTTGTAGGAATAATTATAGTAATTTATTAAATAATAGTCACATTATATAATAACACGAAATTTTCTGTCGCATAAATCGACTGTGTAGAATAGCATTTTAAATGAAAATAGATTATATAGATCTCCTTCTCTATAAAACTATCCGTGATAAGTTCAATAATTCTTGACGTTTCGTACTCTTTTTCCGTTCCTCTTTGAAAAATAAAATGGAAGATGCGCCGACTCGTTGCGTCGCACAAAGAAATCCTTCAATTTAACAACGATCAACAGGTACGGGAAAAGAGGACCGGCGGAAATATGTCGTTGAATCTCGTCGAAGGTGCTGCGGGTTCACAATCAGAAAATACGGATCGAATTGTTATGCGTAACGCCGCCGGACTTGTTCGACAACCCGGCAGCGAGACGTTCCGGGATAATTCGCGCGAATCGATTATATTCCGATCACACCTCCAACTCCGTAGAAGCGGATACGAGCACGAGTCGAACTCGTGTCGTGGCGAACTCCGATCGTTTCTGGAACCCGCCAATCCAGCGAAATATCATTCCGCGAGGCACGGATTTCCGCCGAAACGACACTTCGCCGGCGTGGCCTGATATGACGATCCTTCTTCATCAGCTTCATTCGCAATTTCGGCGGTGCGTTCTTTTTTTACGCGTTTATAACAGTGCGTGAACGAGTTTTTCAATCTTGAGTTAAATTCTTGCTAAAAATAGATCGTCTTATTGTTTTATTGTCAAAAAATTTCACTTTTTATCTTTGTGGGGCACCTTATATACACGCGGAAGGAAAAGTTTCTCAAATTTAATGGAAAATGCGGTGTTCCAATAAAAAAGACTTTGTATAGATATGCTTGTCTGGATGATCCATAAAGATATCTTACCCGTTCAAAATAATGCGGGAAATCAAAACGATTCAGTACATATCTCGTTCTGGAAAGCAAGAGGTTCTTCGCATGATTTTGTAATCCATTTTATAAAGGATAATATTTAATATTTCTTTGTATGAACACAGATGTATTACATACAATTTCTGAAAGTCTTTGTTATCTATTTATCTTTTTCGCTAATATAATCTCTCAGATCAAAATTGTATTGTAGGTAGATATGTAGAATATCAAGGCTGACGCATTATAAAAATTTAGAAAACTTCTAACAATTTTTCGGATAATATATTGAAATATTACAGAGGTATCTAACGTTGCTGCGAAGAAGAGTATTTACTAAAAATAAAAATATAATTAATCTTGTGTATAAAACGAATTATATTGCGCTAATTTAATATCGAATAAAAAATCGTTTAATATCAAATTGTATAATATAATCTAAATCAACCACTGCTTCAAAACACGATTAAAAATTCACGAGATGATTGCATTATCGCATCGAAATTATGATTTTGGAAGAAAATCAGAATTTTCGGCGATAATATTATGGATTAACTCGATTAAATAATAGTTGAGCGGCCAGTATTACGATCGTGCAGATTAATCGGGGCAAGTGCATCGCTGTCACGACTAAAATGCATCGTCGGTCGAAAGCCTTGTTCTGTCGCGATAACTTGACAATGATTGCGTTATCTTCCGTTGCAAGTATTGAATATCGCAATATCGGAACGATATTTATCGTAGTATACCCGCGGTCAAAATAGCAAATTGCTGTCTTGTGTAAAAGCGCTTTTCGCGCTTCGCGGATTCATTCGAGCGAATATTTCAAGCGACACTCTTATTCGAGACATACGGCGATATGCATGTGTCTTTTCTGTGACGTGTGCTATTCAAAGCAGCATGGTAAATGGCTCTATTTAAGGCGCAACGCTGCGCTACAGCGCGAGCGCTCTGCTTGCATCCGCGGGCAGCGATGCACGCGCTCGATAGTACAAGCTAATCGTTCTTTGGATATGAGATGTTTAAATTCGATTGTGAGTGTCGATGCCTCTGCTCATTCTCTATCAGACGTAGTGAGCATCGATATCACTTTGGAGAACCGTGGCGAATTTATTTAAGTGTGCTTCTGTTATTTGCAGATAATAGCAGTTCATAATAATTTGGGGCGTTTGAGAAAGATTTAATCTTTTAATTACAATTTTTGAAATCCGATTATTGCGGATATAACGCTTTGTTCTCATCTGTTACAATCTAATTTGTTGTAATGAAGTAAATCCGACTTCTTTTAGAATTGAATCTATCAGTTATTCTTGGCATAGTTAAAGTAGATCGTGTTAATTCTGAAATGGGCAAACTTCATCGTGTTTATTTGATTATATCCAGTAAACTGTATCTTTTTTAAATGAGAGTGAACAAATCTGACAACTATATGAACATTTAGTTTCGTGCATTTTTCGTGGCGATGGAGAAATTTTTTAGGGACGATATATCGTTCTGACCCACGAGACGACACTGACTCGATGAATCGAGTCGGCGGATATTGAATTAAAATAGTTATTCTCGGAACGGCACGTTCGCCACGGTTCGTCGGTGGCTTGATTAATTTCGAATCGTTCCTCGATCTGGAGTCGAATTATCATTTCACGGCGCTTGCAGGTATTTGCATACATAGACGATCATTTTGCAAACCGGCGTCCTGACAACGAGTCGTAGTCGGATATATTATAAGTCATAGTCGGTGCGAGGGTGAACTCAATTATATTTAGATCGGGGTGCAAATGCGTCTTTCTCTTTCTCTCTCTCTCTCTTTCTCTTTGGATTTTCAAAGAAGGAAGGTTTATTGAAAAATGTCATTACCTAGAGTATAGTTTTTAGTTTTTAGTTTTAGTTTTTAGAGTATAGTTTTTAGTTTTTAGAGTATAGTTTTTAGTTTTTAGTTTTTATGAAATGATTGACAACTAATGTCAGAATTTTAAATATAAATTGCTATGTTTGATATAATATTGAATCTCTTTTACAGTTTTTATACTTAAAGAGATAATATTGATAAATGCCTGAAAATATTATTGCTCACGTTACTTTTTAATGCTTGATTTATCAATACACGTATAGAGTGACGCCCTTGGCACAGATTCGCCTTATCACAAAGCTGTCGATTAGGTTCCGTGAAGCTATAAATGTCGGACATCGTATTTGCGCTATATTATAATAGGTACAATTGTAATATTATTAAGAGTAATACTTTAAATTTGGTTTAACAAGCTACCGACAAGCGATTTTATTGCATTTTAGCCTTTTATCTTTATCAAAGGATTGATAATATATGTATGTAAGGGCAATCAGATAATTATACGCAGAATTGAAATACGTAAGATTTTTTATCTGTGCAAGATATGCTTGCTATTGGCCTAGTTGTTAATTAAATTCGTACATATAAATTGTATCAAAAATCGCGAATTTATATACATATATGGAAAATAATGACAAGATATATTCCACATAAATTAAAATATAAATCATAATGAATTATTTCAATGTCAATTTCAAAGTTGATTAAAACTTGACGATTTAAGAAAACGCTCAGAGTAGGCGCTTAAAATAATACAGCCGAGAGTGACATTGTTAATTAACTCGTACATATCAGTAACCACAGTCGACACCGAACAAAGTGTCGTGGAAGTTTTCCGAATGCAAGTCGTAAAGTTCTTATTGCAGAATTGCGACATATGTATGGAGAGAAAGCCAAATCCCAACACTCGTCCGACGACTTCTGAATATCGTTAAAACGGAGGTCGTACCTTAGGTTTAATTCGTCATTTTAAATCTTACTTGGCCGTAATCTCGGATGTTCCGACATTCTTTATCGTCTTAGGTCACACATGTGCCTTGTGACAATGCATCTTAAAATACCAACGGGGACAAAATTAAGCGGACACTAATACGCGATAAAATTTAATTAATTTCCTACTTTAATCAACGTATCCGTTTTATAAATGCAAATAATTTTATATGATATTCGTTAGAAATTAAATCGTTGAACATTTTGCTTCCTATATTTATACATGTCAAAATATTTTATCGCAAAATTACACAGAAAGATTCGGCTTCGCATTCATTTCAGAGGAATAGAATCGCTACGATTCCTCGAACGCTCTCAAATATTATCCTTTCGTAAAGATGACAATGTACGCGCGCGGAAGAAAAAGTCGCAATCCTTCCGTTATTGTACCTCTTTTTCTCAGCCGTACTCCCGCTATTCCTGACCGTTCCGGTTTGAATTGCGAGGGATTCGCACGGGCGAAGGGTCTGAAAGATTTGTATCTTATGAAAAATATGGTAATGCACGTGTATGTGGCGTGGCGGTGCCCGTTCGATATGGTACTGTTGCTCTGTACCAATGATGCTCGACCGAGAGTATCCCAGAGGATTCGCATTAAATATTATAGATCCACTACAATTTAAATTTGAGTAATATATATATATATTTTTTTACAAGTAAATAGGGAAGTTTCAATTATTATTAAGTAAAATATTTAAAGTTTTCGATGCTTCGCAATAATAATAATTGTACACTACACAGATCTCGTTAACTTTGCCTATTTGCGCTGCCGCCGTACATAATTTCTACTCATGCGATATGCGACCTTTTACGAAGACTGACAAAACATATTTGCGGAGGATCGGGGATTCTCTGAGTTTCTGCGCATGCAATTTCGTACGGTACGAGTAATTTGAAAAGTTCACGTTACCTATAACCACGAAAGATCGTCATTTATCCTTGCGGGGTTTCACTGGGTAGGGAAGAATTTCAAACTCGCCGTTACAGCGCTTCCACAAGCTTGAGCTATACAGAGGCAAAAAGTGTAGCTTCAATGAGATTTTAATCGTTGAATGAACAAAGAACATATAATTAGGATAATTATAATACGGAAGTAATTCGTTGTGCGATGGTCTCGAAGTAACATTTGATTTGTTGGTTTGTTTGATATCTACCTAATGTTATTAATTGCGTTTTATAGTGTCTGACGGAAATATCGATGACGCATGGGAAGCAATTATTGAGTACAAGTTGCTTTTGGATAAAAAATACGACTTAGATGTAATTTCTTCGAACCTTCAATTTCAAGAATTTTGTATCCATAAAATTTTACAAAATCGCTTATAATTGGTATGTTTATGATTAGAGCAAGAGAACTGCCATTTATATTTTTGTAATACGCTCGATATACACACAGTAATGACAGGTTTCGCGGCAGCTATAATTTACCTGTGTAACATATAATTTCCTTGTAAAGTAATGTGTAATGTAGTAAAGTACGTAAGCATTGCTAGAGAAAAATCGAACCAAAATTGTAATTTTTAAAAAGATATTAAAATGATTATTTGCGTTGTGACATGAGCATGACATGATTTATCTTTCGCGCATTAAAAATGATATTATCAAAGAATTCGGAAAGAGTGATTTTTAAAGACTTTTCCTAAAAGTCAGCTTGCATTTCTACTTTCTACATTCTGAGAAAAAAGTGAGAAAAAATGCTCTATGAATATTGAAAACAATACATTACGACTATTGATATTTCATTTTGCTTCGTAGAAATGAAAAAGCGATGAGTGACACGCGTAAATCTTAGGTAATAATCATGCCTGCACAAAAACGGTTTAGAATGAGCTGTTCGAAAAGGCTTAAACCGCTCGAAAATTGAGTATCGGATGATGACTTTAATGTCGCAAGTGCCACTTATTAAAGAGCCTCATAAATTTCACTGGTTAACCCTAATGAAGTCATACGGATATTTTAAACGATTCCCACAGGAACGTGCATGCATTTTAAGGACTTAATTGATTGTCGCGTCGAATTAACCCAAATTTAAAAGGAGTTTAAAGGACTCATAAATTAATTTCGGTATGATAATTGAACTCGCTCTATCAGTGCGATCTTTTTGCATACGGATTCACTTGCGAGCGCAGTTTTACTGTTTCTATATAGTAAAAAATTATCGTAATCTTTCTCTCATCACGCAATATCTTGTAAACATAATATAAACATAATATGATGTGCAAGAACGAGAAATAAAAATCAAAGTAGCTAAAATTAATAATTTCCAAATACCACACAATGTAAAATGAACAGCAAATAATAATGTTATAATTAGCACGTCTTTTAAGCACTGATGATTTACGCACACAATTGTCGCAACCATAATAATTTTAGTCAATGGGCATGTCAATTAAATCGGGACGACACGCGACGCGATCCATCGTGAGATCTTTCGCCTCGACCGCGGTTTTGCGGCAATAAAAGGATCGAGCCGGTATCTGGTCTTACGTAAACCATCAGGGTCATCGAAAAGTCGGGATGCATGTGAGGAAGCGAGAGAAAAAAAGAAAAAGATCGCAAGAAAGCTATAATGCAAACTGATGGGACGAGGAGGGACCTTCGTTCAAGAGGCGTATGCGATATAAATCGCTTACCTAACTGTGCGAAGTCCATTCGCAACGGCTCTCTCAGTCCTTTTTCCACGTCATTACGCGTTCAGGATTTAGTTAATTATTTTAGGCGGGCGGCAACCCTATCTCAGCATTCCCGATAATGTTGTGAAACCTTATCCCGTTACAATGCGATTGTTCGGCTAACAATTTATCCAATAAATATTTATTCCTATTGTTATTACATATTATTGATACATTTTATTCTCGTTACATTATTTTATATATAATTATTAAAAATATAATATACCGAAACTTTTGCCGTTTATAATAATAGGATTCTGCAATAGAGAATACGCTCTGAACTATCGTTTTTTTAATGAAATTTATTTGATCGATCTGATCGGAGATAGATTAAAAACGTCAGCGCAATGTTTGTACAGAGCGCCTAGTAAAATGATGTGACCGTATACCCATCTTATTTAAACTCGATCGATTTGGTTTTTTTGCCGAAAGTTTAACTGGAAGCTATATCGCATCGAGTTGATATTTATCTTCTTGATTAAGCGTCTAATTAATTTTTTCCCCGGCAAAAACCGGCTACAGCTTATTCGGTAATTGGACAGCTAACATATTATTGGAAATACATAACGTTATGTTTACAGGCGCGCGTTCTAATTTCTTTATTTATACGCGGATGAACCGCGGACTCTCGATGTGATATTCTCGCATTGCATGTACGGTCGTTGCTATCACTCGCGTCTCGTGTACTGGCCGTTCGGAATTCTCGAAAGACCGTCGAGAGAAGTCGTTTGCAAGTACTTCTAGTCCTCGAACGGCGGGTACTTGAGAACTGACGACGAGTGAAACCTTAAATGCCGTATTGCCAGGAGGGATCTACTTTTTACCGCACGCCGAGACTCGTGAGCGATTATTTATAAGCTCGCGTAGTCGCGCGCTGAAAGGATATTTACGTTACTTATGCAGTCCACCACTGGCAATTATCGACGGACATCGTTCCATCTCTCTTTCTTCCGTACAATTGAATGATATCGTTCCACGTAGCAGTTAATGAACAGCGACGCGATAAATATACATCGTGGGATCACATATATTATTATGATCACTCGCAGATTACACGAGCGTTTTTTTTTTGCACATTTTTAAAATAATTTAATTTTGATGACTTTTTAATGCATATATTATTTATATGGCTATCTAAATTCGCGAATCTGCAGAACACGTAGGTATATCTTAATATTTAAATACAAAATCGATTTCCTGAGAAGAACTTGAACGACCTTTTAATTACGAAGTTACTTAATAATGGAAGTTAAAGTACTGTAATAAAATATTGAAATCTCAGACGCGGTTAAGTAACAAGATCTTATTATTGGATTGATTTCAATTACTTCAATTTATGACTATAGGTATATCTCGTATTTAGTTAGCGATAACGATATCAAGTAGAAACTGCGAATAATTCATAGTAATATTAAACGTATGTCGTATCAATGCGTGATCATCAAACCTGTTTGTACGGTGTACGTGAGTTAATGGGTTAATCTCAGCAACCTGAACCTTTGATATTTATCATCGCGATTGTATCGCGCGGGCGATAAACGCCGCTTCCTATATTCCGCACTTATTCCGGCGCTTTCTGAGAAGAGGCAGGAGTTGGTGCGCGCGTGGCGGCTTACTCATTGCAGACAATTAAGTGTCTGGGCGGAATAACGAAGGCAAAGTCTCGCCATCGCGTCTTTCTCGCGTCTACGGGAGAGGCCGTAAATAGATATGGACAAGAGGAGGAGGCCCTCGAGGAGACGCGCATAAACATCTACTTAGGTCTACGGGGATGCGTGCCTTTAATTAAAGTCGGGGAACAATTAAGCCACGCGCTTTTTGTGTACTCGCCGCGGAATCAACGGCGCCCGAGAAGCACATCGCGCTGTCTATACATATATTTTCTGACCCACATTTCAATTACTGATGACAAATGCCACACGAGAGACAATTTCCAGTTCGGATTTTCTTTTAATGCAACATATATTTTTCGAGATATTAACTTATAAATTTATCCATTTTCTAATAATCTAATTGATTTTAAACTGTGCTAATATCGAATTAATTCTTATTATATATATATAAAAAATTAATATTTGGACGATTTAAATACGATATATCTATATATATCTATATATTAATGTAATTAGATCCACACAGCCGCAAATATCGATTTAATTACATTACATTTATGATTTACAATATTAAATTGAATCAAATTAACGGCCAAGTTAATATTTAAAGTTAATATTTTATTCGACGGGTCACTTAAACTTTCTCAGTTACTAAACTGCAATAAAGCAATTTCACGATAGAAATTTGATTGAAGTACAATATTAAGTTGAATTGATGTCGCGTGATTAGCTATTATAATAGAGATAAAGAGACTACATTATACATATAGGTATAGCATTCTCAAAATTAATTTTTTTCTTAGAAAGAAGAGATGCTTAATCTCTTATAATATAAATAAGGAAGAGTTATTTAAAACAGTAAATGTTTGCTAAAGTTTTTAAAATTTTCAGCCTGCAATTAACATCCTTATTAATTACTTACTACAAGTTTTAATTAAACGATAAAATTGTCTCGCTATCTTGTCAATTTCTATAAATATGTTTCACGGTGTCTATCGTCGGTGAAATCGACGACGTTTGTCCCTGACGCATCTCGGATATGATGTAATCTCACGTCGTGGATGTACGGGCGTGGAGTTTTATGCAAACGATCCCGTAAATCATTTCATCCACGCTCCATCGAGTCGCTCCCGAAAGTCGACCCCCTTTCCAGCCGTCTTTCGGAGCCGGCCTTTCGAAAACGGGTCTACACCGTGACCAAAACGTTATATACGTGAAATGTCGCGTCCGATACCACGAAGGTCGAGAGTATCACTTTCGGATTCGAAATGTCGCGAGATTAAAGATTCAAGCTTGTTTACGTGCTTGCCGAATTTAGACGACACATGTATCGATTCGGTTATGCAGTTCCCGATAAAGTGAATAATCACTTTTTCATTGTTATTTTTTTATTTCTTCATCGTCGTTAATGTGCTCCAATCTTGAGTAAGAACTGTAGTTACTGACGCACTCAACGTACGAGCTTTATATATGACAGTTACCGTTAGGAAATCGGTCGTAGCTATGAAATTATCTAAGAATACACGTCAATTGGCCCGATTTGTCATAAGAAACCATGTCGTAAGAGACGTCTTTAACGATGATTTGCCGCCGATAATGCCCGATGCGAACAGATCGATAATATCAGGTCGGGTTAATCTGTACACACGGATGACGTATACACTCCGTTATGTTGTTTAAGTCATCTAAACAGGTTCCCTCATTTATGCACTTACTTATCCAAGATCTTTACTATTTTTCCTCTCTACGTCTTGCATTATTAGAAACTTTAAAAAACGTCACAATGCACTTTTATATTGTTTTTTCTTATCGTATAAAACCAAATATAGCTGTTAAGAAAGATATTAATAATATAATTAAAAGTATACTCTAAAAAGATATTAATTATATAAAGATATAAGAATGTTATTAGGTATTTTATGCGTTTTATCTATATTGCACGTCGAACAAACAGATTATAAAGAAAATATCTCTTATTTAATCATTTAATTGACATTAATTATAGATTATTCATCAAATTTTGCAGGATACTAATTTATTCATAAAAATCCACCGAAAGTATGATTTTAATATAGTTCTGAGATTTACATTTTAATTAACGGCTTAAAAGATTTATCGGATAACTGGAGCACGACTTCCTCCTCGACGCGTTGGGATATATGTCGTTTTCTCGTGAAAAAATAATGTTAATAATATAAGAACGCGCGTTTTGAATGCTGTTATTTAAACTCACCACGTGCGTTACATACGTCGTATTGCAAAACGTTATACAATGGGCCGTATACGCCGCCACACGCCTTCAAACAAGTAATACAGTTCGGCCGCGGGACGGACGGCACAAATACCATCCGACCGGTTCGCTCGACTAATCGATTTTTCACATAATCCTTATCGAAGTATTAACGTCGCTGAACCATTCTCGTAGCCGTTCTCGGCTGGTGCGTTTACCATCCCTCCGACGATATGCGCTCGTGTATCTTCCCTCAGGCGAGCGGCGCAACTCCTACGATATCGGTCATTAAATTAATCGGATATATCCGGCCGACTTTCGCGGTCGGCCGTAAAATTAAGCGGCGATCGAACGTATTTGCCGGCACAAAACCGAAAATAATCTCCATTTTCGGCACGAGCTAAATTCACACGCGCACACGCGGTCCCCCCTTTCGTCTTCACCATTTGCCGAATCCGTCATTCACGTAACACAATTAATCTCAGATGAAATTAACTGCAGTCACTGTTATACGATTAAAAAAAAATTAAAATATTAATAATAACGTCAAAATAATTAAACTACAATAAGTAAATATTATAAGGCAAAATAATGATTAATGATCTCTCTCTCTCTCTCTTTCTCTCTCTGAGTGTGAATTATTATAATTATTAACCCGAAATTGATAAATTGTGAGTTAATGATAAAAAAAAATAATTTTTTGTTACTAATTTATAAATATATATAGCGAGACTAATCATAGCAGTGGAAACGGGTCACGGTTGGTCAGACTCGAGCGGGCGACCCGTCTGGTCAGGGCTTTACCTCCTGAATAAAGTAACTTCGACGCCCGGACAGGTAGGATCCCGGCCTGAGCCCGACGTCGCATTTGCCGCATCTCTACGCATGCACTGGTAAATAACGTGTTTGCGCGTTCACCAGCCCACCGTTCGCGAGTGTTACCGCATTGGCTATTTTCCTAGTCGACGCGATGCCTGCCTCGAAGCTGACGCGAGAACTGCGAGAGTAATCCCTACGAAATAGAAGTTTATTATAAAGTTTGATCGTCGCGATATAGCAGGAAAAAAATTGAAGAATAGAATAAAACTGATGCCAATTCAGGACAGATATTTATCACAGTGTATATCACTGAAATCTATAACAAACAGTGGAAACTGAATAAATGATATTCAGCATTCTCGCTGTGCGTGACATCGCGACTTTTATGTCGATCATCACTTACCAAACTTTTACAGTTCTGATATGTCGCTTTGCAGATTTGCTTGTAATACTTGTTTTCTTTTTAGCTTACACGGAGAAAATTTTATATTAAATTTTACTATGGTGTCGCACCAACTGCGGACCATCAAGGAGCACAAGTTTTAATGCTATAGTCTTATAGTAAAATTACTATGGCCATAGCATTAACCTGACCATAGAATTCAATGCTATAATTATAGCATTAAATGCTATGGTCATGGCACTAAATGCTATGGCCATAGCAATTTTACTATAAGACTATAGCATTTAAACTTGTGCTCCTTGATGGTCCGCAGTTGGTGCGACACCATAGTAAAATTTAATATAAAATTTTCTCCGTGTAGTGTTAAATGACATTTGACATTTAAAAATGCTAAATTTATGAATCCTTCCATATATATATATACATATATCTTTCATCTTTCAAATCTTTTTTAACTCTTCTTGACGTAATATACAATAAAATACATGTGTTTAAAATAAAAATAAAAGGTATAAGTTAATATGACATCTCTTATCTAAAGCAGCACGCCGCGAATAACTGACAATGACATTTCGTGCAGAAATTTAATTGAATATTTATATCCATCATGTAATGGATAATCGAGTGGATAATCCATGTAATGGATAATCAATATTCTAAATATGGTTTTCGTCGGTCAACAAAGTCTCGCGGATTGTGTTTCAAACATAACAATTTGAAAAAATCCGTTAATAATAAATTAATTTATATGAATATTTTTTTAATCGAAATAAGATACGTTCTTTTTTCAACACATTTAGATTTAAAATGGAATAATAGTCTATTGAAAGAAATTTAAACTATACACATTATATATTATTAATTTATGGAAAACATTAACTCCTGAATTAACAATCCGTAAATAAGCGTATTAAAACAACAGAGCTGCTTATCTATTACCTCGCGGGATTTATTCACTTGAACAAATCGAAGCACTAGGGGATAAAAACAGTATAAACTGTTTCATTACAACGTTCATGGACTATAATTATCTTTTAACAATGCTTGTACTCGAGCATACGTTATATCACGCTTTAAATTTTTGCACTTTGATTACCGTGATTTGGAATATAAAGAGCAGAATTTTTTTGACGTATTTACTTGTAACACCTTATATATTTCGTACGAGCGCGACTCTGATGTTCGTTTTTGTGAATACGCGGCGCGTTGTATTGCGTGTACGCACAAGGCCGCCGCGCTATCATTCGCCCCGCGAGCCTTGAACAGACAGGTAGTGGCGCGCGTTATTCCGTTGTATTATACCGCAAGATATGATCACAAACAAATCGTAGCAAATATTGAATGCGATAATTTTCTATGATTGTTAGAATGAGTGATTGCTTCACACGTCGATTAATTAACTACGGAATTATATAGTAATCCGTATGTGAAAACGACAATTACTTAATAAAGCGGGTACATATTTTACACGATCTATTCACCCCAAATGAGGATAGAAGTAACGAGAATTATACATTGTTTTATCGTATTATCTAATCGTTTGGCCTCCGTATAATTTTCTAGGATTAAATATTATATACATTAATGTAAAGGAAATATTGAAAAAATATTTTACAGTCACACGGCACATTTTAATTAATTAATTTTACAAAAATTATGTGCTAATGGTTATTAATTATATTAATTTTTCTATAAGTTAATTTTACATTAATCTTTTTAAAGTCGAGTATAAATACTTCCTTTTATATAAGAATTTTTTAATATAAATTGTGTTAGATTTATATCATTAATCAAATTTAATTATTTATATGTATAACTTAAAAACTCTTGTAATTTCGACATTTTCACATTAAGATTCTCCACGTTAACTAATTTTAAGAATACGTATCCGTTTAAGAATAAGTTATTAACATATCGTATCCGTGATTGCACGAGTCACACTATATTATACACATATAAATCAATTCTGACTCTATTCATCCGATTTAACCAAGAACATGCAAACCGGACAGGGGACAAAGAAAGGGCCTGTGTCGTTGCACAGATTATGTCCAGAACGAAGGAGGCAGAAAAGGAGGGTCCCGTCAAGACTGACTTGTCTGAAACGTGGGCGGGTAGAACTGGTTCTCTCGCGTGTCCACCGAAAGGAACGAGGAAAGAGCTTCTCGTCTCTTTACCTGGGAGATGAGCCCTCGTTCTTCTCGGTAGTGGTAAGGGGGTCTGATCTACGCTTGTCAGCTGGGTATACCCCGCTTCGCTGCCTATCCGTATAAAGTCGCGATTCTGATAGGTAATCCACTTGTTTCGGGCCTACGTTGCGAGATCCACGTTACCGAGTCCGGTCGACGCACGTCGGAGTCCAGGGCCCATGGCAACACCGTTGTATATATGTCGCCATGTCGTGCCGGTTCGGTGTGAGTCAGACGTGCCCCGACGTTGCTCGCATACGTGGGCCCGTTCGTATGCATATGCGCTCGAGGCTCCAGGCAGGAACCCGCGCTTGATTCTTCTCTTTCTCTTCTCTCCCTTGCTTCCTCCTTCGGTTCTGCCGGTGAGGCCGTTCGCTGCGGCCCGATCTGCGGCTACGCGCTTAACACGCAAAGTGCTAATAATTCTCCGCTCGCGATCGGCCGAATGGTAATTTTCCACTTTGGTCGAGGATTAATTACGCTGTGAAAATGGGAAATAGCCGCGAATACACTGTAGTTACAGGATCGTTCAGAAAGAAACATTTTTGATTAACGTAACTGACTCGAAACTTATTGGCAATCTTGTGAGACGCTGTCGCGATCTCTCGCAGGCGGCTACGATCATTGAGTTTTGCTCAGAGAGCGACATTGAAGGCATATAGAGTGTTGAATTATTATCACTTAAGTTACTTAATATCAATCGGGATATGTGGGACGCGAAAATGAAGAAAGAAGGAGCGCGCAAATAGAGTTAATGCACGCGGTGTGAACGAAAACGGCGCCACGCCCCATCTTTCTGATATAACCGACCGTATTTGCTGTTTTATTAACCCCTGTGACATCACGAACGTCTAAACTCATAATTTCTATTGTCAGAGACACATTTAAACTCGACTTCGCATCGCACAATATAGACCATTGGTCATTGACCTCCGTCCGAAAGGGGAGATATTTTAGAACTGAATATTCTGTAGAACAGATTTACATTATGATTTTACTTATAGTTATTATAAACAATGAAAATTCTTTATTAAAGAGCAAAGATTAGAAAAACTTAATTTTGTTTTGACAATCTTTTTGACAGAATAGAATTGTCATTTTTGTAGCACGTTAACATGGAACAATTTTAATCTTTGGATAAATGATCTTTTTTTGTCGAAAATAGTTCTTACGTAATTACATAAAAAATGTTAAAAGTAACATATATTACGGAATAATTGTTCTGTTTTGTATTATCACATCCGTAAATATATTATTATGTGACCTCGTTTAAACACATATACTCCATCAAGACATGGTCTATCAAGCAGTCGATTGATGTTTAATTGACACTCGGAACTTCCAAGCTGATATAGATAATGACACGCTGATTTTGCAGTTACATCACAATATACTCAGATATATCGTACAAAACATCTTAAATGCTTCCTCTAAGAATTAAACTGCGAAGTTCTGAGAGCATTCTATAGCTCTAGACAGAGAGATTCTAAGAAAATATTATCGGGTTTGAAGAACGTATAATGGTGCATATATTATTAAATAAAGTAACAACTTATTTATTGCTTTTGAACTCTCTAAATCTGAATCAGTGGAAAAGTCACTGGGATGCCACTCAGTGACTCTTTTCCACTGATTCAGATTTAGAGAGAATCTAAAAAGACTCTTTATTATAGGATATAATTATGTTGACACTGCACATATGGTATGAAGTAATTCCTAGGAAATAAAAGAGTAAAACTCCACGCGCATAATACCGAGAAAGCAAAAGTACAGGGTCAACATGTTTGCGATTCGTTCAAATTGCCGGGGCTCGCAAGCATTTTTTTGGAACTGCATCTAAAATTGGAGATCAGGTGTAACAGAACAGATTGTGCCTCTCGCCGGTAACATCATTACTATCGCACGGGCTTATTGTTGGCGAAGTAGTTTCCCTACGGACCACGGAGTTTCGACCAGTTTCGACGCAAAGTTTTCGAAAGGGCTACCGCGAATCCTCACGAATCCGCAGACGTATCTCAAATTCATATAGAATGTGAATAATGCAACGCGGAAACACGTGTGTGGGTACGAATATGGGTGTCGATACATTCGATTTTCTTTATTTTCATTGTTCGGGTCCGTACATTTTGGTACAAACGCGTGTGGAAAGCAAGGGACACCCGAAATAGATGGAAGAAAACGCGCGATAAAACACCGCGCGAGGGATTGAAGTTATTTATCGTGCAGATCGCCGAGAGCAACGGCCGAAATTAAGAGGAACCGGTTACGCCTTTGGCTTCCCGCGAAAGCGCGGAGCTTTTTTTTTATTCGGCGATACTTTGGCGATACTCTTTAATCTTTTATGCGCTGACTTAGGAATCGCTTTAAGTTTCACACAAAACTTGAGGAAAATTCTGATTTCTTTCTCTCCCTTTTCTTCTTCTATGTTACTTGAAATGTTATACTTAAAAATATTATTAGATTACCATTATAGCATATAAAAGATTTGTTTTTATTGACAATCAGACGAATCATAATTAAGGAATGTCTTACAATTAATAATAACTGAATCGATTAATTTAATTTGACAATCGCACGGAAACTATATCCTTACATAGGCTACATTCCGATATTTACTGTCAGCAACTGTAAGTACTGAAAATCTATAGTATACGTAATGTAAAATATAGAAAAATATTGATTTTTATTACTGACACTAAATATCGGAATGCAGCCATAATCGATATCGCGTTACTTCAACGCAGTGCATTTTTCAAGAGCGTACCTGCATTCCTAAATTTATGAAACTTTTTATTCTCAACGGAGTGAAATTCGTAGGACGAAATATGGAAGATAATGAAAATGCAAATCTAGCGTGTTTTATAATCTTTCTTTATTTTTTTCCTTCGTCTGAGAATCTCGAATTACCTCAGCCAAAATTAGCGCGTCTCCTTATCCGGCCGCGTAATCGTCGTCTGCGAAGTCTACCCGCCATAAGATTAAAATATCAGATTATAAAAGATTCATACCAATAACCCTGTGCGATTCGTCATGTTTGAGTATTCTTAGACATCAGTTCCTTGCTTTTCTCGAACCTGAGACGCGATCATATCGTACAGATTATAAATTTAATTTCTATATCTCGTGTAATCTGAGCATTTACTCATATTTATTCTTCTAATTATATTATTTATTTTTTTAATTATATATTCTAATTATATTACAAATTCTATTATATGTACTACGCTTTATAATTATATATCTAATTATAGAGCGTTACAGATATTTGATAAGTAAATTAAAATATATTTGCTTAAATAAATTAATAAATACATTTCTAGCGCGAGTATAAATTCACCAAAGCACATCTTGTGAAAGTTTAAGCCCATGCATGAATACTTTTACCTTGAAATAAATTCAGTATATTTTACCCGCATTGCTCTTATTGCGTTCGAGTTTGTTGGAAATAGCTAATTTTTATATTTACTGAAACTTCACGTTAATCGTCTATTAAAATGAATCATTATTGTCCCCGGGTGTCCTCGCAAATTTTGCTGGTTTGCGAGGCTAGAAGGTTTTACGATTAGGATCAAACGAAAATCTTTCTCGGCCGTCTAAACAATCCGCAGTCGTACTACAAACAAAATCCGTCGGGCAAGGGTGGAGCGGTTCCGTTTCGTCGAACAGTCTGAGATTTATAGCTCGATCGAGTTTATGAAATGTGCTCGAATACCATCCCTCGAAGCTGCCGGTCGACCGTTTTTTCTCCTTCTCAGCCCATAAATCGCATTTTTAGAAAGTCTTACGTCATGCAATTGGATTCGCAGACAGGGCACGGTCGTATGAGAATCGCATGCAAGGATGCGAAAAACCTCAAGTTAAACGAGTGAAGTAAGAGGAAAAGATATTACTTTGTCTTGAAATATTATCTTTTCGAGATATTATTTTTCGTGTATCGTATAAGAGCGAAGATATAGGTATGCAAAGTCCCGAAAGATCGCAATCCCGGAATTAGAACAGATGTCTCAGATATCATCTCGAAAGCGTGGTATATCCCGACGGAAATATACGACAAAAATAATATGTCGCGAAGAAGTTGATGAATCATTATTAAATGACCAGACAGACGGACAGAGATTAGAGACTTATTATATAGGATATTCCCAAAGCAGTCATTCATTCATGGATTATTTTCTAAGATAAAATTAGCCGTGTTGTAATGAAATGGTAATTAACTCGTAGAAAAGCCTGCGAGAATTTGCAAGTGAAGAATGAGAGAATGCGATACGCGCGTGAAAGCTTGCTCGTACGATTGCGACAGCAACACGTCGTCGGTTATCGGACGAAGCAAGTTTGCTCATTGCTATACGTTGAAGGAACCAGGCGCATTTTTATTACCGCTGATACGTCGATGAAGGACAGCGTCACGTTCGAGATCGTTTCTCGCAGAAAAGAGGCTGCAGTAATTCCGGGAATGACGATAACATTCACGACCGTTGACGATCCACAAATCATGCTGGATATGAAATTAACTTGAGTGAGCTGACATAACGTGGCTTTAAAATCCCAGAAAAAAAAATAAGGTATAAGGCAACGTCACATTTGCAGAAGGAATAAGCGTCCCGTTGTCGATGACCGTATCGTTTTCTAATTATTGCCAATATCTGCAAGATAAAATATGCATGCGCGTACCGCGGTCTATGAGCCTGGAGATAAAAAGTAGACATTTTCCAAGTTTCTGAGTTAAAATTTTTACTAAAAATTTTTTATATTTGATTAATATTTAATTTAATTAACATTTTATATTTGTCTAACATTTTTTAAAAGTAATGAGATTTATAATTATACCAATTCAATATATCACAATTCTTATTTCTATATATTTTTTATGTTCTGCACACCTCGTATATGTATTCTGTTTTGCTTTGCATTACACGCTTATGTTACGTAACATTGTCGATACCATACGACGAAAATGAGGCGTCTCAGCGTTCGCATAGGTTGTCATACTATACTCGTATACTCTTCTTCGAACTCTTCGGAGTAACAAGCTCTCTCTGATCGTAATCAGTAGCTATTCATACGCACTGCCTTTAGCAGACTCAAGAGTTTGGTATTCATATGACTCTTTTACACGCGCTACAGATTGTTAAATTGTTGCCAAACCTTTTCGTCTACGTCCAAAAGCTGAAACGAAACCTTTATACGCCGATGACGCGTGTGTGATCATTTTTATACCTATATTTTGGGTACATTCCGCGTCGATTACGTTGTACAATCTACACCGTTTGAAAAGTCATATAACTTCAACAGCCGTGATCGTTCGGCAAATAATAAAAAATTTGGTTGTAATAAATCGAGCAATAAAAACTCAATTCTCGAAAGCATGCGAATCTGTATTGCTCCAAAAGCGCATCGGTGAGATATTATATCTAACATAATTCACTCTTTATATATTAACTTGCTGTAAAGACACTTTTATAATTAATGGCAATCATTTCTATGATTATATGATCACCGTGTATATAGATATCATATTCTCGCGATCTTATCGATGCGATATTGTTCGTGTATTAAGATACCCTTCATACCCTGCTATTTTCTCATCGATCACAGATGAAACAACCTCCGTTACGTGGTGAAATATCTTAATAGATAATAAAATGTTAACATTAATAATGCTCGTACACGAAGAAACAATGTAGACGCGATCGCTTCGAGACAATCGGACCCCGGCGAGCCTTTGTCAGGGGATCGAGGCGTGTACTATAAGGCGGTTACATGGATGCAGAACGGGTCGATTGAGAAAAAAGTACGGTGTCAATAAATTCTGCCTTATCTGCCGCCATAAATCCGTGCACCAGCCTTTGAGGCTCGATGAAGCATGCAAGTCGCGCTATTGGGAGTCCACGTGTATGCACGATTCGCCACGCATTTACACACACGCGCGGACGTTCCGTGAGCTTTCCCGTGGACTTATGGATTCCGTATTATGATTATGCGTTATTAAATTCTCTTCATGCAATAATGTATCGCATCGCGGATCAAGGTCGGCGACAGATTCCTGTCAATGCTGAATAGGCAGGCTGTAAGTCGAGCGCGAGTCTGACGCCGATATAGTGAGTTCATCATAATATTTTTGTATTTTCTTATTACTTTCGTGGAAGTTGATAGTGTAGAATATAACACAACTAGAATCCGCATTCCTTTCAAAGCTAAAAATTCGCGCGTTCTTTAATTAATTTTTTTTTATTTATGAACTATTAATAATGTGTCATGTTTGTGATGTTCCATTAAACGTTACACAATATGAGCAATTGCACATTCTCGTACACACGATAATAGCACGCTTATATTAATAATTTTCTATGATTGTTAAATTAAAATGGCACGGTACTCCGCGACGAAGAGAAATCGAGGATACGTGAACACTGCGCGATTGCAGAAATTATCTGCCAAGTGCACTAAGCGTGCAGACATCGGCAAATTGAAAACACCTAAAGCTAAAACAAAAAGGCTACCTATGTCACGGAGCGAGCGTGGCGTTGGGTTCCGTGTGTCTGAAAACTAGCCGTCGTGAACGATCGGCTGCCACAGACGTCTTGTGCAACGCGTAATTTACATATTTAGTAGTGGACAAACGCGATGCTTACGCAACGATGACAATATCGTATCGGCGATTTGCACAGTTATCTCATAAAACGTCGCACCATGTGGAGCAAACGGCGACGGCATGCGGTCATCGTGACAAATTAAACTCTGCGACTTGGAGTTAGGCGAACGTTTAAATATTAACAAGAATTTTTTAATCGACTTTAACTGGCACTTTAAATATTAACTTCTCATTGATACGACGTGTGTATTGCTCAATCGTGCTGAAATAATGTATATTACATATGAGTAACATAATTTTATTTAGGCGTGAAGTTATCTTCCGATTCGCGTATGCGTCCCTTAATATAAACAAATTCGAAACGTCGACTAAAGAGTATATCTAATTATCTCGGTATGTCAAACGATTATTCTCTTGGATATGAGTCGCGTGAAATTCTTACAAATTAATCATTCATTTCCTCTCTTTTGATTATCGTAATGGCACATCGTCGAGACGTTTGAAATGCGTGTGACAAGTGCCGGTTCTTTCGTCGATCGCATTCGAGTTGAACGCTAATGAACGTGTGATTAGCAGTACGGCGGTACGATGGAATGCCGACGGAGGAACTGCGGATCGAAGGGAAGAAGCGCGTTAATTGCCGTTAATTTCGTCGGACGAGACTTCGAGCAATGAAAAGCGAATACGTTCGCGGTCATCACCCGTGTGGGATCCTAACGAGAAACGCCAGGCAAAATTATGACCGCATAATCTCATCTCGCTTATCCGCTCGCGCGTTTTCCGAATTCAACGCACTTGAACTTCGGAATAGCGAAACTTTCAGCGGTCATTCAGTATCGCGTCTGTACAGTTTTACTAAATTATTCGGCCAATTTCACCGTAAATTTTAAAAGAACTTTAAAGCTTGACGTATTGTCTGCTGTTAAAAATTGAGAAGATAACGAGCAACAGCTTGCAGTTTACCACGTGTGGAGAGTCATTATTGAATTATCATAGTCATTTGGATGCTTGTTGAGACAATGATAAATAAATAATATCGCACTTACAATGAAAAATGACGGCTTTAACTATTTGATCGAATCATGTTGCTAAATATAGCTTATCGATTATACAATCGTGAGACGATTCACGCCAGTATCGTCGCGGCAAAATCGGAAGTGCATGCGCACGTGTATCAACTATTACTTATCCCATTATACGCTAGCGTATTGACACGTACCTCCGGCATCGATCCAAATGTAGGCGGTGACATCATGCGCGTGCTCTCCGCGGACCGCCCCGATCGTTTATTTATGAAATTATAGTGATTTATCCGCGATCGTTCGATCCGGTGCGGCGGTACTGCGGCAAATAAATTTGCAAGTACGAGCCGGTTTATTGTTCACCAGGTTTACTTTTTGCTTCGGTCAATTTACAGTTGCTTGGAACGCGTGCAGCCGACTGCAATATTGCATGGCGTCACGCGAAAATGTAAAAAAAAACAAAAAACGTTGATTGATGTTTCAGATTTGTCGCTCGATAATAGCGGCAATTACACTTGCAAACAATTAATGTTGCATATCATTACGCACATTAATTGATTGCCTGCAAGTAAAATTAAAAGAAACATTTTTAAGTTCATAGGAGAACTAGTTCGAAAATAATCGATGTTATTACGTAACATACATTATTACATGAATTTAGAGCGCACGAGTGTAGTGATATTATGAAAATGCGGCGAATATTGAGAAAATATGTTTCATTTAAATAACTTCAATGTCAATATATTGTGAGAATAGGATTACGTAAAAGACGAGATGATATTTAATGCTCTTTATCACGTGCTGATGCGACTGTCAATAAATCAGCGGTGATTCGATTGAGTGCAAAAGATTATCGTTGCATAAAGGCCTTACATAATATCTGCATGGCGCCATGTTCTATTTCTAGCATCTTCATAATACTAAATACTAAAATTGGTATACGAAAAATTCGACTTTTTTCTAAGCATTTTTAAAATTATTTTAATATAAATGCTATTGCTATATATAACACGTATAAGATAAAAGATTATCAGTAATTATTGTCACACAAATTTTAATTTAAAAAATATGATTTCTGCATTAAACATTATAAACGTGATATATTTGATATGTATTACGTGCAGATGCAATATTTATAATTGATACGTGTAAATGGTTTTAAATTGACGCTTACAGCACGAAAAGTCGTCTGATGACAATCTGTGAGCGTTTAACGTCGTTTTTATATCTCGGGGAGACCTATACATTACTGTCAGATCTATGAATAGATACGCGGATTAACATGAACGACAGCGTGTAAACGACTCTTCCTCTATTTGTAACTCCTTTACATTCCCCCTCCGTTGTTGCGCGTGCTTCGATAAGGCGCCACGTATCTAAATCGCGTGAATCACCGACCAGAATCTAAAATGATGTTGCGCAATGCTCGACCAAGGTGATTAACACAGATGATCGTAATTATCTATTCATCTAAAGTTTTATGATTGTTATTTTTATTTTATTGTAATAATGCACATTTTTCTTGCTAATAAGATATAACTAATCTTAATCTTCTAATAATTTACAATTATATGTATAAATAAAATAACATTATTTTTTAATCTTTTTTCGTAATACCTTTCTTTAGAGATTGCATATCTATATAAATTAGAATTATAGCGTGGTTTTGAATATTACGAATATCTTGAACCAGAGATCTTGCATTCATATTTATTCTGCTTATTTGAATAATACAATTATTTGAATATTTGGAGCTTTGACATAAATATCAGACTTTGAATATAATGTCTTATAATCTTATATTTTTAAAAATAAAATTTTTACAAAAAAGATTTTATTTTAAATAAATAAGAAGAGAAAGAAAAAGAAAGCAGTGTAAATCTGTCGTATTTTATTATCAAGATCCGAAAACTTTACGGAAGTGTTTCTCGGGAGGGTGTAACGAATTTCTAAAATGTGTTTGCGCTCAAGACAAATCGATTTAAATGGCCAAACGCTTCATGATGTGGTCATTAGCGATGCGCACGCATGCACGGTAATCCGGCAAAGTTAATCAGACGCAATGCTGGCCTCTCGTTGAAACGTTTAACACGCCTCGCATATTCAAGGTATCCCGCACGCGAGCGAGTGTTTGTAAGTAGATATTTATACACGCGCGCGTAAGACCGCGTGCGAGAGTGCCTCCAGGAGGCCACGCGTGACTTAATGCAGCGGTTTCGCATAATTCGTTCCAAGTATAGAAGGGCGTCACGGACGCGCTCGTTTCCTAGTTTTCGCATCGTGACAGATGCCAAATGCCATCATTGCGTCTACGTAAATCGCGGTATGTCCATACTTGAAATTTCAGTTACTTATATGTATTATCGAACAGAGCAACCGGAGACGAAAGTAACAAAGTTATCTTTGGAAGATGAACCACGAGCGTAAAAAGCATTATAAATAAGTAAATTCAAGCATTGTTTTTTTATTTTTCATGATATTCTGTATAAAACATAGCCTACTTATTTTTTAACTCTTACGCATGACGTTAAAAAATCTAAAAATGAAAAGAACACATTAATCAAGTTCTTTCCCGAGATTCTTAAATTACGGCGGTCTGAACCCTTCAGTCTCAATTTAAATATTGCTAAAATTATCAGCGTTTTAATAAGCTGCCGTATGTTAACGTGTGCCTGAACGCATATAGGTACATCCTATAATCGCCATCAGCTACCTATATGTTTCGCGTCAGACGACGCGCCGAGCTTCTTTCACTATTCAATCATCTCCCCGAGTACGCCATTGAATTATTAACGAAAATTACGGCAAATGGAGTGTCCCGCCGTCGCAATTATTTACAACGTGCCGCGCTTTATCGCCGCACCGCCGCCGCCGCTGCTTAGAAACGGTAAAGACGGCTCTTCTCTCCACGCCGCTGAAGGTTAATAGCGTAATACTTGACGCCCAGGTTTCTCTTTATCGCGCAGCTTTGTCAGCGACGATGGTGTTTCTGCCTTCGCGCCGCGTGTGGTATACGCGCCGAGCTCGCTTAGGTAACGGTCAATGTACTTTCGGCGCACATATTGCGCCGATCTAACTCCCTCGCATCTAACATTTTTTTATGATAAACCGAAACGCTTAAAAATTAAATTTTACTTATTATCGCTCTATTGTAGGATGTCGTTTATAATAAGCTGGGCGGTCAGGATTACACACTTTATTTAGACATTACAATGGCGTATAAGATAGCATCGGCGCGGCGGCCGGTTGATCCGTCTCGTCCGATGTCGGATCTTACATGAGGTACTGACCAGTTGCCGGAACGGTCTCAGGGCTTCGCATGCCCGTTGTCGCCAAGTGTCATAAAATCGGCACCATCTGTCATAAATCGGCATCCGCTTTGACGAAGTGATCGGCGGCCCAAGCGTTGCTTAAAATAAACATAAAACTAGGCTAAACAAAAACTAGGCTAAACACAAAACAGGATACGGGTTGACCGTCGTAAAACGGGACGTCGCGGCGCCTACACTATTGAATAAGATAAAGGCTAGTAATTTGTTTATATCTGCTACAAAAGATTAACCATAAGATATAGATGTGAAATATCGCGATATCGCACTAATGGCCGAGAGTAAGACAAGCGGTTACGGATTCCGATGCGACAATTTAACCGAGTTGAATGTTCTTCAAAGATGCTGCATAGGGCATAAGAATGAAACGGGGGAAAGTGCATAACGGTGTGTTTCTTGCATCGTCGTCGTTGTTGTAAAGCGAGAAGAAAGAAACGTGCCGCGCTGTGCTTTGAAAAACGTCTTTTTTTTTCTCGTGTAACTGTGGTATTTAGGTCGGACGACTCGCCTTCCGCCTACGTCGAAGTTAATTGCAGGTGTTAATGTGGATTACGTACGGCGCCTGTGCATCTGCGCCGACCTAATAAGTTTATTCACGTGTGCAGGTGCTCTCCTACGGCGAATACATGCATATCGTGCATCCAACGTTCAAACTTTTTGCTCGTTTTTCCCTTTTGCCTTCTTTTTTCGCGGCGTGATGTACGATACCTCGTCGTGCTTTAATTTGATTCTTTTTGCTATCTTTGAGAACAATAACTCGCGTGACAGGCGAGAAGAAGGCGAGAAGAATGTGGATCACTGTGAGCATAATACACGGATTATTATTATGCTTTAATTAGCCTTTATAACAAGATAACGTATCTGGAGTTATAATTATTAATTTCTTCATTTCTCTGTCGCGTCTTCTGTAGGGGAAAGTGAGGCACGTTGAGACACCTAAATTCAACTCACTGTATTTTTGTAAATATTTATGCTAAAATTCTTTTCAAAGTGATTTCTAGCACAGATTTACTTAAATTTTGAAATTTTAATAAGTTTATTGGTTTAGCGTGCTTTACTTCCTAAATAAATTTAAAAAAATCAATTTTTGAGAAATGTCTCAACCTGCCCCACTAGTGGGGCAGGTTGAGACATCTAAGTTATATCACTTTGAAAAGAATTTTAACATAAATATTTAAAAAAATACAGCGAGTTAAATTTAGGTGTCTCAACGTGCCCCACTTTCCCCTATATAATTTTTCTTGAGGTAAAGGGCCCCGCACATTTTTTATGGAAATTGGATTTCGGTGAATTTTGTTACCTGGATAAACAAGGCATGCAGTGATGATAGTGCAGCTCACTTAAAAAACCCCCTTTCCCTCCAAATAGCAATGTCTCAACGTGCCCCGTGTCTCAACCTGCCCCATTTTCCCCTATAAACATATAAACGTAATCTTCAAAATTAAACTTGTCTTTATATCTTTCCATTATGTACACACATTCTTTGCTCAATGTAGTTTCATATTAAATACGATTTCTTACTAATATACATATGTATATGTATACATATGTAATGTTGCTTTCAATAGAGTAATAAACTTCGGTCTTTGAGTTATATAGTAAAATTATATTTTGTCTTTGCACTTAGAAAATATTGCTCGAAAGCACGTTCTGGTGCAGAAGGGCTGGTTATCTCGTTTAGAGCTGTGTCAGCTTCCGTAAGTTAGATAGACAATGCAGATGTTGGTGCACATTACTTATGAAGCAAGAAACCGCAAGATCGACGTAACGATCGTCGCGAAAGTTTTGGAATTATGCATTTTTATTCTATCTTTTCTGATATATAACTTCCTTTTCGTTAGATTCTATATGTATGTATGTAATAATTTTTTCTGCGTTGTTGGAGGCTAAAAAGCAACAATTAGTTTTGCGCTTTAAGTTTTCATTTTCTAATTCGGTCAAGTAGACCCTAATTTAACCCTCTAAAATGTACCAAGTAGCGCTAAAATGGTTAAATGGAAAGCTATCAAACTAGCAACACTTTTTCTCTTTTTAATTTTAATTTCAGTAGCTGCAACGCGACCTACTTAAGCAGCTTAAAGAGAGTGCGATCGCGAAACAATGAAATTAAATATTAACTCTTGCTGAGCAGACATCATCCCTTAAAAAATTGCGATTGCTTATTGCAATCCCCATAAATCTGTTCTCTGTAAATATCCTAGTAAAAATGTATAATATTGTAAAAAAAAAAGTATCTTTTTCACAATGCTCCAAATGTTCTTTGAGCGAAACGATCGGCAAGCATTTATTGTCGCATAAATTGCATGTGTGCTATCACCGACTAATCGCTTTAGCTAAGCTTCATACGCTAGAATCGCTCCGGTTCTACCGCGATTATCCAGCGAAAATCGTGAACTGATGTAAAAGGGGTGACGAATCGAGGGATGGAACCGCAGGGAAGGCCGGGATGATGACGCCCGTGCTAAGAAGAAACCGGTTGGCACCGTTATCTATTTCCAGCAATCTCGTCACACGCAATCGCCGAAAAAGTTCTCTCTCTCCTCCGGATTGTGGAGCGACGCTCTATAAATACGCGCTTACGAGACTGTGTAGCGTAATGTATATACAAGTGTGCACATTCAACTGTGTGATCGTCTCGCATATGAACTCACTGCCGTCAATTAGTCAGCGACCATCTTATCGCGCCGGGTCGTTTCGATTCTTTTTCGTTTCGTCTCCATCGTGAGGGGAGAGGTCTGCATATATATGTCTTTTTGTTCGCATGTGCGACCGCGAATCAACGCGCCTAAGTAACACTTGGGTCACGTAGCCGCGATTACGGCTTGTTTGGTTTGTTTCGTGTGATTATCAGCATCTTAATTCGCCGTCGCGCAACCAATTAGTATTTAGCTTTCTTTGCGCGAATTTTTTATTTAAATGCCTTCGCTATTTACAATCCTCATTTTTGGGCAATAAAATATTTTATTCTATACCTACTTTTTATATAAATAATAATATAAAGTTTATGTTACATCACGTTTAGATATACACGTTAACATATTAACTCTTAATAATTCGATATTTATCTCGTTTTTATCAACATATAATAGTAATAATTGCTTTATTGTTAGTTTGTTACTGAAATTAATCATTTTATTATTATTTAATTACATTTATTGTCGGTGCATGGAGAATCGATCCTTTTACTCGCATCTCTAAAGTTTGAAAAATTTTAATAACCCGATCTATTCGTCGAGCAACGCGATACGTGCGAAATCGAGAAATGGCAACTGGATTAAACGAGTTTTTCAATTAACGCGAATATAAATGTGAAAATCCGAAATTTCTGTCTCTCATTTTCGAACGATCTTCGTAACTCGGGCCCGAAGACGATAATAATCGCGGGGCCACGAGAGGTAACGAGGATTTTATCCGTATGCACAAATTGCAATCATTTTAGCTGTTATCCGTCTCGATTAAAAAAAAACATGTTTTGAGGTTTGACCTCTTTTCGGCTGACCGATGAGTCACCGATTACCCTGAAGCCTCGTGAATTTTATTTATTCGCGGAAATAATCACGCAAGAACCAGAGAGCGGCTAAAGCTGAACGCAAATTGTGAACAAGTTTTGACAGCGAAACGAAATAATTCATTACGGGAGTGCACGAATATATATAAGTCGAGATTGCAAATACGCGTGAAATGCAGTCCGTCGCGTCGGAGCCATTGATTTTCTGCATTTTGCGATAGTCGCGATGCAACATTATATTTCTGCTTTACCTTTCTGCGAAGCCGTCAACGGATCCGGGTGTTCGACGAAGTGCAGTTTAAGTCGAAGCGTATAAGAGCGGGTAGATCGTAAACGCCAAATAGATTTTGGCAGTCAAAAAGCGGCTTCTGGAAAATCGTCTTGCGGGAATAGAATAGATGGATAGAATTACGGTTATGCCAATCTGCGAGAGAGAGAGAGAGAGAGAGAGAGAGAGAGAGAGAGAGATACGTATATACAGAAACCATCGCCTGAGAATCTCTATTTTTAACATTTTGAAGGTTTTTCTCGAATCGCGGATCGAAAAGAAGTAGAATCTTATTGCGAGAAGTATAAATACATTATTGACTTGTGTGGTAAAAATACGCATATTTGTGCTCGTTGCAGCATATTCAATTCATTACAGATATTTGATACAATAAGACATTATGACTGACAAGAAATATATATAGTTTACTTATCTGAAATTAATTTAGATTTGTAGAAATTTCACTTGACAATATAATCCGAAACTAGTCATGTGCTGTTTTACATGTGTCATATTTACATATCATATTGACATATGTCATCTTTACCTGTCGAATTTTCAAAGCAAGAGGCTCATTGCTAAATTTAATTTCAGGGATTAAAAAAATTAATTAAAAGTCCAAGAAAAAAATTACTTCCTGTCAGAGATTGGTGTCTCAATAAAAGTTTAAAAGAGCTATTATTGAAAGCAGATTTCTAAGAATAATTATCATATATTTAACTACGATCCTCAGAAGATTACATCGGAACTTTTAACTTTTATGTGAATAACGCGCGTGGACCGCGCCTTTGTATGAATAATTCCGCGGTTTACGCCGGGCGGACAGGAAGTGTTTTACTCATACGCGGGTTACAAAACGGATCCGATTTTTTTCTTTCTACCTCGAGAATATCTTGTCTAACGCGGACGCTGCGAGATAAGTTTCCCACTCGCGGCGCGATTTATAGAAACTTGATGAGACGCGGGATGTAGGTATCTCTGCAAATGTGGGTTACACTACTAGAAATTAATTATGCAAACGAATTGATCTACCTTGTCACACAAGCGATTCTTGCAAATCAACTCTGTGACTAAGTACTATAATTAATTCATTATAAATTATGCGATTGTAACGCATGATAGCGCATAGGAGGAAAGAAGTGCTCAATACAAATAGCTTGTATTAAAAATTCTATATTTTGAAATTTTATAATCTGTACAATCGCATAAGATAAAATCAAACATCATGCTGAGACAAACGCATGATTTATTTACGATATTTACGTGATGTCGCTTTGTTGCAACGCGAACGAATCGAATCTAATCTTCGCGCTTTTGTAAATATCGATCAGATAAAACATTCCAGTAGGAGATTGGAATGTTTTAGCGATAGTCATGCTTAAAGAAAGTGCGTTAGAGGATACAATTTTGGCTGCGCGATTTCTACGCAACGCGGAGCGAACATATGCGATAATGTGAGGAAACGACCACGCATGACCCTGGCATTACGCGAATTCTCGGCACTCACTAATTTGGTCGATTCATCATTGCCTACAAATGGAATCGTATAGCTTCGCATCTCGTTTGGCCAGTTAAAACGCTTAACACGCTCATCTCAATTATTGCGTGTTATCTTTCCAAACGTATTAGCTTCAGTTTGGTTATTTGACAGCATAATCACTCTGATTTGCCAACTTGCGCCAAATAATTCATAGGAAACAAATAATTAATATACGTTTTTTAAAATTTAGTTAATATTATTTCTGCACGTTTGTCCTATTCTAATCGATCCAACGAACAATCGTTGAAGTAATGATTAATTCAGGATTATTTGAATTAAATATTTTCTTTACTTTTAAATAGAAGAAAAGAGAAAGTTTGATCTTTTATTTCTGCGCTGAAAATGAAAGAGTCTAGAAAAAGGAAAGGGGTCAGGTAATGGGTCAGGTAAGGGGTCAGATGAATTTGTACGATCCACATAGATACGAATAAAAAAAGCGTTTTTGTACAACTGTGTATAATAATAACTTTTGGCAATTATCTAACAATAACAGATTACAGATTCCGTTTCCTTTTCTCGAAGTATAGCGGTTCCTTCCATCGCGTTTACAGTAAAGTTCTCGCTTTTTTCACGAAAGATTTTGTCACACACGTGCGAAACACACGCGTTGCCGATAAGGTGTAACGAACCGTAATCGCAGACGCAAGCGTGCCTCTCGTTCTTGACTTTGAGACCGGCCAGCCAGCCAGCCGTTCATTTCTCTCCGTTGTAATGTCTCGTCGCGCTCAGGAAATCGCTCGAAAGGAAAGTCGACCGGTTTAGGCACGCGCCGGGATAACGACGCGCCGCGACGTCTTCTCGGACACATTATGTCATGCGGTCTGTTTGCCCTTTTTCGCCCGCGGCTCGTTTCACCGCAGCCGTGGACCCGCGCCGCTCCTCCCGAAAACACCGTTTTACTCTTAACCCAGCGAGATCACCGAACGGATCGTTTGCTCGTCTCTCGATCGGAAGGAGAAAACGAAAGGGCTAGGCCCGTTATTTTGTAGCTCTTCACGAGATTTCTCCAATGACGTGGATAAAAATTATTAGCCGAAGCAATTAACACTACTATAGCAATGCGTGAAACGATGCACCATGTGCAGTATGCGAAGTGATATTTAAATAAAACTTCTGCAAGGACGCGGAATTAGCAGGTTCGCTCAGACTTAGCTTTATTTTGCTTAATTTTACTTCTAAATAAATATAAATTTTAATATTCTTTATTTTTAGTTTATCTTTTTGATATTTTACTTATAGATATAATATTTCTTATAGATATAATATTTCTTCAAAAAAATACACTTAAAATCATTATTCTGTAATTCACAGTATACCTGTTGCTTAATTGCCATGTAATCCTACTTGATTAATACATTAACGCCGAGACTCTTACTTCCTAAAATTAAATCCGCCTATCTTTCTCGGTTTATCGTATTCATTGCAAGATTGTTGAATATTCTATTATCGGAATGGTACGATGTCGCTGGACCGATGATGTCATGCGACGGTGACGTAAGGCGCAAACAGCCAACACCATACATAAAGCGCGACCATAAAGCGCTAAAATATTAACGTAGCGACCGAATCACTAATCTTCTCGTACTCGAGGTGCTGGAGCTCTCATTTTCCTCTTGATAGACGAGCGCAAGTATGATTCATGGATTACTTAAGTCGAATCTTCTATTTCTTTAAGGCCGATACTACTGCATCTAACGACAGAATCATCGGAACATTCGTGATGATTAATGTGATTAAAAGAGGAGAGATTTCTCTTCAAAACGTTTGATAATAAGCTGCACCGACAAGTAATGCAGCTTATTTTCCTACTTTTTTATACTTAGAGAATTATTAACATAATTTATTATTTGCTGGCTCGTTATATATTTTATAATTATCATTATATTTAAAAAAATCTACATTCTTGAAATATGTATCTGCAACGGATCGCCTCACCTTTCATTAATTATTGCAAGATTACTCTTGATATACAGAGCTCTCCCTCGGCGTGCGTATCCTCGTGTATGTTCCGCATAATCAATTCCCGATGAGTTCGGTAATGATCCGGTAGTTGAAGTGGTTGCCCTGAAAATGTTAGAATAATTGACGCTTAATTGGAAACACGATACCGATACCGTTCGGTGTATTAGCTTCGTCTGCGAGGCGCGCGGTAACTTCAGGAGAATTACTGCATCATAGGGTTGTACGAAATAGTATCTATGATTCTGAAATCGATACATGAGATCAATCCCTTGGACGTAATAGTTACTTAAATTCAATTTTGCATATCATACAATTCCCATATAAAGTAATATTTTGTTCTAATGCATATCGCTACAATATTATACTTATACATGTGCAAATAAAATTATTTCATATAAAACCATTAATCAGATCTCACAAATAAAAAAAAAATTGTGTTAGTATAAATTTAAAAATAAATAAAGCTATCGGACTTTATTTGTCGGACGAAATTTTTATTTCAAAATTTCAACTTTTACGAAATGTGGCTAAAACATGCATTAAACCACATAAATTTGACGTAGACAATTGTTATTTCCGCCGCGACTCTTTAGATTAAATAAAAGATATCACGACTTAAGACCGACAAATAATTGATGTGCAGTTTACTGAGTTGGAACAAAGTTGGATACAAAGTTCACACAGAAATATTATTATTAGGCTATACCAAGATCCAGCTCGGCCAAAAATGGCATCTTCTCTAATTAATTGTAAAATTTGTATTATATAGTTCTGTTTTACTTATTATTATTTATTCATGGTCGGTATTCATAGTCGATTCTTATTTCAAGACCGTCTTAAGTAATGTCTTAAGACTCTAATACGGCTCTGTTGATTGGCTTATGGCATCTTAAGATTGTACTTAAGACGGTCTTAAATATAAGATCTGAATATCGGCCCATGTCACCTAAGAAAAAACGTTTTCCTTAATATTTACCGGTTATTGCGGTAAATACTATACCACATGCCTCAGTAATCGAATTGGGAAAGACAAAATTTACACAGAAATATTATTATTATTCTACCAAGATCCAGTCCGGCCAAAAATGGCATCTTCTCTAATTATAAGATATTACGACTGTTATATATGCGACGTAACGATCGCTCTTTATCTGGTTTGGAATATTTCTTTTGGCAAATCTAGGATTTGATGTTATACCTAGAGTAAAAAGAAAAATTGGCTGTAAGAAAGGGGGAGAATTCTTATCGCACATCCTATCGTGTAGAATACGCGTGCGTATTCAAGTGCAAAGTCAATTAGAACGATGACTATATATTTGGCTCTGTCGGCGCGGTCTTTTTCTCCTTCTCGTTGGTCTCTTCTAAAGACGTCCTTTCTTTCTGCAGTAATGCTTATCGCAATTTACGTGAAAAAAACGCGATACTGAAGGAAAAATCTTTTAGCATTAATAACATCTATATAAATAATTGTCCGATAATATGTACTTTTGCAGAATGAGACCGCGCTCAATTATTTCGCTTCCGCTTTTGCGGCACCTGGTGATGCCGCTCGATATGATCACTATAAAAATCTGTCAATTTACATAATTAAATGCTTCCGTCGAGCAGATTGTAAAAAGTGGGTAAACAGATTTATTTATCCAGGTTATTTTCCTCTTAGTATTCTATTTTTATTTCTAACATAAAAACGAGATATTAATTCAAATTCTCTAGAAACTGTTCAAGCATCCGAATCGAAGTAACATATAGTGTTTCAAACATGCATGATTTAATTTCAAACATCAATTTTGAATATGAAATAAAATAGGAATCAGACATGAATCTACCTCAACGTATATTTGTGAGTGCTGATTCACGTCTCCGCATGCTTTTGCTGTCATTGAGACGCTGCGAGGCGGGCGACGGCTCGGAACATCGTTGTATTTCAATTGTATGCCACGCAAATATACGCGGATGTAAATTTTACCGTTGGTTACGTGCTTGTACGGTAGAGTATGCCAGATTTGTCATCTTCCGTTATCGTAAAAAATAAAAAAAAACGGATATCGACTTTAATACAAATACTATTTATATACAATCAGTGCAATGTATTTGTGTATCTTACATTTGTTATAGTGTCTGGTAAATTTGCCAGACATATTTTGCGGGTGAGTTTAGGCTGTGATTCACGCGATGATCCAATGGTGGCCGCGTGCTAAATTAAACGGAATGATTTTCCGTTCGACAGCTCTCCGAGCTCTCGCTCTCGCTCGCGAAACTGAAATAAAGCCGTGACAACGCGAGAGGTGGGTTGGGAATTTGTCGCTCGGATGTTGGACAATGGATTATTAGAGCAGTTTCGGAGTAAGCCACGGTTACTCCATGCAAGGGGGTGCGAAGTGGTGATGAGGGTGGTAGCGAGGACGGCGGTGAGAGTGGTCGAGAGGGTACTCGGCATTTACCCTCGCCAGCCTACATTCGTCGCTCTTTTTCTGCGGCTGTTTACCTCATCGAAAGAGGAAAAAGGGGGCAGTCCTCGTCACTTTGAAGACCGACGAATTTCTTTGTATATCACCCCGCGGAAACGTCTGCATATCGTTGCGAGATCTCCGGCTTAAGCTCGTCTCTACAGAAGGATGAAAACCTCATCCTTCCCCCGCGACGATGAGACTTGCTCGATATTTTTTGATTTTTGCCGAATCTATTTCGAAATAATGTTTTCAGATGAGAGATACATATAGTTAAAGTTTTATACATAAATAATAGTAGCGAGAAAATAACAGTTACATTAATCATTTATATAGCAAATACAATAAGTACAAAAAAGTTAATTTGTTATTCTAAATATATTCTGATGGCTATTAAAAATTAACAAAACTTTTATTTCAATGTTCGTTATTTGTCTTGAAATAACATTTTCGCTTATAACATGTTCCTTTTTTAATCGCAATTTTAATTCTCCAAATTATTTTTTATTATTTATTCTTTTATTTCAATGTTTGTTATTTGTCTTGAAATAACATTTTCGCTTATAACATGTTCCTTTTTTAATCGCAATTTTAATTCTCCAAATTATTTTTTATTATTTATTCTTTGTTCAACATTTTTATGCTTCTAGATTAGAAACTAAAAATATTCTTTCGTGTAACTTTAATAATGACTCTTTTTAACTCCTTTCCTAACTATTTTCCTCGTCGCTGAAAATTTTATTGCTACTCAATAAACTACAACTATGTTAATAAAAAAAGCTAGGATGCATCCTATGTGTCTCTCATCTGAAAAAGCTAGGATGCATCCTACAAATTTTTTATTTGAAAAAATTCGGATTTTAAAAGCAAACTTTAAATGGAATCCTTTAATAAACATATGATTATAATCGTGAATAAATCATCAGTTATATCAATGTCAGCTATCGCTGACAATATCTAACGTGTTTTGGCACCTACGCATATCAAGATACACATTCATGAATTGAAATGGCATAATTACCTAAATTCCGTTCTAATGATATAATACGCCATGCAAGATAGCGATAATTAATGTAAAGGTCAGTTCCATCAACGGGACATTCATTCTCATCATCATAAAGACACCTTGACATTCATTCTAATTACCATAATGCGACTGCGATATTGTTTTGTGGTGAGACCACTTGAACGAATCTCATCTTTATTAAAAGCATATCAGTCATTTTCAATAATTTCTGCTAATGGATACTTCACTTTTTATTATTGCAAATTCCCCAATTTCCGCTTAATTCTTCATCTTTATTAGACGGTCTGCTTAGTTCGTATTACAAATTTATACCGAGCTTTTGACAAATGTCAAAAAAGACGTCTGAGAAATGTCGCACTTATGAATTCCGCAAAAACTTTGTAGCCGATATTAAATTCGATGAACATCTATCACAATTATTCAGTTTCCTACATTAATATTATATATATGTTTTCAAATTTTATTAGCCAATAGCTGTAATAATTCTATAATTTTAGAAAAAAATAGATATACTCGAAATATGTTAACATCCGTCTGATGTTTTGATAAATCCTAATTAATTATTATTCTGATTATAATAATTATTATTAATTATTAAGAGTTGAGATATTTATAAAATACTTTTGAACAAATTTTTCACGTGACAACCAACGAGAAAGACGAATGGACACTATCGAGTTTCGGCACCAATTTCCGCGAACTGGCTACTGCATACGCACGCATCCTATTTGCATTAAGCTGATACTCACGATTGAATTACATACGGTAATTACGGGTCGGTACTGAACGCGAAACCGAACGCGAATGTGTAATTTTCTGGCCTTGAAGAAGTTCGAGTGTGCTTCGCTGGAAGATGCGTATGGATTTCTCGCAGTTATTACACGAGAAGATAAAAGGATTATTCTTTCATCATGTTCTAATCCCTTAGATCCCGTTAAGATGTTCTATTACCACTATTATTTTTTTTGTAAATTATAGATTTTGTTTTTTCAATGTAGCGTTAGCTTTTCAAGAAGATGTCGGATCTTCTCTTTTATATACTCTTCATATCGATCTCACTATTGGAGAGCTATACGCGTAATGCGAACTGAATGCTGTAATCGCGCGGTTTCTTATGCGGTAACGCTAAAACAAACGTTCAGCGGCAAACGGAAATTAAAGCAGAGGCGTATCCGGATTTCTCCCCGCGCGTATAATCTGCAACGTCGCCAAAAATGTGGTCGTCGGTCATCAAGGTTGCGGCATTCCGCAAACGTATCCGTTGTGAAAGCTCGGGCGGGGTGACCGAAATGAGAAGATCGAGACGAAGTTGACGACGATTGTGGTGTGGAATGAAATGTAGCCTAGGCCGGGTTCCGTCATTCTCACGGTGGCGCGAAGCCACCATGGACGTTTATTATTAGCGCGGTGACGAATCCCGTCGCACAATGCGTTTCAACAACAATGTATCCGCTGCCGCGTACATTTATCGCAGCCGTAAATCCCCTTTATGTAACTTGGGGTTACATAGAGACTCCCTATATATGGGACACGGTAATCATATCGATATCATTGATTGCTGCCAAACTGATCGAAACCAGTCGGTCGGCATTAGCTTATCTGTGCGACACGATCGTCTCGAGTTAGGTATTATGTGGAAAAAGTGGAGACCCTGCCAACCAGGGGATCAAAGCCCAACTGAAGAGGCTACTTCTGAAGTTCTTCCCGACGCACGCACCGTTCCAGTTTCCCCGTTGATCTATTCTCGATCCGCGCGCCCGACGGAAATGGGCTCCTCGGTGAATTGTTTGCTTTTGCCAAACAAAACGGCCACACGGCTTCTATCCACGGCGATATACGAATACCAGACTCGACGGGGAACAGTGCCCTCCTTGTGTACGCGCCTATGCATTCAACCCGAAAATCTTAAGATTCATCCTGCGTCTGTATTAGCAGGTGCGATTTATGTTCAGCGAACGAATATTAATAGACCAATTTTAGGATCATTATTACCGAAAATGTATCCCGAAGCTTTTCTGTTAAAGCTCTTTTTTGTGCCCATATATCAATAACGCTTAAACGTTAATATATTTTATGTTATGCTATTTCTTGATTTAATGTTCAATTAGGTATATATTTTTTTGGGGGGGGGGGGGGGGAAGGAAAAGAAGAGTCTTACGACACAAAAGAATTTATCTACTTTGAACACAAATTATGAAATTTAATTATAAAATTACAATGAGTTACAAAATTTCGTTTTATAATGTCAATGCGAATTTAACTAATTAAAATATCAAATTAAATTGGGAGTCCACAGTTCTAATTTTTACGAGTTCTTTTTCAACTTTATTTTTGACTTTGTAAAACATTTTTATGCTTATAATACTATACTTGTTTAATTAAATCTTTTATTCGACTCGACGATTTTTACATGTGTAAAGTACAGCTTTTTTAACATAGAACGGAAAAACAGGCGGTGCTGTACATACAGTACGTCGGCATGAAATATATTTTGAAACATTTGAAGTACATCGAAACCCTCTCACGCTCTCGCGACCTCTCGATCGCCTGATATTCATTTTCGAATGTTTGCAGAGGTTTAGCCGCTCGCTTCTTACAGCACATTTGCGCGCTGGAGCCGGCCGCGAGAACGCGAAACGCTCCAGACATTATTTTCACTGAAAGCATATACGAACGCCCGACAAAACACACATCGCCGATACAATCGTCCATGCTGCGGGCGGCTACCATCGATTAGATTCGTCGACGAATTGCACGTCGACGTCGACGTTCGTGGCGATCTCAAACGCAGGTTGGAACATTATTTAACGAAATCCGTATCGTTACTGGAAGAAAACCATAGAATGAATATTTCAATAGAGCCATTTATGGTGCCATTAAAGCGTAAAGGGTTTGGAAATATAAGAAACTTTACCTGTATTTTATTTCAAAGTACTGTTATCTCAATTTTATTTTTATCTCAATTATATAAAATAACGTCTGTACGAGTATAATAATTGTTACAATACATAACAAAAACTTATACTAATCAAGTAAATTCGAACGTACAAATTGATACTTGTTTTATAGTATAACTCTTTTGAAAATTTATTGCTTACGTCAATTTCTCAATTCTAAAATGAGAAATTGCAAAAATATATTACTATCGCATTCTCACTTGAATTATTCATTCGAGACATGATTAATTTTGCGGATTGCAAAACATGTTCGCGCAACTTCTCCCGCAGGTCACACGATAGAACTCACATTTGATAATCAATCGCATGAATGTATTATCAATACTGGAAATTTCGGAGGACCAAAACGTCGCCGGGGCGACTAAATATTACGGAGCTAGTAACAGTGAAGGAATAGAAAAGATAATTGATCGATTAGTTGATTAATATCTCTATTATTTTATCACGGTCATGCGGTCAAAGCTTTTGGCGTTTCAATAAAAGTTGCGCGGACATTGTGCTTCGATTAAGATTAAGACGAGTACGCGGACTTGCGAAATCATTTGATGCGGTTATCGCGCATCTTCAAGGTTCGCCGAGATAAATGTAAAGCGAGCGCAATTGCCGCCGGGGATCGCGAGGCGTGCAGGCGCGCGAATACGGCGAGAGCACGTGCGATGACTATGCTCTATCGGTGCATCGCGGTTTAACGACTTAATAGAGTTAATGACCGTCGGATCGACTATCCTTAGAGGCCGTCCGGGGCAAACAAAAACGTGGGACGTGTTGCGTAAGCTAATTCACGTGAGAGCAGCCCGATGATCGGCGCGGCGGGCGGCCGCCGCCGATTGATTTTTCACGAGATTCGCCGGCACGCATTAAGAGCTTCTCCCGACTTCCTTTCTCACCTTACTTCCATAATTATCTGTCTCATTAGTTATGATAGGATGAACGTAGACGCTTCGTCTCGCCAGCGCGATTTATGTACAGGATGTTCTGGAATTGACAGAAATCGATGCACTTTCTCTCTGGGACGTCTGTCTATACTACTTTTCTACTATACTTATATATTTTGATATCTATTACTTTTACTGCTACTGCTTAAAACATATTTTAACGATTAAACATTAAATTAAAAATCTATTTGAATCTATCCTAAATTAAGTAAGAAATAATATTTTATTACATCTGTTTTTGCTTAATTCGCAAATAATCGGTCTTTATTTTATCGTGAACTAATTTGATGTCAAAGTTGCTACTGCTTTATCTAGAGGTGGACTAATATTACAAGAAATTATTACTTCTTGCTAATTCTAGGGCATTTTGTGCGCTATTTAAATACCTATAAGCGCATATATTTAACAGATTTACGTTATAGCAGTAATTTGAAGTTAACTGTGGCAGTCAAGAGTTAAACCTTGGGAAACAAATCTCTGTGAATACAGTCGAGCTAGTCGTCATGCAATTTACACCCCTCGCGAGCGGCGAGCGAGGTGACACTTAACGCGCCCCTTTATAGGGGAACGGGTGCACGGTAGATCGTAACAGACGACACGAGCGTTGGGGCGGTAAGTGGTAAGTGGAGTTCCGTAATTTGTTGAGACCACGCTACTCGCCGCTTCGGGTTTCATCGCTCGTGATGCCGCAGGAAAAACGGGGAGAAACTGCTTGAAAAATGAGAGTAATAAAGGATAGCAGATATCGATGAATCAGACAGAAAAAGATTTCGATTCTATTGTCGCTGAAACTATGTTTAAACTAATTTGCCTTTTCGTTTAAATTAAGATATTAATATAAGCAAAGACATCGTTGTCGTGTAAAGAAAGGGCTTATACATGTACCTAAAAGCTTGTTTAGTAATAAGAAAGATAAATTATGCAACTTTGGCAGAAACATGAAATCATGCAATAATTTGACACATTTTTATTAATTTATAGTTTTATAACAGAATTATATAAAGTAAGTTAAATTTTTTTGATAGAAAGCTACCGTAAATGTCAGAATACCATTTAGATAATTTGATGATTTAAAATTTAGAAATAAGATAAAATTTGTTATTAATTTATTAAATGTTTCCCTAAAATTATCGTTTAAATGACACAGATGGGTAGTAATATTAATTCTTTATTATTTTTAAAAAGAGTTTTAATAAAAGTTATCTGCCAACCTATGTATCGGGAAAAATCTATAAACACTTTATATGGAAAGAGTAACATAGCGTGCACACATAATAACGAAGACAACGTGTCTAATTGAGGAAATTTGATTTCCTTTAATTTCATGTTGACACATTTCCTTAACGTTCCATTAAGACAATTTTTTCAATGCATCTGCATTAACTAATAGTCTGATACACGTTCGCTTGTGATAATTGCGTGTTGTCTTCGTATTTATCAGCAAAATTAATAGACTTGAGACTAGATAACTTGAAATCACATTTACGAATTCACGAAGTTTCAAGCATGCAGAAGACTGGAGTCTAGACAGATCGATTTTTATTTGTAACAACATTTTTATCGAGTCTTAGCGGATATCTTGCAATTATCCGCATTATATCGACACGCCGAGGATTTACGGTATAAGAATTGATAAGAGGAGACGGAGCTTTCACATAGGGGAAAAAAAAAGTTGTGAAAGAATTGATATCTCGTCATTCGAAATCCTTCTCGCGGAGGGGCTGTCGGCGAGACTGGATCTCCCCGAAAACTGGTTAATGCGCTTTTTCCGGTGCCGGAGGTTGACGTGCGAGTGGCAGACCGCAGCCCGCGGCTCCATGCGTCGGCCGTTGTGAGAGTCGGACGTCGCGTTCTCCTCGGGAAATCGGACCGAGATGATTTCCGCAATTTCGCGGCCGTGGCCAAGAGAGGATTGAGGTATTTGGCCGAGCTGGAATTATTTGGCCGTGCCGTTCTGAAAACGTGGGGATATATGAGGGTTCATATAAGATCATCTCCACTTCGACGGCCCCGCACCTCCAGCGAATACGTCGGTGTTGGGAGAATTAAGAGCACGTTCTTTGTTAACGTCCACTCGTACACACGAATTTTAGTTCATCCTGCCAGTCTGTATCATGTACAATATATTAGACTACAAAACTACAATATAACAGATTTGTATTTCTATATGCACGCGGAGTGTCTTTCTTCATTTCACTTATCTCCGCATTTCTTCGTTCTCAATCTGTTACGATTGATTTGTAAATGTAGGTATAAAATTACCGTTGCGTTCGTATGAAAATAGCAAAAGCTCATGTATGTTAATCTATTAATGTCTATTATAAGCTATTAATATTAGTTATAATTATAATTATAGTAATATAAATAATTAGTTAATTATTACAAATTTTATTTACGGAATATAATATTCTTTCTATCGAAACTAGCTTTACTTTAATGGTTTAATAATAAGAATTTGTCTTTCAAGTAATCAAAGTATTATGTGCAATTATTTGTCATATTCCGTGTTATTTAGCCATTGTTTATCTCTCTCGGGTCGAATGACTCGTTTCTCCCGCAAGAGGCTATTAAAATGCAAAGGCAAGGTAGGAGGGACACCTTCTCCTGTCCTTGCATCCTGGACGCAGATTCGGCGGGCGTGTGTGATCCTCCTTAGTATTCCGCGCGACGCCGCTCTTCTTTTTCGCGCCACGACGCCACCTTTTTCCCCATCTTCTTCTTCCCTCTCTCCTTCTTCCGCCACCCCTTTATTCCACTCCATGTAACATGTTCTTCGCATTAATATAGCACGGCTTAAGACAAAGGACGATCGACCGACCTCTCGCCCTCCTCTCACCCTTTCCTTCTCTCATCTCTTCTCTCCTCCCGTTTTTATCGACTTGCTCTTCCTCGTGTCATATCACCGTCCTCTTTCGCGCGTCCTGGAGAACACGAAAGACTGGACGTATATATTCGTTAAGTCAAAGCCCCGGGAGAAGTCCCTCAAATTGGGGGGATTTCTTCGTTCCGACCTGCCTGCCTGGCCTGCCTGCCTGCCTGCCTTACGCGAGACGTGCTGGATCTTGACCTTTGAACACGTCTCTTCTTTTTTCTCAGGACGTATTCTTCGCTACTAAATCATACGAAGCCGTCCTACTTGGATGTCGCGTCTTTTGCAGTCAGTTCAGTGAAGCGGAATGATTAGTGGCCACCTTATACATTATATCAATCATATTAATAGTAATTGTAACGTTACGTACGGCAATTGTATTAATATAATTATTATTAATAATTACATTTATTACTCGTGAAGAGGTTGTTACAGAACTTATATTCTCAGGACCATTCTGTATATATGTAATTTCTCCCTGTTCTCTCTGCTAAAATATTGAAATTTAAAACAATTAATCTTTTGCTTTTGACATATAACGTATTAAAAATAACTGCAATGAATGAATTACAGAATGATATTAAAGTATAATATATGTATCCCGCCTTTCCTTCTTGTATTATTTTATTATTAGATAATAATATATTACATTATGATATAATTATATAATAAAAGAAAATTAATGTTGCGAAGATTACGTATAGGGTGGCCCACCGAAAACGAAACAAGCTTAGATTAAAATCCATACTAATGTTATATGCTAAAAGACAAGTTTGTTTCGTTTTCGGTGGGCCACCCTGTATTTAAAATAAATTAGTGTGTTTGACTCTTGTGTATACGTAGAAGAGACAAGCTCTCTTGTGCTTGCGATGATAATTTTTTAGATTGTTCTCCGTCGATCATAATAATCTTCAATTTTTCGAGATAAAAATTTACGAAAGGCCACTGATTATCTGCAGTACGCTTTGACCTGTGTAGATTGTAAGCGCTCCGATTACAAGGCATATCAGTACGAAGCACTTATGAGGAAAAAAATGTAATGTGAAGCTCACATTTATTCGCACGAGCACGGTTATTAATTGGCACAATTGACGAAAAAATAACGAGAATGCACCGTGGAAAAAATCTCTGTTAACTATATGAATTGATTAGTAGGTCGCTATTTGTTGAGCGTGAAAAAAAACGAAGAAAGTTCTGGCTTCTTACATTTTTAAAATTTGGGTCGAGATTATCGTAAATTAATTTAATGTGGATACAAGTTTCTTCATCGCAGTTTGTGAATTACTTGGAATTTCTGTGTTCTTGCTCCAAGCCAGGAGTTGTTTAACGCTTAATATTATACCGATTCTTTATTAATAAACTGTAATTTTCTCTCATTGTCAGATGCGTTATGGGAATCGGAATCTATTCGGGACGTCTCAGTTTCTCCCGCGATTGTGGCGGAAATTGTAATTCTCCCTTTTCAAACACGCTATCTCTGTTATCGGTGCGATTATGTAAAGAAAAAGCCTTTTGGCTGGAGCCAGTTGAAGGCATCGCGTATAAAAGATATGTATCTGTTATCTCGTGCGCACACGTCACTTGAGTAGAGTGTGAGCAAACGAAGATAGCCTACATACGACGGTTCGGTAACATACGGGCAATTCAGAATTGCATCAATGAGAGGAGAAGCTGGCGGTGAAAGTGCCGCTGCTCACGGAGGCGCTTATCGGTTCTTATCAGAGCGCCGCGCGCGGAGCGATGAAAAAAATCTGCGATATTCCGGTGAATATCTAAAAACTGAGCAAAAGAATACAAAAGTGTTGTTTCTTATATTTAATATTATATATTGACATATATATATGCGTGACTAAATAGTCTTCCCGAAAATTCACGCATTCCCACTTTTGTTACTGATTTCTACGATTCTTCTTGCACATTACCTTGTATAGTCATCGGCGCTCCGCATATTCCACTCCGTGCGGTTTGAAGCGACCGCATATGGGCAAGGAAAGTTTTTGCGTAATTGCGAAATACACCATCCCGCCGAGTCATTCCAACCGTCGCGGTCGCGTCGAATCACCAAGGTGAGGTGAGGCTCATTAAGAGGAAAAGAGAAAGAAAGAAAGGAGGGGAAAAAAATTTTAAATGAGAAGGTCGACCGAGTATCCTACGTCTCCGTCGCGTCTCCGGCAACTTTGCCATCCTAAAGCCCTCTCCGAAGTTCTCCGCGGTCCTGTGTTCGACGCAGGACGAATTTCCTACGGTTACTTAACCTGCGGTAACACGTATTTCCCATGCATTTTAAGGATTTCGGACTGTAGGGGCGGTGTTTTGTCGAAGTATGAGCACGTAGTTGCCGTGAAAGGATCATAGAGTGGACTTAGCTGCGGAATCCCGTGTAAAACTTGCCCGGAATAACAAAGTTCCGCGTCTCGGGTTGCACCCGATGCTCCGCGTCCTCCTCCCCCCCCCCCCCCCTCTCTCTTTCCCCCTTCGCGGTCAGACTATTTATTTATTTTTCGCGAACAGCCCTATTATAACGTCCGACCTCGATTTTATATTCTCATTAACGCTTCGTAACCGTGCAACGAACTCGCGTATGCCCAATGCAGAAATTTATGGAGTAGGTAGCAAAGCATAATAAGATACGAGAAATATAATACATTTTCGAAACATTAGATATCCAAATGAGGAAGAGAAAATTTGAGAAAAAAGTTTAATCTTTAATTACTTACAATTAGTTAGATATGTAAAATATGACTGAAATATGTCTTATATAGGTAATATTTTATTTAATATTATCTCTTTTTATTATACACAGATGACCTCTTATTCGGATCATGTTTCACTGATTTTTATGAATTTGTTAGAACACCCAGGATAACGGGAATATACCATAAGTACTTGGCTCTCTTCCAACAATCTTTTCAAATTAAGAAATCTATAATATGCTCTCATTATAATAGCCGAAATAAATGTGTGAAACGCTGTCATTTAAAGGATAATTTAAATGCGAAATTGTCCATAATAAAACTGCGTTGCGAACAATGTACCAGCTGTTTTCTGGCAGGATGTGCCGCGCATCGTGGTCGTTATCACGATCTAAAATGGTCCCGCGCAGTGCGTTTTATCTGCGTCCCGCTAAGCCCGGACTTCCGCAATTTCGAAACAACAAACGCGCCGGGCGTTGTCGCGCTTCTTGACTCGCGTGCTCGTGACTGTAACGCATTCGCAAATATATCGGAGCGCCCGCGCAAACGATAAAAAAATTAATTAATACAGAACTGCAATAACGATACCCGCTATACGTCACGTGTTTCCTCATGACGAGATGATAGAAATTTGATCTGAGGAAAAGGCATTGGACCGCTTCGCAACGGGCGCGGTTGCAACAAACGTTTTGGTTGTCTCGAACGTGAATTAATAGTCGGTGCCGCGCCGTGTCGTTAGCCTCGTTAAAACCGAGTTCAAAGTTACATAACACATACGCGCTCGTATGTTTCGACGACGTGTGCACGCACGAGCGAATTGCGGCTCGCGTGTAGGCGCGCGCTCGCGCGCGACCGTCGGATGCTGCACGCGAATCTTTTAAATGACACCCGACGCGGCGTGTAAATGCGCCACCGTATAATAATACGTCTCGGCTCCGGCGCGATTTAAGCTTCATTACCGGTGCACGAGCCCCCGTCTCGCGCTCATGGAAAAAGACACGACATTTCCGCTCACGTGTAGCAGTGCATGGCATTTTATGCGCGCGCGTGCATATATGTATATACGCCGCGTCGGAAACGAGACACCTGTCTCGTTTGTCTGCGGAAAGCGTTTATTGAAAAGGAATCGACGCTGACTCGTCGATGACATCTCGATAAATTTCAATCTCTTATTCGTAATGTGAAATAAAGAGAAATCAACTTTAATTTACTTTTAATTTTTATTAAAAGAAGAAAATATTAAATTCTCGCATAAGATAGAAATCGATTGGATTCTTTATATAAAAAGTAAAAGAATTATATATATTAAAAAATAAATTAAAGTATTAAGAGTTAATCGTAATTTTAAATATTATGAAATTTTAGGGAAAACGACTTGAGAATTAATTTTATTGATTAAGCTGTTCACGAGTGTGAATATGCGAATAAAACGACAAAATAACTTATTCACAACGCGAATAAATAAGATAATATTCGTTAATCGATATTGTCGCCTCCTTTCCATTCGTACATAAGAAACACACGTAGGGTCTCACCACGCCGGTATACGGTGTATTATTCATACTATGCTGTAACGGCAGCGCGCTTGCATATAACCGGGCGGGTTGTACGTACCTCCAGGATCGTCAGGATTCGCCCATAACGATACGTTATTCCGGTTGGTTCCTGCGGCTTATATCCACCGGTATACGGTACGCCGGTTCTCCATTTTCATCCTGCACGAGCGACGTCATTGACCCGCGCACTCGAATCCTGGGCAGTTTGCCGGTCGCGCGGTTCTTACGGAATCACGACGCGCCGCTGCCGGCAGAATGGCCCGACGATCCTGAATTTATATCGTGTGTTTAGGTGAGAATTGGTTCTTTATGAGGGACACGTGAGGATACTTGATGATATACACGCTCGGTGGCTTTTCACACGTACGTGCCGCTGCTGCTCGTGAGCGCGTACGGTCACATGTGTTTATCGAGTGGCAGGTACTCGAACGTCCGATGAGATAGTGACTTATGCATTTGTCATAAGTGGCAAAAAAATTGTAACGAACGCGGAAGATATCTATATGAAAACGTTTGAAATACAAGAGAGCCAGATTTCGAGTTTTACAGTTCGTAAAAAGGTTTAAAAGCTTGTGCGTATCCTCCGCAGGAACGATAGATTAATTAAAGGGATTAATACATTTATATATTGTAATCGTTATCGATAGAAGAATAATTGTCGGTTTTTTTGTAAAGATAATATAATTTACAATATTGATCTGTTTTTTTTCAGGATGACGACTTAATTTTCGATCCGGAGGGCAAACAAACCGCCGCTCAAGCACCATTGATCGAAACGCACCAGGACGATTCTCTTTTTCACAGGATAAAGAGAGGAGTTTGGGACTTCTTTACTTCGCCATCTACGACCACGACTACGACTACGCAAGCGCCGTCAGGTATCAATTTTCTCTTAATTAAGTGCAATCAGAAGAAATTGTATCATTATATTGGCCTGTAAATTTTTATTTTTAAAATTATTGAAAATGCTTGCGTTTTTTTATTTGCCTTATTATTCAATTTTTCAATTGTCCAACTTTTTCGACAGACCAAAAAGAAGAAGATGAAGATCCAAATCAAGATATTGACAAATCCGTCATCTTGAACGTTGGAGATGAAGGAAATCTTACTCTCGATCAGCCTGAAGCGCCAAGTGCCGAAGCGGGTATCGGTGGCATCGAAAGATTGACTCTCGAAAAGAACGAGGACAATAGTGTCGCAGATGATGAGGTATGAAACATTGTCACAAAAACATTTTACCTTTAAATTTTTTTACCTATTATATTTAATTAAATTGTATGAATACTTTTTATTTAAAAGAAAGATGTTAAAGGACAAATCATTAAAAAGATAATAAAACTACAGAAAGATAATTGTGAAAAAATAATAAATAATTTAAACATTTGCAATTTTCAATTTTTTATTTGTTTATGACATTTATCTATTACATAAATGTCTGTTACACGGAAATGTTATCGTTGTCTTTACAGCACGAAAATGAGATTAGTAACGCCGCAGAAAGTCAAAGAATACCAATAACATACGGAAATTCTGATGACGAAGATTTGGCTGGCTCGGGAGAGCTCGAAGGCAGCGCAGGCGATTACCATCCAGACATAGGAAACCAACATCGTAACACTGATGGCAAAGCACGTAAGTCTCTAATTCTTTAGAGTCGCGACTTTGTCAATTAAAATTAAGAATTTAAGAATGACAATATAGAATTTAATTGTCTCTTGTCGCTTTGTCTTTTTCGAGAGAAAAAACAAATCTATCAAACCTTAATTAACTTAATTTGTTTGTAGAATACTAATAGTATAATAGTTTTTTAATCAATATATATATGATAAGAAGGAATAAGAAGAATAATAAAATTATTATAACAATTTGTCTGCTGTACGCATCAGATTTTATCGATAAAAATCGCAAAATTTCCGGAAATACTTCGGTATTCTTATAACGTCGAGCAAAAGATTGGCAGCTTTATATTAAGATGTACTACTTATTCTTAATGACAAAAATATTTCGGTCCAAGGAATACATATATAGTTAATACTAATTGTAGTTAATATTAATTGTTTAATATAGTATTTTAATATAGAATCCATTATTTATTTAAATTTTTGTCAGAGTTTTTGTAAAATACACTATATTTCATAATGAGAATGTTTTTTTAGTGATAAGAAATTAGGCCATATTACTTAAATATATTTTTAATTTTCCAAAAAGACAATAATATTTTTACCTTTTTTATTATTATTGCAGTATTAGAAAGTATTAATTTTATAACGTAAACGCATAACAAATCAAGAAGTATAAAAATAATATTTTAAATAAAATAATCTTAGCAGAAATATATTATTTATTACAGTATTTTTAAGAAATCAATTATTTATCACTAACAAATGTTTCTTTTGTAGGATTCTACCGAATAACACTGATAGTTGGCGAGCCCTACAGGCGAGAATATTCTGACAGAAACAGTCTTGAGTATCGAGAATTGAGCAGCAATCTCACACACGCCATCGAGAATTTGTACAATCGTCACATTCCAGGATACAATCACTTTGCCAGCATCGTCAAAATATCGTAAGTATGATCTATTCTGATTTTAATTCTTAATGTCACGTCTCTACTGCGTTTGGTTTAACAATTAACTTAAATTTCGCTTCCAGGCCAACGACCGACGCTTTTACATCGCAAGTTACCCTAGACATTGGTTCGACGTTCACGGACGAGCTCGAGGTGCGTGCCATCCTAGAGCAACAGCTGCAGTATCATTCCTTGGGCAGCATCCAAGTCGGTCCGGAGGGATTTACGTTCAGGATATTCCAAGGTATTTCCATCTTAGGCGGCTACCGCCTAACGACATGGAAATGATCGATTTCACGTTGGAGCTTTCGAAACTAAACTTCGTAATTCGTTCAGCTTTCCATGATGCCATCACGAGCTTGCGAAAGTCCGAATACAGGAAATGCGCAGACCCCCGGTGAATATCGAACTGAGTCGACTGCTCAACGAACAAAATTAATAGTTGTGCAGAGAAAAAGAATTTATATCAAATCGAGAAGGCGATATATGTAATATCGAAAACTGAAATCGATCATTTCAGTGGAGCGCACGATTTCGGCGTACTTAGATTGTTAGAATGTTGATACGAGCAGATATGCACGAGGAATGCAATCTTCGTCTCAGACTGCTTTTAACTGCAAGCTTCACTCAGAATCTTCACAATTTCCAATTACTTAGATCCGTCTATATTTTTTATTCACTTCTTTTTAAGTTCATCATTATTATTTGAACTTACAAATTTTTTTACTTTAACTTCAATTTTCTTCTCGATTAAGTTTTCGTTCTCATTAGTTGGTTCTTTTTTTTTTCAAACCCTCTCCCCCTCTCGCCGACTGATGCCACGATTCGCTTATTCCGCCCACTATCGACGCAATGAATGTACACAAACACGCGACGTCCGAGCGCAGCCGGAAAGAAAGACGCGCAACCGGAATGCGATCAGACCGCCGAATTAAGATGCAGAAGCGGCGAATGCGTGCCTCTAGAATCCCGCTGCGATGGCATAATGCAATGCGACGACGGTTCCGACGAGGACAACTGCCCAATAGATTCGTTGAACAGGACACGCGGTAAGTACGCGGGACTCCGCATTGCGTGATCTTCAAAGAGTAGAAAATTGTACATAACGCTAGATCGCTGTTAATAACGCCTAATATCTGTGAAACTTGCATCTTTATTCTCCTCTCCTGACTAACAAAAGTCACAATGTGGCTCATGTACAAATATACGGTACGTTGTAACATATGATGTAAGCGTAGCTTCGTCGTATAAACATCGGCATGGCCCGTTTATTATTGCAATTCTCTAATTTATGATATGATATGAAATACTACGTTTATGTGTATAATTTTGGAATAGTTTCAAATATCTTCTCACGGAGAGCCAGCCGATGTGGCGAACTTTATAATAGATTTCCCGTCTATCATCTTTATTTCTATCTTCATTACCCATCCATTTCGCATTAGCAATTTCCCAGAGTTTTCAACCTCGTTTAAACAACGAAACATACAGTTAATCATAAATTTATTTTTGAGTATAATTTATGCAACTACAATAATAACTTATAAAAAGGAAACACGTATATATATATATACTCTATATATATAAATATAGAGTATACGATAAAAATTTATTTTGGCAAAAATATTCTCACAAAAAATCATTACTATAATATCTTTAAAAAATAGAGTTTTCTTTTATTCTCGTATATCTAGAGAAACATTCAAGTAATACTAGCAAACAAAAGCACTTTTTTGGTTGAAAAATCTGTTATATTATCATTCTATCGTCTTACGATTCGCCTAATACGCTCTCTTCGCTAACACGCGTGTAAAAATCGCAACCGTCGACATTGAAACCAACGCTGATAAACGAAACAACAGATTTTGAGTATACCACTCTGGCACCACAACATCCCTCACTGCATATCCCGGAGACGACCCACACGAAATTACAGCCTGAGGTAAAACCGGAGGTATCGGACATCGACGACAGGGAGGACGAGGAGAACGAGGCCTCCACGCTGAGGCCGTCCTCGAATAAGTGCCGTGCCGACGACACGGTACGCTGTCATGACGGCAGTCGTTACATCTGTTCGGTGCAGCAATGCGACGGTGTCCCGGACTGCGATGACGGTGGTGATGAAGTCGATTGCCCGCATCCAGGTACAGGTTGAGTTGGTTGATCTTTGCGGAGGATCGAGATTAACACTAAACGTTGGCAATCTAGAAGAACCGCGACTCGTTATTTTGTCGAATACCGGAAACAATGTGACTAAAAAAACAAAAAACCGTATAGTTTTAAAGTTATTACAATTAAGGGGTTTTAAAACATTACGATAGAAATTATATTCGGTAACTCGTTAAGATAATGGAAGCGGTTCTTCTAGTTAAATGTATACCTAATTCTTTTTGCATTCTGAATGTATGTATAAGCTTCTCTTTGTAATGTGATATTCTTTTATACACAATCAACAATATTGCGTGTATATTATTATGCATATATTATAAGACATGTTTAGAAAGTTTCAACTACATGTTTTATTTTTTATAAAATTGTACATATGTTATTAGAATTTTTTTATTTTTGTCGCATCAATGCATGTAATGCACTAATGAGTATAAGATTTGTATATGTCTTTTTGATGCTTTTTACGTTAAAAGATAAATTTTCGCCATTATCACAATTGCTTTTTTAAAAGCATATTGCGATAGTTACAAAGAAATCAATATATTAATGATTTTTGTTTTACAGGCTGCAGCGCTGGAGAATTCGCATGCGACGTAAACAGATGCATATTGGAATCTCAAAGATGCAACTTTGTGGAGGATTGCCAAGATGGTAGCGACGAACATGACTGCAATTATCCAGGTAAGTATCGTAATTTTTCATAATACAGCGTAATCATATAAGTACTGATTTAAGAATAAATTTGAGGTATTTATAAGAGTGAATCAAAGAAACTCTTATCTATTTAAGTAAAACGCTTTCTTTTGTGATCTCGTTAGAAAATTGCGAACACAAAGACTACATTTAAAACTATATGATATTCTGAAAACTGCAATTAGATCTATTTTTATTCATTTAGCTTCATTTATCTCATATAATACTAAATACATTTATCTCTAGCTAGCTCTCGTATAAAATCAATTGAACTTTAGAAAAATATATGTATATTTAAAAAATGCGACAATGTCAAATCGATCAGCCTTGATTGCGAAATCTCGGTTTTACCGACCGTTTGATAACAGACGGTGCATATCACTCTTGGACACCCTGTATCTTACCTACGACCGTTAGCTTATCAGTCTGGATGAAGACTCGAGCGTAGATAGTATAGACCAGTTACCTGTTCTACCGACTCGAGAGATCGATATAGGGCTGTCATCCCTCGGTACCCTTTTCCACCCCGTTGGAACTTTGCTTATCAAGATCGACGGTTTATCGGCCACGCGTTACTCGACGCCGCGCGACATTAATTCAAATCGGTCCGCTCCTCGTCCAACCGCGGGCGTTGGTGCAAATTTCCGGCGACGTGTCTCCTCCGCGAACGGCGAAGCGAATCCCTAAGCAGCGACGGAAGCTGCGGTTTTTCTCAGTAGAAAAATAAGGTCAGACGGGGGAGGCCGGCGCTCACCAGTACGTACCTACTGAATATTCAAAGCTCGAGGGCTTTTTCTCCTGTCCCGCGCCGCCGTCCCGCGCGTCCCCCGGCCTTTTTTCCCCCCGTAGCTTCCTCCGCCTCGAGTGGAGGACGATCGTGGTCAACAACGTGGAAGCGCCGGATACCGGCCGGCGTTGTAAAGCCCACCCGATTGCGGCTACACGTACGAGGCTTTGTTGCGCGAAAGCCAGCTTAATTAGACAGCTGCGCGCGTTCGGCCGGGGTAAATTAGCTCAGTGGTAGGTATCGGCTTGAATTATATTCTCGCGTCCTCCAGAAAGCGCGAAGAAACATCGAATAATCGTGGTTCACATGTTACTTGAATTTAATTACGTTATAACTTACATTACAACTTATACAATACACCACACTGTTAAATATTAAAGGATGAAATTTAAACCAATACCTTGAGTTAAATAACATTTTGTTATTTTTAACTACCTAGTTGGTCGAAATTTATTATTTTAACACAAGACAGTATTATTTTAACTCCATTGGTTTAGTTTTTAGTTAAATTGATAGTGTTTTAGTTAAATTAACGACATGTTGAGTAACAGTGGCGACCTGTAGGATTAGTTAAAAATAACTCAAATTGAGTATAATTTGACACGATTGACACAACGAATTTAACAGTGCATGTCTTCTTTTCTTTGTAAAATTGATAAAGAAATACTTTTTGTCGTAAAGAGAACATAGACTTGACAACATGTAGAATTAATTTTTTATAACATCAAGAATATCCCAATATAATCATCTTTATAATAATATTTCGTGTAATAGCGAAAAATTCGGGACACCGGGCTAATTATTTCCGTGATTTATACAATGCGCATAACGAGTCGGCGATACATATTTGTGCGTGCGACAAAACATAGCGTTCTATATATTGAAACTATATATATTTTTCGTCATTATCGCTATTTCACAATTATCCGCCATTGAAAGTGAACAATTCACAATCACGACTTGAAGCGCTGTTCTCGGTGAGAAGCTATAATAGTCGATGCCTGTCGACAAATAGCTCCTGCCTCGGTCGGGGCCGGTTGTTGATCGAGGAGAAACTTGCTCTTGGTTAATTCAAATAGAAGCATCGCGCGTCCATCTGGTCGCGATTCCGGTTTCATCACGTCATTCTATTACGGACATCGCGAGTAATCTCAGAAACGTTAAAAAACCCGCTCTAACTCACCCGCGCGCTACGTATTCGCCGTTGCGTTGCTGTTGCTTCCGTCCTCGTAACTCGCGCGTCGGATTCGACGCGCGGCAGGGAGAAAAAAAAAAGGAGCAGGAACAAATTGAGGAACGGCTTCCCGCTATTCCGTTAATCGTTCACCGGCGGCGAACTGGGGCAGCGCTCGCTCGCGGCGCCCGCGCCGCGGCCGGTTGCTCGCGATCGAAGGATATAATCCTGCGAGAGGGGGCCCGATCGTAAATCAAGTAACCGTGCACGCTCTCCGTACATCCGCGCTCTCATCATTTAAACGTCTCATGGTTAGCGGATATCTTCCGAGTCTTCCGGCAGGCCTTTTTTTTTTTTTTATCCCTCCGGAGACGATCACCGGGGCCGCGGCTCTTGCGCCCGCGGGTAGGACGATGGGACTGGCACGGGGCAACGGGTGGAAGAAGGGAGACATCATCGAAGCACCGCTTCACATAAATATCCGCAGACACGCAGGTTGCGGGCCCGGCAAGAAGAGCGCTTTTACTCGCTCCCGCCGCGGTAATCGCGATGTGCATGCTTAATCAATATTCAAGTATTCAGTCGTGAGGCACGGGGGACGAGTGGGACGACCGTGGCTCTCTTTCTTCCTCCCCCCTCTCTCTTTCTCTCCCCTCGTTGATTCACCCCCGCTACCCCCCCGTTCCCCTCCGCCACACTGCGTTCTCTCTCTTCTCTCTCGAGTAGGAATGCGCATAACTAGTTTCGTGTCCTCGGGTGCCCTCCCTCGCGCCAGCGATATGCCGCCCCCTCCTCTCCTCCCCCTCGGACAATTATGAGTACCGCCGGAGTCGGGGGTGGAAGGATGAGGCAACTTAGCGACAACGATGGGCACAGAGGGGGCGGACGGTAGAATGAGCACCCTGTAGAGGACTGAGGAGGGCAGAACCGAGAGGGAAGGGAGATAACTTGCACGCTAGGCACCGCCACGACAAACGTCAACCCCCGTCGTCTTCGAACATTATTCAGGTGCGTCCTGAGCGCGTGTATATATAGATTGGACGATTTAAACGTCCACGATACCGTCCTCGAGCGTGGCAAAGAACGTCGGGGAGTACGGAAAGACAGTGATACGACGATGTTTCAGTGTAAGCTTTTTACTAATCAATTGCGACCATTTTATTTATCTAACTTGTGCTCGATAAATGTTGCGGAAATATATACTTCTCCAGTTTTTTTTTTTAAATAAAGCATTCACATTAAGTTTACCTTCTTTATTTCAAAGCGTTCTTGCAGAATTACAAACAAGACACATATCATCTGATCATATGGCATTAATAAACTGCACTGACAGGCGCGTATTAATACTCCAGAATATAAATAAAGAGTCTTTTTACCGCATCGCTATTCTATATTAATATTGTATTTGTAAACTTATTTTTGCGGTTCATAATATCTCAAAATACATATATGCAACAGTTTAGAAAACTTCAAAAGTGTCCCAATAATAGATTTCAAAATTTGAAGTATGTCTGTGCTATGGAATTAATCTAAACTGTTGCGCGCCGGCTAGGCTCGGTATCGCCGCGCGATATTTCTTGGCGAAGACATTCACGATTGCTTTTACAACGTAGCGCAGTGCATTCGTTGTCGGAAGTATATAAGTAGTATAACGATGGAAGTCGATAGTTTCGAGAGAGACTTCTTCGTGCGCGCGCCCGTTACGATAGAGACCTTCCTGCTCTTCTACGTAGCCACGTCACGTCAAACAAGACCGAATATTGTTATTGTAAACTCATAAATGCTAACAGTCGGGCGATACTTCCGCCGTAAATACTGAGCGTGTCAGCTGCAGAACTTGTAACCGATCGTACCAACGTCGCGCGCTCACCGTTATCAGTTTATGAGATAAATTAACTAAATGCTCTTTCTCCGTACGTACCTTAAGGCTCCTGTTCACTCGTCACTTCTATCCTTGTTTAATGACGTCAGAAGCGAGAAATCGCACGCCAAAAATTCTTGCAGTTTTACGTTGAAATAAAAAGTTATATCCATAAAACGCGATTGTAATTGATTTGACACATTTGTAAAATATACCGAACACTTTCCTTTGGCTTTAATAATCAATAAATAACTGTAAAATGAAAAATGAAAGAAGACAGGTTAAAAAGATAGATTGCATGTCACATTAATTTTACGGCTATTTAGTGATTATTAAAGGCAAAGGAAAGTGTTCGGTATATTTTATACAAATATGCTGAATCAATTACAATTGCGATTTATGGATATATCTTTTTATTTCGACGTAAAACCGTAAGAATTTTTGACATGCGATTCCTCGCTTTTTTCTCGCGTCATTAAACAGGAATAGAAGAGGCGAGTAGGCAGGAGCCTTAACGTCAAAAATTATGATCTAGAAAAAGATAGCAGATTATTAAACTAAATTTAGATAATCCATACTATTATTCGCAGCTTGAATATAAAGCGAAACGACGGGGCTAAAACGGAGCATGAAGCGGGACTTAGACCTGGGTCGGCGCGGGTAATAGACGATGGTAATAGTACGTAATGGTAGCCTTCTGTGCCTTCGGCGTTTTGATGCTTGTCCGATTACAAGCCGACTCTGGTGTGTCGTACGACTATTAGGGTTTACGCGAGACTCTCTCTTTTGCATGTCATTACATCTTAACGCCTTCACCGCCGCTAGCGCAAACACACGAGCGCGCCCGCGAACGTCCGGCTTGCGAAATTTATCGTTCCCCGCCTGTCCGAAAAACATCCTCAAAAAGAAGTTCACCCGTCTAATGCGCGTCGACCGTATTTGGAAATATTGCTTGCTATCACTTTATTTTTGCACACGTTCTCGTCGAATTGTGTTCTTTAACTTACAACGGTGAAACCAAAGATTCAGGACATTTTGACATTTTCCAAACGCATTTTCCGCACGTCCGCACAAATTTTCTTCTACGCAATTTTATTTATAAATTGTAATCTTTGTCGTTTTTTAAGCATTCAATTATTAATTAATTTTTCAGTATACATATAAGTATCTTTATTTGGTAATTAACTTGTGAATACAATACTTTAGATACCTATTATATACTTTTTTGTCGTCAAATCTTGAGCTATTTGAAGAAAAGTACGTTACTTATTTTCCTTCATTATGTGACTCTAAAAGATATTGAAGATTTTACTACAATTAATATTTTATACTAACAATAAGTAGGAAAACGTGGGTAAAAGGTGCACATTGATAAATTATGGTAACGTCAGCGTTGATCGATCCGGCTACTTAAGGGTAAATAATGATATCTATTATAAGATCATTAAACGTTATTATGGTATATATCTTATTCCAACGAAGTTACTTACATACGTAAAGAAAATTTTGTTCATCATTACAGTAATGGTTAACATTTCATAAAAGGCACAATTATAAGCTACGCTCACATAGTGCATTGTCCGTTAAATTTAAAATTAAATTATAAAATATATAAAACTATATAAAAAAAATTTTTTTTATAGAAAACGCAGTTGTAAAAAACGTCGGGCGAAAATTAACTAGCGCGATGAAACGGCGGCCTTAACACGCACTACACACGAGCTGCTTTTTTTGCAGCGCGATAGTTCTGGGACAAACAATAGATTCCTGTGCCGCAAAAACGTTATCCTCATAGATACGTAGTCGGCCGGACATTTACATCGCTGCATTTTTCACGAGAAAAGTGCAGTTGCGCGTTTTACACATAGGCAAAAACTACAATACCAAAACCGGTTTCAATCGCCCCGCAAAACTAACATATATTAGAAATGTATTTCTTGATCCTCTAATTAAAAATTAATTTCGGACACCTTTAAAGCAGCGATTTAAACAAATGAAAACTTTATAGAAATATCAAACCGACTTCTTTAAGGATGTATGGGTGACATCTCAAAGCATTAACAAAAATCTAAAAATTTCATAGATTGTTCTATTATTACGTCTGAGTATCTGTATAAAATTTGAGCACAATTCTCTTATTGATTTAAAAGTTATTGTAATTAAGGATGTATTGGAGGTATTTCAAATATATTCAGAAATGGCTGTGAGATGTTTCTAAATTAAATTAAAAATACTCTGTAAAATTTTAAAGTGATTTATGAGTTGTTTAAGTTTAAAGATGATAAAATTAACATTATCCCTTATGGAGAATCGACATTTTTGCTGTAAATAAAAATAAAATATAAGTAAACCATTAAGATATTTCTTAAACTTCTTTTATGTGTAAAACATACATCATTGATATTGTATTTTAAGTTTCAAAATTTTTTGCTAAACAAAATTTTTTAAAATTGTTTAAACAATACTAATTATTTAAATGGCAAAAAATCATACTCAAACTGTTAACGGTAATCCGTTCTAACATATAAAAAATTTCGAATTGTTTGACATAAATGCAAAGTCTTCTTTTATTGAAAGTTTAACTTTTAGCAGGGATTGTATGTCCGATACATCCTTAATTAAAACAACGGATAGAGAAGCTTGATCTTGGTTTTACGCATTTTTAACGTTTATTCTTTTTTCTTCTTCATTTTTAGCAACAAAAAGAGACATCAGTCATAGTGACACGCGTCCGAACGATGGAGCTTAACGCGCATTGTACAACACGCGTAATATGCGCGCGAATGCATGTTTGATTTTATCAATAGCATATCAACGTTGGAGTTTCGTGCCAGGTGAATAACGTATAAAAGTTGTCCTTGTTGCATGCCGTCGCATTGGCATGATCCACATCGTTGCGCGATCGCATCGCCGCGGCGCGAAGTCACATTACGCCGATCAGGGGGGGCATTCGGCCGTTCGTTTACACTTTGGAGACAAGGCGAGCGCGAACGGTTTCACGGCGAAAAACGAGCCTACATCGTCCCGCACATGCTACGGACGACGAGTTTCTAATTGACCACTCGCATGCGCCCGAGTACAGCGGCCGTAAAGCTGCAAAATGTTATATCTTATCAATTTATTTCCGTTTCTCCTTTATTTACTTCCACCTTCAACGTTAGCGCCGGTATGTGCCGTAGCTTATCTGCGGTATGCGTTAAATAGCACCGGCATTCATTCTCAACAAGGACGGCTCTGTTCTGAAACTGACGTAAATGCAACACTAAATTGTTGCATTTCGCCGATCAGGATCAACCGAGCCGTGAAGAAATAATGCTATCCTATTATTTCCCTACCCCCCCCCCCCCCCCCCCCCCCCCCCTCCGGCACTTGTCCCACACTCGATGCAATTTTATAATGAAAAATGTTTAATTTATCTTCAATTAAAATATTCATGAGTCGCGATGGCAATATCGATGTGTTTTGAAATGCAGCCTGTCGTCTATGGGCAATGTAAAAAATCGACGTGATTTTTATTGTATATCTCTATGGACATATATGGATATTTTACATAAGCGAGACTGCGTACTGTGTGACATTCTCATGTGCGCTTGTTAAATACATGAATCGATTTCACCACAGATTGAAGTGACCTTTATCGTGAAACAAAAATATGTCGATTATAGAATATTTTACTAGTATGATCAAGTATCAAATTTTTCTATTATAGGACGAAAATAGCACATCTCTTTAATACTTCGCGTTATACGCTCTCGCGATGATATTTTGTTACTTTGATACTATTATTTCTGCACGTGTTCACATGATGTTGGCGTTGATATGAAATACAGATAACGAATGAATTTAGCATGCCTACTTTAGATCGGATGACGCCTACGCCGAGACGTATTCCATTTGTATAAGGGATAAATGACATAACATGTGTCGAGTGACTTGGCTGAATAGAAGATGAGCGATTGCACCATGTTGTCCCCGTTTCCAAGTTTGGTTATTTCCACGTGCATATCAATGACTTGAGGGTGGCGTGGCGAGGCGCTTTACGCGTTTACAATAATACCTTCTCAATTTGTGTCTTAGCCTGGGTGGTGAGTTAATTCACTATAGCTAGGCTTGCGTTACGTTGGTGGCCTTATTGTTAGGTATAACTGACTCTGATAGCACTTTGTATCGTTACAAATTAGCTTTAATTATTAGTGCATAATATGACAATATGAAGAACTAGACTTCGTCAAAAGGGTATACACAGCTGATGTATTTAAAATCGATGATTTCCGTGAAAAGAAAAAAGAGGAGGAAGAGAAAAGAAGTAAAAATAAGAAGAAAGAAAGGAGAGAGAGAGAGAGAGAGAGAGAGAGAGAGAGAGAGAGAGAGAGAGAGAGAGAAAATGAGGAAGAGAGAAAAAGAGAAAAGAAGAAAAAGAAAAAAATTTTTATTTATGTCGGATAAGAACATATATGCCGAGGATCACACAGTTTTTCGTTGGAACAATGTCCACCCACATTAGTTTTCGCTACCCTGCTCTTATTTCTTAAATAAATAATGATGCCGATAAGAATATATTTGGACAGAATAAAATTTTGTTTCACCATCGTATATACATTATATATAACGAATAGAAAGAGAGAGAAACAAAATGATTAAATCTGTCAGGTAAATCCATAAATTCGTATATATTTTTGACTGTTTTTGAAGCGCACGAATAGTTTATTATTTCAACAATAGTACTGATAACTTTTCTACATCATCCATATAAATTTAACACAAACATATCGACATTATAAATATACCGACAAATCAATAAGAGGATTAGCTCTTTCGTCGTTTCCAAAATTGTCTGTCTTTCGAGAATCTCTGGTTGCTTTAAAAATTTCTGGAAACTTTCTGGAAACTAATCTTTAACAAAAGATTGTGTGGACCGTTTGAAATGTATGGAAGGCTGAATATTCAGTGGCTGTAACATTTTCCGAAGTTTCGGTCACTGCAGGAGACGGCTATTTGTGAGCCAGAATAGTTGGTAGCATATATACCGAACGACTTAAATGGTAACATTTACTGTAGCTATTTCTAGTTGTCGAGCATAAAACCTTTATCCGGTCTCACGTGTGAAAACGATCTTGCGTTTTAATAGACCGCTTCTAGGCTTTTTCATTATATATGCAAACAATTAATGGAGAAAACGTGTCGTTATTTCTGCTTTTGAGGCGATGATTTCTGGCGGTGATTTTACTTTTCTTAAATCATCCCGTATGGCGCGTATGAATAATAAAAGCATTAATTACGTCAGCTCAACCCACACGTCTCGCAAGACCGACATATTTGAGGTCGAATTACTTGATGATCTAGGAATGCGGGAAGAGACAGATACACACACACACACACACACACACACACACACACACACACACACACACACACACACTCTTTTCCTGATTTATCAATTTTCATTACGGCGAATATCACTCTCTGTCGTGACAGGTGGATTTAATGTATGCAAAAATTACTGTAAAATTTATATTTTTCATGGAACATGTATAAATTATAAATTATACACCTTACAAATAGTAGCATGCGCAGATTTTCAACCGAATATAAAAGTTTTTACGCCTCATGAAAATTTGATGTTAAATTAAAACTCAAAAAAAGAGATTTGTTCTTAAAATATTAATATACGTTAGGTCATACGTCAGTTCCATATTTCAAAAAATCTATTAATAAAGTTGGTATAAAGCATTTAAGCCGTTATGAATGTTTGATCTGAAATGTGCTTGTCAATTTGAAAACTCTTTCAACTTATTTAAAGCTAGTAGTACATATTTGCGTAGAATAAATTATATCTTCATCCCTTTATTCTTTAATTATTGCTAAAGGGGACTTTTCTCGCGGATGCGGAATGAGCACGATCGTCGTTGTGTCATCCGAACACGAAAGCGGGTTTGCTTTTATCAGCGGTGGCGGCTCGCTCGCTTTTTAGAATTCATTTTCGGCTTTAAGCTTCATTTCGCGCGCGCGAGAATTAAGCGCGCCGAGGGGCGGCGGCGAGAGCAGCGGGTGGTTGGAGGACAAACAGCAGATTGGTAGGCGTTACCGTGGCACCTCGTACACTTAAGGTCCACTCGTAACAAACGAACAGCCACCAACGACAAACAGTCGATATATATGTACGTGCAAGGTACAGTACGCTGCAACAATATTCCTCGAAGCTTGATCCGCCGAACATTCTGTTCTCGTATTAATCGATCTTCCCTTATCGAATCTATATACGATCTCCGTTGTATATAAACATTGTCGTGTGAAGAATACATAGAAAAATTATCTCAAGTCTTTTTTTCCTTCTTGTTTTAATCTTTTTTGGGAGAAATTAGGTATGAAATAAAATTCTATTATATATTTCTTTATTTTAATTTATTTAAAATTATAATTAAAAAACCATCTCTATTCTATCTGCAGTTTGTGAAGAAACTAAACAATGAAGCAAAAAATCAAAATATTCTTAGCTCTTAAATATTATGCAGTCACTGATCCACTTCCAGTGACCTCAATCGACTCTTATGACTATGAAGTTTTAATCAAGTATCTCGCAATAAAGTCGCTCAGGTTTGCGTATTGAAAAATATTTCGAAATTATGTTTTTCTTAGAAAAATTTAAATTTAAATTGATATGAGTGAACAACGATAATATTTTGCGCGCGGTTTTACCCGTTTTGCCTTTTGATTATATCGATTTTCTTTAATCCGTCCGATGAATAAAAGATACGTGCCGGTTTAAACGCGACTTATGAACGTTAAGGATTACTCCCCCTCTCTCTCTCTCTCTCTCTCTCTCTCGCTCATTCTTTTGAATTGTCAAAACCCAGATTTCTCGCGGCTCGGAGAGGCGCCCGACTCTTGGACAGTATTATCCCGATGCGTCGTAGCCACGTGTACGTGTCGCACACGGACGCGCAAACACAGGCGCGGTTATTTCGCGGCGTTCGCGTGCACGCGCCGTTGCTCGTTGCAATTCAGACCCCCTTTTTTGTAATTTACGACAATACGTACGCGGTCGGGAGAATTACGACGCGAGCGGGCGGCGTCGGTGCTCTGGATTTGTTTAATCGTCCCTGAGTAGAACGAAAATTCTGCCCGCGCGACCTGCATAGAGCCCGCGCGAACCCGAAAGTAATTTTCGCCCGCAGGTGGGGGGATGTGTGCAGAACGCACACCCCCGATGATGCTCGCTAGAGGCGGCCGAACGAATCGAATTCCCTGCCAACTATGGCACGTAACGAGGAATTCATTTCGCCTTAAAGGAAAACGCGGGCCTTCCCGCACACGCGGACCGATCGCGGAAAAAAGATAGGGTAATGAGTGGACGTTTTCTATATAAGAACAACCGAACGCTTTCACACCAATGCCAAAAGATAGGTTTCTGTTCTGTCCTCAAAGAAGAAAACGCGACAGTATTGTGTTGTTAAATAAATCATTTTTAGCGTTATATATCATAATATGCAATCTCGCGTAATGCAATAGCAAGGAAACGCTGAATGGTTCAGCGTGACAAATTAATCTCCCGATATTAGGTGATTATTTGTGATTATTATTTCAATGACACATTTAAACATGAAAGAACGATTAGTAATATCTGACTTTAACCTTCATTCTATTTGATAATCACTTAATCAGATAATAGATAGATTTATAGAATGCGAAATATATTGCAATATTCAAATATTATATTATAATAAATTATACAATGGCAAGATAATCGCAAAATTAACAAAGCCATTTACGTATAGCAAATTATTTATAAAGCGAAGTTTATCCGAAATAAATATTATATACATATGATACCGCTAATTTCGAGTCTAAATTATCCGGTTCCAGTAACATTATACTTATATTTGGATGCAGTTCTGCGGAACCAACTCCAAAATTTTACTTTTTCGCTAGAGCGAATTTCACGAAACGGTAGAAATAAAAATTCTGCGCCATTATCTCAAATATAACGAACTATAACTTTCCTTGAATACAATTCCATGTGTTATTTGCGTTTTTAGAACACATACTATAGCTTTCATAATTACTTACTTGTAATATACAGAACTAAAAATCACGAATGGCGTTTGGTTCCTTGCATAATCATTTTATATATTTGTTACACTAATAGAACACGAAAGATATTATCTTTGTGACTGAAATCAATTTAAATCACCATTTATTTCCACGCTTAAACAGCAATACATTTTCTATCTCTTCTTCAACCTATTATTAGTCGATTGTCTTCATTTGCTCCAGTAATGCCAAATTATCTGTTGTTCTTTTTCTACTTTTATTTAGACAAAAGTAAGCTACTTTTATTAAATAAAATGAATAAGAAGTTAAAGCTCGTGGCTCATCCGATTAATAAACAAAAATAAACCATAATAAAATTCTCTCGGACTAAATGGGTCGTATCAATTTTTGTGCCCGCAATCTCTTTTTCAACCCCTTTACAATTTTCGTACTAAATGGCTCGGTTTACCCCATCCCGATTGCGGAATATAGATATATATAAATCAGGACGTCGTCGGGGGTCGACCGTTTCTATCAGAAGCGTGTATGGAATTCGACGGCGAGAGTCGGGAAATCGAGAGTGCTTCTCGACGCCGCGCCGCTCGTTCCGCCTGCCTTGGTCCATCTCTCGAGTCGAGAGATTCTAACTGTTATGCTAACGCGAGTATGATAATCCGGGCTCCGTCATCGCGCGGGACGTCGGGGGGGATCGCGCCGCGGCTCTACATTCTCCAAAGCGAAAGCCAAAGGACGGAAACGTAGGGCACGCTCTTTCCTCGCGGACCGCGGAGGGCCCATCCTCCTCCCTTCTCCTTCCTCCGAGTTGAAAAAGTCCATTAGTATGAAAATGCGATATATAAGACGGGTTTGAATAAACATGCGCCGTCCCTTTCTTCCGCGACGTGTCTACATCGTGTCGCGGGGGCACATTTTGCCCTCGCCGTCTCTTCCTCTGCCTCCCTATCCCCCCGCCCGCCCTTCCCCTCGTTTTTACCTCGTCGTCGACGTCGTCGCTGTTCTCCGTTACGCACGTCGGCACGCCCATCCGAGCGCGCACAGACCCCTGTGAGATTCTAAAGTTATTTTATTTAAAGTTTTATAATCCGCACAAACCGAACGTGTCGGCCGACCTGCCACCCCCTTCCCCCCCCCCCCCCCCCCCTCGCACGCCGCGATCACCGACCGTCCGTCTCGATGTGCATCATTGCGCTTCGTAAAAAATTCAATAGAAATTAATGAATCTCATCACCAATAATAACGGATAGGGCACAGATGCTGATGTGTTCAATCGATTTATTGAAACGAGCATTTTCTGGTAATTAAAATACATTTGAATCTCCGCGTCTTTGATATTAAATCGTTCACACTCGTGGCCAATTGACAGTTGCGCTTTTAGCCTTATTAAATTCCCGAATATTTCCTGAGGAAAATATGAAATATTCCGTATGTTTGCGATACGACAAAAATTTCTATGGTAAAATCAATCGTCGAGGAGACAATATTTTTGCTGCCCATCAGGTGAGCGAACGAAACATTTCAAGATCGCGCGTCGTTAGTCCGCGTAAAAAACTCGCAATTTTCATCCCCTTTCAACTTAAACCCCTTTCGACACATGTGCAATGATGTTAACGCGCGGGTAATCGTTATAAATATCCGATTCTCCAAATAATTTGTGACTCGAGTCATCCTCTGACCTAGTTTGACATCATTGCATGCTTTAAGAGCGCATAAGACTTAAATGTGCGTTACAAGAATAAAAAAAAGAAGGGTTAAACGAGATCGGAGGAGTTCATCTGCGAGTTCATCTCGCGGACGGGTCGGCGCCGACTCTCCAGCACAGGACGGGCGACGCGTCGAGCGGCGCCGAGCGAGCGCCGGAAACTGCCGAGAGGTCGAAGCGCGCCAAAGGGTCGGCATGAGGCCGTGTCGGCCGCCCGCGTGATTGCCATTACGCCACGGAGCCGCGGTACCTGCAAGACCTCCCACGCTACTCTCGGCCGACAGTTACTCGCTCGGAACACGACGGGTCGGTCGCTTCTAGTCCGCGCTCCTAGTCCGCTCCGGTATACGCGCCGACGATATAGTATCGCGGAGGATATCGCGCGATTCCGCTACGTCGGCGGCACGACCCGCGCGAGCCCGCGAATAAAGAGGGAGAAGTCAAACCTCTTTCAAAGTTCGCAAGTTGAACTTACCCGGAGCCGGGTGGTATGAACACGAATTGACCCCGGGTGGTCCCCCGTGCGGCCTGGCACCTCGAGCGAAAGCTCCCGCGTCCGGTCAAAATTCGCGATTCCAATCCCGCGACGTTTTTTCCTCGCGCGAACAAACTCGATCGTCGTGCATAGTGCGGCCTTCCTGCTGAAACGCGCGCCGCCGAATTGAATTAGAATTGCGGGTAGTTCGGTTAGGTGGTTGCATGTCCGACGGTCCGGCTGATAGAGCTTGCTGTTCGTCGGAGCAACATAATTGACGATAATTGTGTGAGTTGAGTACAAGGGGTGAAAGCTCGATCTATCGTTCCGCGCACCTGTCAGTCATCCGAGCGCTCAAGAAAATTTGATACGGGCGTCGATTCTCCTCACATTTCGTTTGCCTCTCGCGTTTTGTAACGGCGGTGCAAGCAGTGTGTTTTCGGAAACGACTGATCCGGTTGTCGATGTAGGCGTCTTAAGTAAGCCTGTCGTTCGTCGAGCTAATGATATTTTTTTTTTTTCATCCGTTTCGGATCGGGCCCCCTGTTTTCCTTGGCTGATTACTCGATCTTCGATCCCTGGGCTCCTGTCCATTCGTAAATGGTGTCACATTACAAAATTCATTCGGCTTAATCTACATATCCGTTTCCATTCTTGGTACTATCATTCCTCTCCCTCTAGAGACTAAATATATCCCGGTGACATTCTAGTTATATGATGCCGATGACGAAATTAAAGTCGCAATATTAAGATAACATACATCTGAATTCATACATTGAATCGTTGAAAAGGATTTTGAAAAGTAAACGTAAAAATTCGAATTTTTAATCTGATTTGATTTCTTTAAATGAAAAGATTTTATTTATTTTAGCAAATTATAATTTTTTTTAACAAAAAGACTTAAAAAAGAAGAAATTAGCATACATAGAGATAAATGAAAAATTGCGATAGCGTTAGATATAGCGATTTCAAGATCTGATAAACTATTTTAATATTTTATTGTATTTCTTACTATATGTTTATAACCCAGAAAAGTTTTTCGCTTTCGTACAGAAACTTTCCTGCAGTGCATGTTCCTGTGCATGTTCTGAATTTATGACGCCTATTTCATCGCTTCGTATATATTTAAATGTCTCTTCGATGCTCGTGCTTTACGAGGGGTGGAAAAGTGCAGCCCGCATTTGTGAAGCGTGTCACTCTCGTTCGGAAGCCGGCTAATCTTTCGTCCAAAATTATCCGCATCGAGAAGAGACGGAAGGAACGAATATATTTAGAGTCCTCATTTTTTTCTTCTTTTATCTTTTCTTCGCTTGAATCATGACGAGCCTGTCGCGCGAGTTCTTCCGAAGTCACAGTCGCTCGTTCGCACTCTCTTTCTCTCTCTCTCTCTCTCTTTCTCCCGTAGTCTTTGTCGAAAGGCTTGATCACGTTTATTCGAACGTGAAGTCGTTCCGAAGGGTTGCAACTTGTTTATGTTCGGTTCACGAGAAGAACAACGAGGTACAAGAGCAAGAGCCATCGCCGATGACTCGACGTTGTCGCGCGCTGATGCACCGTTGGTAGAGGGAGAGCGTTCGAAGATGAAAAAAAAAATACAAAGTAGCTTAGTGCCTCCCACGCTTCTGCCGTTGACAGCGGCGGTGGGGTTACTATACTCGGATGGCTCTTTCTTGGGTCTATGACAACTAACATGCTAGTCTTCGCCAGATTCGGTCAGCGCGACGTCTTCGTTCCTCTCGCGCGCTCGATCATCGTGATCGAGCTCCCTCGATCACGTTCTCCCCCTGCCAGCGACTCGCCCGGGAAATCGTAGGTCCGTATAGGTTCCTCTTATTCGGGTGACAAAGTAACGTTTTTAATTAGCGGAGAGAAGTCGGTGCCGTCCAATAATGTCCCCCTTGGCCGATCGATTCCGGCTGGCGCGGCCGTTTCGACTCCCGCAAATTTCGATCGTCGCGCTCGAAAGACTTTCGTGATCACGGTTACGTTCCCCGAGGTGGACGTAACTTGTTTTGCTCGAGGTGCAACGCGCGTTTCACGAGAAACCCCCCCAGGAAAGTACCTTCCCGAACGAGACCGAGGCTCGTGCATAATGTAGCCCCGTATCGTCGGGCGATTTGTAGTAAGGTGAAGTTAAGCCCGACCTTTAGATATATACTCATTCCTCTCCCTCAGTGACAGACGAATTCGCGTAATTTCTAACCGCTTGTATAATTTCTCTTTACGATCTCGGCGAATAAATCCGGGACCGGGGATTTGACGCGCGTCGTAAAGTGCCGGGGTTACGAGCTCGCGACGAACGTTGTCACCCAGTCTCTAATCCATCGAGGTTTCTCCACATCCGAAATTAAATTGCGGAGTAATGCAGGGCACGGAGTCCGAAAAAAAATCTCATTTGCGACTCGAGTAAGAGCGAACATGAGTTTTCCCCGAGTAAATCCTTCCGAGGCACGTAACGAAAGTCTAGCATGCATCTTCGCGACGTGCTTTTACGCATGGTATTCCGCCGCCAATACGAAAGTGCGATCGCGAAAAGCACCGTCGCCTAGTTCGCCTTCTCTCGCATTATAATCAAGATAATGGCAACTTTTACGAACAATTTAAATCGGATAATTCAAGTGATAAAAAGACTGACGTGTGAAAAAAATATTTTTTACTCCGTGAGAGCTCATTAAAATTGCGCAATTTTTTAAACTGATATATTAAACAAAAATTAAGTATCCACAATTGAGACTTGAACGTTTTCGAAATTGTGAAAATAATAAATTGTTGGATGTATATTTCAATAATATCAAACGAAGCAAGAGAGAAGCGCGAAAATGTCTTCGCTCTCGTCGCATGAATGATGGTTAATTGCGATTGAATTTGTAAGAATCGGTTAAATATGTAACGCGAGAAATTCTAACGATATTGGAAAATTGGAGTACAGTAGAAGAAAAACGCGTGACACAATGGAGAAACCGCGACAGCGCCGACAATGCAACGGGAAGCGAGATTGAAGACCGTGGGTGGCGCGTGCATCAAACTCGACGGCGGGCGGCGGGCCGTCATTCAGAAAATAATTAAAAATAATTGAAAAACACAGCGCGTCGTGGCGGCGTACGGCCATTGTCTGTTTACCGGGGGCGCACAATTTCCTCGGCTTTTACCGCAACAGCGCCGCGCGCAATCCGGCTTAATCCGCGCGAACAAATACTGAATTGTCGCCGCGCGTAAAGACGGAAAAGAGGTAGACCGGGTAAGGGGAACAGACCAGATGAGGGACTACGTAAATCGCGAGACCAGATCCTATGATTCGGACGCGGCGGAAATCGCGGAAGGAGAGAGAAAAGAAATGTACGTGCTCGACGAAGAATCGAACCCTTCTTCGCGAGTAACGAATCGGAAGTTACGCCGGAGGGAAAAAAAATCACGGCTTTTCCGCGGAAAGAGAGAGACTCGCATTGCAGAAAAATCGTGACACGGGCATAAAAACTTTTTCCCAACTTTCCACGATCTATCTTCGTCGCGTGCCTCGGCATTCCGAGGACAGACGAGACGAGACTTGCGGTTCCTGTCGTTTCCTGGCATATTCGGGTTCGGTTCCATCGCCCCGGGTATACTTACAATTAGCGAATAAAGTTCTCCGCGGAAACGTCGGGGGAAGGTGCTTTCCACCGCGCTCGGTAACGCACAAGTCAATTAACTTTTGCAATCATATTTAGCTCCTGAGTGTACCAACTTTCGCTTTCCTTCGTGGCGGCCGAGGCGCGCTCCTGAGGCAGCCGGAAGCTCTCCAAGTCTCGTTTCTGCACGAGAGGCAGCTTGCGCGCGCGCGAAATCGTGTACGCGGCAAATGAATCGCTCGTAAACGATCGACAAGTGAAATGGGACTGCCGGCGACGAGACTCCTGTCGATCCTTTTGCTCCTGCTGGCCCTAGCACGATCGAGCCTCGCGCAGAGGCACAGAACTCCGTATCGATCACGCACTCGAGGTAAATACGATCTCTTTCAGAATCCTTTCCATTAAAACCAACATCTTAAAAGCTCGGCAGCGGTGATCGTATCGCTGCACTAGGATAAAAAAATTTTTTTTTACGAGGTACCTCAAGTAAATTACGAGTTTAAACTTTTCTCCACCATTTTCAACGGTCTATTTCGTGTAATATTGCTGGTGTAATGCAAATGTCTCCGCGCCACACGACGTTGTGATGTGCTGCCATTGCCGAGCTTAATGCCTTAACTATTAAGTATTAAAGCGTTCGTAACTTTAATCTCTTAAGTTCCCCATTCCGTAACTTTTCTTGTCCGTGGTAATAGCCAATAATTTCCACGGATGAGAAATAACGTCTGCAAAGAAGTGCGATTGATCAGCGATATCTTATAATGGAAGGAGAAAAGATGATTCACGTTAAAAGCCTTATCTATACACGGCAAGAGAATCGTTCGTTCTACTTATATAGATCTGCGCCCGTAAGAACCCATTACTCCTCAAGTTCACGACAAGTGAATAGCATTGTTTTAAGCGATTACACAATTTTTCCGGCAATTCTATATATCTCTCTCTCTCCTTCTCCTTCTTTCTATTTGCTTTTACAGCGTGTCACGTTTACTTCTTTTTTTCTCCCTATCCTACTCCGACAGACCCTCGCGCTTTCTTTCTTCGTTCCCCCTATTCTCTTTCGCGCCGTAGTACTGGCGTTTAATTGCATGATGTCGGGCACACGATGTATTTTCAGGATAAATCTCGCGATGTTTCGTTCGCGCTAGAAAACGCGGGACTATACGCAGCGAGCTGAGAAGCGAAAAAGAGATGGAAATAACGCAAGAAGTCTCTTTTGCGCATAGTGGATAATACAGTGGCGCTCGAATATCGTTCTCGAAATGAAACAATCGCCCCGGCCTCTTTTCTCATAAATCTTGACACCTTCTCCACCCTCGCGTGCGTATTGCATTTTATACGTGCGCAATACGCATCAAGCTCTAAACATTTGATATGCAAATATCCAAGGACGTTTTATACATATTTCTAAAAACAAGATAAACTTGTTGCATGTAAATTGACAACAGGGTATTTATAAGTGCTTTTTAAAATAATGCGAAGTAATATAAGGTCAGGTATTTTTACAGAGTTTATAAACTCGACTGATTTGGTACTTTGTGCAGTAAGCTGCAAATTTATTCATCATTTGAAACGGCAATTAAAACATTAATTTAAAGCATTTTATGGTATTCTGACTTTATGGGGGATGATAGCTTATCTCTACAAAAAAAAAAAAAATAATTTAAAGGTAAGGAACTGGGAATTCTATTTATGTGTTTTAAACAATGCAGCAGGTGACGATAAATGCGGCCACGCGCGCACATAGATACGTGTACATACCTACACGTGTGCATGTGGCCACTATAAAACGCACGTAATATAAAAGCTGCCCCCAGCTACCCCTTCCGAACGGGCTATGCGTTCTTTTTCCCTCCAATTTTTTCATCCTGCTCGCTCCCCGTGTTACCCGCGCTGAAAGCTCGTAGTTGCACCGCATTACACCGTAGCGGTTTATGTCCCGAGATATAATATTTAGTTTAGATACACGAAGATATTAGATAAAGAAGAAACTGTTAAAAATATCGCGATATTTCTGGTATTTCATGGAAGTCTTATTGAGTTCGCATTATTATAGAGACAGTAGTTGATTTTCAAATGCGCCCACATTAGAATTCATTCGACATAGAGAGACATTTAAAAAATTGGAAATTAGTGGTATATAATGCGTAACATTTATTAATTTAATTACTAATAATATAATTATCAATTAAATTAAATAATGGCCATTTCTCTAACGCATTAGTACCAACGCCCGTGTCGCGAACAGAATCTGCTATATATGTACAAATAAAAATGGAATTGCTATTATATAACCCGCGATTAATTTTAATTTAAGCTAAAAGTGGTCCGTTTCGATATTCGATTTGTGTACTTCTGGCTGGAATGAACGACAGAGCACGGAATGAATAGTAATTTAGAACAATTGGACGTTCGTAAGAAAATACAGCATGATTTCTCCGTCCATTTGCATCTTCGATCATTGTAATATTAATCGACGACACAGGCAATGTCAAATTGGAGCATAAAGTGGTACGAACGAATGTGTGCACAAAGTCTAGCGCGATTATCGCGGAGGAAATGGGCCGAGAGAGCGGTCGAGGTCTAGCCGGAGGGGACAAAACACGGGAACTCAAAGTCGTCCGCTGCGGAACCGAGCGAAGGTAGGGACCTGCTACGCGATGGTGGGCGGGCGAGTGAGCGTATGGGCAAGTTCGTTATTATTTATTAATACATTTACGATTGTGCGGTAAAGCAGCGGCCAGAAGTTCGCGACGCGGCAACGACCGCCCGCTACGGGCACGGGCCCAGGCTAATGGGCAAGAAACTCGGAAGTTCCATAACCGGCGTTAACGACGCGTTGCGTTTATGCGTCAGCGATCCCGGCGATGTTGCTCTCGTTGGTACATCTCCTAATCCCGCTCGCGTCGTACCGGTGCGGTGGGAGAAAAGCCTTGCGTTAAAAAACGCGTCCGCGTAAACCGCGCTCATCCACCCTGATTTCCCTGCAACGCGTCGTTTTCTGAAAGCGCCGCGATAAATTCATCATTATTGCTATTAAATCTTTTAGATGAGGCTCATTAACGATTGAATGTATTACTGCTTTTAGAATGTGTGTTATATTTAAATTAGATCAGATTAGTTTCCGCTGAATTGTCATGACGTATTTTGGACAGGACAGTCTTACAATTCAAAAGAATTTTTTAATAAATTAAAAGACGAATTAAAAATTAAGATAGATTACAATTATGACATAGAATAAAATTATGGGTTTCTATTTAATTTTTTTTACATTAAATATTTATTGTGACATTATTAAAGTTTGATTTTAAAAATTTAATTTTAAAGCTATGAAATACTGTTCTCTAAAAATTGTCTGCTTTAAAATGGAATAATTTTCTCTTCGAAATGATGTCAATTTGTCTTGTATGAGCTTATATAGAATTAATATGAGTGCTACGCTATTTTTCTAAAAAAAAAGTCGAGATTGATTATATTGTATGTATGTCGCTGAATTTAGCTTTTGGCTTTTATTATATTTTTATACGGCTGTCCGCACATAATTTATATAATAAAAACTTATAACATAAAAGTATTTATGTTATAAAATTGCATGATATATTGATTATTTCCAATGCCGACTTTGTTACGTTTTTTCCTGAACTATTGTCACAAAATGAAGCAAAACGCTTTCGGCCATTTCAGTTTGCATAAGAACAATATAACTATACGTTTTTGTCAACAATGATTTCCAAATGCATTGCATCGCAAAAAAAATATTCTTTGTTGATTTGTCGCGTAAATGACGAGTATGGATACCAATAGGTACGTGCAAGGTAGCACCGCGCGAATTAAGTGATTCGCGCCAGAGAGTATCTAACGCTGTAATTTCAGTGTTAATAGATTTTCCTCGAGCAAATCAAAGCACGGGGATTCATTTTCGGAGCAGTCGGGATTTACGACGGTGTTAAATCCCGACGGTCACCGTCGTCGATTTCGATAGTGAAAGTGAAGTGCGATCGTTAAAGGCGGAAGAATAGAAGCGGAAACACGGCCTCTCGCACGTCTCGCCCTTGAGCTACGTCGAATTCTCATCCGGGGCTATCCTCTCGGAGATAACTCTCCGACTGTAGGCGAAAACTCGTTTTTTTTTTTAAATTTATGCATAGGTCGGCACATAAGACGCCGTAAAACCCTCCATTTTTGCGCCTTCTAATCGAAACGCTCGATCCTTGTCGATTTTAGGTAGCACATTTTTTAAAATCAAAACACGCGCGCGGTCGAACTGCGAATCCACACTGTGGCTGAATTTTTTATGGGCACACACGTCTCTCGTTCGTCGCGTTCGTTATGCACGCAACGTATTCGCGGATCGCGCTAACATTCGGCCGTTCGCAGCCGGCCGCGGTGCGGTGGTTCAAAATCATATACTCACTAGCTCCAATTACAATTACAATGCCAAGGTAGCGCACTGATCTTTTCAGAGAGCACATTTCATATTACTTTCTATTCGCTACCTTTCATCACGTTCTCTGATCTTCGATTCTCTTCGATTTGAAAGCGATCTTAAATTAACTGCGTGAGACAACGAATAGAAACGACATTAATATTAGGATATTGATATACATTAGAATATTGTATTGTCTCTTTTATAATTATTTGCACTTTATATCTTTTTACATTTACTTAGAAATTCAAGTAAAGAAGACTTTACATTTTGTTCGCGTCAAATTTTTACGATAAATTATTTTCTTTGGAAATTTTATGGAAATATTGAAAAGTAAAAAGTAATAAGTTGAAAAGTAAAAGAGCTTCTTTTCTAAGTTTCGATAATATAAATAAGTAACAGGAATTTGTGATCAGTTTTATGACCGTAAATGGCCCTGAAAAGTGAGAAATGAAAAAATTCCGATAAGTATAACTGAAGAAAACCAATTAACATCGTTTAATTAATTCAAGAGAGTGATTGAATATTACTAACGATGAGCAAATGCGGACGCAAAAAGGAGACAAAATGGAAAGGAGAGATGGTTGTAGGAGAGAGGGAAGGGTAAGTGAAAAAATTCGCATTTATTCCATGACCATTCGGTCACGTTGAGAAATGTATTTAAATTCAATGAAATTCAGACAGAAGACATTTTGAAGGAAAAAAGAAGCCTCGGGTTTGCAAAAGAAATCAAACGCATGCATAAGCAAAACGACGTCGTTCTTTCGATCGTGCAATTAAAATCTTCATACCTCGCTTATCGCGAGATTTACTCTCTCATCTCTCCTGCAAAATGTTTCGCGCTTAATTTCATAAAATACAAGTCTAAACAGCTTGCGATTCAAGCTGATGTGAGAATTTACGAGGGTAAGAGCAGAATTTACTTTAGGTAGGGCAGAATTTACTTTAGGTTTCCCTAATATATCGTACATAATTTGAGCAAGAATGACTCAGCTGCGCATTTGCTGGCAACAGTAGAAAGCAGTTAGTAATAAGAAACGGACACTTCCAACTTCTGGAACAAATAAAGAATGCTAAAGTAAACGTATAAATTTTTTGCATTTGTTTGCGAATGTTCTGTTAATTTAGCTATCAAAATTCATTTTACAAAAATATAATTTTTAAAAAATTGATTTAGGAAGCAGTTGTCGCAAATATTGGTCACCGAGTATATCTGAACGATCAGTTCATCAAGTACACTGCTGTCTGCCTTCTCTCGGGCCGATTCACTCGAACGACCTTCGACAGTTTCGCGACAAATATCCAAAACAATTTCGTTCTTATCTAAATGAAAATACGGCGTCTCGCCGTAGTTTCGACTTGAGTAAGCGCGAGGATGTACACGCGAAATGAGAAGCACAGAAGGCTGATCAGTCATGCTGCTCGCGCATTAAGATCAACTTAAATAGTTTTCAGACTCGTTAGAGTATCCCCGAGAAACATCGGGAAAGACGTTTCTGTGACTCCGTTCTCATGTTTCGAACGCCCTTTTGACTAAACAGAATTGAAGTCCAAACGCCAGCATATCTGACAATGAGCCATTTATTTCGAAAATCGTGCAAATCGTAATTTTAAATCCTATACGGCAATGTGAAATGTAATACGGATACAAATTAATACGATGTAACAATGTCGATGCGATCATTAAATTAAAATGTTAACTGCATAAACGGAATAAACGGCTTGATTGATAAGCCGATAATTTTACAGGGATGTTTGAGCAGATGCTGTTCTGTATCGTCATGTGCCATTGTTATTTTCGTTCAACTATCCGTGATAGAATTCCTTCTTACAGTAATGATGAACGTAAAATTGGATATTGCTTATATTGGCATCAGCTGCCATATTTGATGTCACAAGAAATGTTCGTGTACGACAAATCCCCCTATTATTGAATTAGAAATTTATCTCGGCGATAAAGTCTATTTTAATTATCGAAATCTTTGTCAGAAATGCCAAAGCGACTTGCATATTTAATATTGATGCCCCACTTGCATATTTCTGTGTTATCAACACGACACTCGTTTTCCATGATGAAACAAACTCGGCAAGAATAGCTCTTATCAAATTAAAAAATTAATCAGCTCCTTTATTAATACTCTTGCCTATTTAGAATGGAATTCTGTGTCATCAACATGACACTCGTTTTCCATGATGAAACAATCTCAGCAAGAATAGCTCTTATCAAATTAAAAAATTAAACAGCTCTTTTAATTAATACTTTTGCTTATAGTTAGAATGGAATTTATACTGGCATTCGCACGACATATTAGCAGAGTATTTATCTTCCACTCAACTTTTAGATTTCAATTCGAAATCCATCTGAGATACAAACACTTTTCGAACGGCATACACACCTCAATCGCACTTAATCGCCCTCGAAGCGATCCAGATCGTCTCGATCGAAACGACTAAACGCTTCTCGATTTACGAGCGACGTACACGTCGTTTCAGCCTCGCCTCTCGACACCGGCAAAAGAGTCGGGCTGAAGGGAAAAACGCGAGGGCGCCGATAATTAATGCCATAAATCCGTGGCCACCGCGCGAGGATCTTCGATCCATCGATTTCGCGCGGGGTGCCGTCAAACGGCCGCGGCAACCCTCTTTTCGAGGGTGCAGCGCGGCTACAGCATCGTCAGGCCGGAAGTGGCCGTCGACTATGACGTAGCACTTCCGGCCCACGAAGGACGTAGTGAAGCACACACTCGAGATCGTGAGATCGTCCGATATCGAGCGGCTAGAACGATTCGATAGCCGCGCGATGCTTATTCGCCCGAGCATGTTTCTTCGCCTCAGTATCGATGGTTTCCTATCGTGGCGGCTTTCGGTTCATCCCGTAACTATTAATTCCTCGGATAGAGACAACGTTAGCAGGTTCCTGGATATTTTCACCGCAGCGTCCGACACTTTTTCGAGCGTCGTTTTTTACACTCTTTTCATGCAACGATAATTTCTTCTGTACGCCGTGAACGAAAAAAACGGTTATTGGTCGCAAAAGTTGAACGATCAGCTTTTATAAAATCAATGTGATTCGATAGTTTTTATGATCGCGATAGTCGCTGAACATGCTCGTTAAAAGAAAATATTGTACGATTTTTCCTTTCATTTTTTCTAAAATATTCTTTGTAAGTGTTATTATGCCTAACTAAACAAATAGAAGAGAAATATATAAAACACGAAAGATATTCGGTATAAATGAAGAAATATTCCAAGAGAGGTTCAAAGATATCTAAAAAATTTGAAACGTTTGAATGTCTTTGCAGCATCTAAATTCTCCTATCGTCTGAAATTTTATAATCAACATAATTGTTGATAAACGCGGTTAATTGCGATGACCATTGAAGAAAATCGCGCACGAAGAACCGTGATCTAGGGAAAAAAATGTCGGAAATATATCTACCATGGTGGAACGACGTTTTCCTCCGTGAAGATATTTGCTCTCGGGACTTATTAGATTTGAGACTGCTCTCCCTCCCCCATCCTTTTCGCGTCCCTCGAAGTAAACATGCTTTACCAGAGACACACACGCATAGTCGCAGCTTTCCGCCAACCCCCCTGCAGTCTATCAAATTCCTTGGTTCTTCCTTTCCTTCCTCTCGTCGTCTTTCTTCTGCTTTTTTCTCCTTCGAAGGTCCAGATACGATACCAAGAAAATGTAATGAACAGAAAAAAAATATCGATCAAGAAGAATATTTTTTGTTCGGCGATTTTTTTTCACACAGTTTTCCATTCTTATCATTCAGTAAAGAAATTCTGATGAAGTGAAAGATTTCACAAAAATCTTTATGGAAGGTACTCTCAACACACATCTGCAAAAAAGTGTCCCAATATATAATTAATACAATCGTTTAATTGTAGCTTATAAGCTACATATATGTTAGTATGTCTTGTGAGGAGAAATAAGAAAGTCAATGAATTGTTAAAAAAAGAAAAGAATGAAAAAACTGATCTATAAAGTATCTTTTTTCTTAAAGTAACTTCTTGATTGTTAATAATTTGTTAGTAAAACTAAAATTTTCTTTATTTTTATCCTGAAGATTTGGTGCTGTTTAAATTTTAAAAGAACTTCTTATTTTTTAAGTTACATATTCTTGTCACAGTAAATTTAGTTTGAATTTGATTAAGAAATGAAACTTTAATTGCCAAGAAACACTTCTTAGGTTCTAATCTTAAATGTAATCAATTTTAATTATACATCGACTGACATATACACACATATATATATAAAATGTATAATTGCATATGTCATAATACAAAAATATCTGAAGAGTAAAGAAGTAGTACACCAGAAGCGTCACGATGCATCATCGATCCGCATCGCGCGCTGATTCACAATTTTCAAGGCACGAATCAAGTGGCTCAACTCGAAAATGGCCGATGCTGCTCGTCAAGCTATTTTAAATTGGATTCACGTATTGTGTAAAAGCTCGATTTACCTCTCATTATCGCGTCATCAATTATGATTAAAGCCTCAATTGTATACCCAAGCGAATCTCACATAAGTTACGATGTTTAACGGGAGTGGCCGCCCACTCAACGATTCACTTCTCCGTATTCATTGAATGAATGGATCTGCGAAAAATCTCGTCATCGCAAAACTTCTTCACGACGTGTTTAGATCGATACGCTTCTTCATCTGATTTGCTGCAACATTGCATAGCTCGGATTAATGCGCCAATTAGAACAACGAAGAATAAATGTATTCCATAAATATCTTGTGATGCGTATATGTATATTTTTCATTTATTTACAGCTTGTTATACATAATTCATTGCTTACCGAGTGACATTTTATAATTGTGCCACTAAATCTACATATATTTAGAGCAGTTCGTTAAGAGCCTAAGAAGATAACAATAATAAAATAATTTTATCATATAATTATTTTATTATTGTTAATAATTAAATGACAAAGATGAATATAATAATAATAATATTAGATAAATAATTCAATGTTTATCGAGTAAAACATTTTATATTTGTGTCGCAGAGCCACGTTTAAAACAGTTCGTTAAGCGCCTAAGAAAATAACAAATCTAATAATAATTAAATAATAAATATGGATAAAACAATAATAATATTAGGTAAATAACGCACATACATTGATCGTTTACATATTACAAAGCTCTCATTAATATTAATACCGACAGAAGTAAATGGCGCTATAAGTGGATCCGGACTTGATTAAACAATAATCAATCCGAGTTTAATTCGGTATGGCGTTTTATATTTTTAATTAGCTCACACGCGCTGCGTCGCAGCTACGATTTTCCGATGAACGGGCGGACAAATTTTCGAGCTCGACTTTTGAGCTCGACAGTACGCGAAGGCCGGATTATACGAGTCCGTCGCGTAAGTGCGACCGCGTCGAAAGGCGTGCTCCGAAGGCGAGAGATCGACGACGACGTGTGTCGTACGCACCGAGACGGTAAATAGTGGACGCCCGATATCGCGAGACCGTGACGGGTACAATAAATTATTCGTCGTCTACGTTCACCTTGGCGTTCACGTTGCGCGCCTGCCGCGCTAATGCATATTGGAACAGCACATATAGCTGCTCGTAGGTGCGTGCACCACGGAGCGCCCGAGTTTATATACGGTTAAGATGTTTCTCCCGTGATGTAATCGACGGCACATCTTTATCCGACATCCCTCACCCTTTGTATCGGACCATCGTGCATACCCGCGTCTTCAATTTACCCGTTCCCCATTCAGTTCGCCAACCAGGGAGAGCCGCATCGCATCCCTCTGTGGACCGCAGAGAGAGAGAGCCAGACTCGAAATCACGGGGCATTATTAAGAGACCGCTTCATTTATTCATATCCCTTTGATTCGTTTGGATCTGAAAAGCATTTTACGGTGCATTTATTATTCGCAGAATTTGTGAAAAATTCAGTGTTATCCGGACGATCTCTCGCCGCTTATCGATAACTTTGATCTCGATTTTTATAATACATCTCGTATCTCTTGCTTATGTCAGATTGAGTGTCTATAACGTCTATAACGCGTGCGGTACGCTTTTATTACGGATTAATATGCGTAAAAAGCGCTTTTAGTGCGGCTGAACTAAAAACCACTGCAGGTAGCGTTGCGGCTGACGCGTGTGCAAGCTTCCTCTTTTATCGTAGATTCGCTCGAAGGCCTTGAGCGATACGCTTCGCGTTCTTGCGCGAGATACAGCGCGGGTGTTACGCGCTTCCGGTCAGGAGAGATGGAAGATAGATTTAACAAAGCGCAACACGCGGAATAAGAATTGCATTTGGCTTCCGCGGCACGTGGAAGCTATCAACCGAAATTCTTAGCTTGATGGGTTTATCCTTGCCAGAATCCACCGTTTAGTCTTGATTCGGTAATGCAGTTTCGTCTGCGCACTTAGAAAACGTAATGAATATTTTTATTGGTTTGTCACTTAAGAGAACAATCGTTTTTTATTGATAAAACATGGATGCCCAATTCGAAATTTTATAAAATTTCAAGTTGCGCAAACATATCTATTCAATCATTGATAGATATGCTTATTTTTGTATATACGATCTAAAACTTTTTAGCAACTATTCTTCACCGATATCAAAATAAAAGTTCGTAAATTAGTTCTTCGATATTTATCAATTATGTTATACATATTAACTTACAAATGTTTCTGTCGACATTGACTTTTTGCTGTAACCGGAAATTGCCATCACGGCGTGTTTGAAAGTCCCTAAAAATATAAAATGCTAGACAATTGCTTAAATTGCTCATGTCCATCATCAATCAAGACCGGTCAATGGTCATGCAAAGCATCTACGAAGGGCCGAATTCATGATGACATCACCGTGGTGCGGCAACGAGATATAAAATAGACAAGAGCGATGCTGCGAACGGCGATTATAAGTGGAAACGGCTCGTTGCTAGCCGCGAGACCGTCGTAAAAGACGGACGAGCGAGACGAGAACGGCGCAAAGGTGGCGTCACGCGCGCGGATGATGGCCCAATGACCATAAGTTTCAGGCGGTTGCATAAGCGTCCGCGACAAGAGTGCGCCAGATCGCACGAGACGCTACCAAGAATCACGCGCGTTAAGCGTTAGATTTTGCGGCACCCGTTGAACTCCCACGCTCCCGAGACGCACAACGAGTTTGCTTGTCGGGTCACCCACGTCTCATCCGGTCTCACCTGGTCATCCCGGGCGCGATTTATCGATGGTGAACGGTGTCACGGCGGACGAGACTGGCGTTTTGTGGCCCGGCGCCGCTCCGGCGAGATCGGTGGCGCAACCCTAAATTTACCGAGGCTCTCTCGCTCGTCTCCAAGACTACAACGCAAAGTTGAGAAACGTGCCTGAGACCCAGTGGGTGCACCCTAAATAGCACGGGCGTCCAAACTTTAAACACGAGAGATTTGGAAACAACGCGATTTATGAATGTAGAAAAAAAAAACTGGTTAGCAGAAAGCAAGGAGGACTATAGTCATAACGGATCAAGCGTGACTCTGGACCATTCAAATATTAAATGAATAAGCTGCGGTTCTATGTTCATCTTAATTGTCCGCAAAAATCGAAATAACGGGATTCGGGCGCAGCGCAAGTGAACTATATGTTGTTGAGATTTCTCTTTCTTTGAAACAGATATCGTTTATTTGAATAAACTGAGTCTTTACGATGCGAACGTCTTAAGCCAGCGAATGCTAATGTACGAATGACTTGTCGAACTTGTCGATAATATTTTGAACACGCGGTCACGCCTGAGGATAATACAATATACTATACTGACAATAAGTGGCGCTACGAATTAGCCTGTAGAAAATTTGCCTTTTCTTATTTCAATTCTTAACAGATGTTAATAAGACGTTCTTCGTTCTTGAGGCTGGCGCTTCGCTCAGGACACACGACAGTTTATATTTTCTTATCATGACATTGATACAGCATGTCGCTGGTAAAACCGGCCCGTCGTCCAGCATGCTAAAAGTTTCACGACATAATGGATTATCGGCAGAACGGCGCGCGCGTAACCAAATATTTGCATGATCCTTATATTTGGTTGACTGTCGATACCCATCCGTAAATTTTTCAACGCGCGCTGTACACGTTGACTGTTTAAGTATTTAACGGTGAGAATCGATGCGTGAGATGAGGAGGTTGGATGTACAGCGTTGCATAAAGCACAACAAGCTTGCATAAATCATACGCGCGGATATCGCTGGGAAATTCTTTCGTCCCATTATCTGCAATACCTACATTGTTATAATATTTTCGGTAACAGAAACGCTTTACGAGTTCAGCGGACCCGAATGACAATCGCGGAATCGAATTAGGTATTGGAATTTATCGTCGCCCTCTTCGCAGCAATAATTCATTCCCGCTCGTTCAAGATAGCTTTATTATCCTGCTCGCACCCGGAATGCTTAATCAGATCCGCGGCGAGGGGGAAGCGTAACGAGGCCGCCGATCCTCGCTTCACGCCGATCCGCGACACGCTTTTCTCGAACGAATTTCTGACATTGACACGGAATACGTAATGCGTGTCCCGCTATCAGGGACGTTAAACGCTCCTTTCAGTTTCCTTGAGGAACGTAACGACCCTCCCACGTATCCGACTATCCGCCCTCGCATCGATCCCTTGGAAAAATCGCCGTCGCACGTTTTTTCGACGCGGTTCATCGATACGCTTGATATCTCGCCCGGCAGTTGTGAAATTCAAGCCCTCTCATCGAGACGGACAGGCGACAAATCGTTTTCAAGGAACAGCGATTAGCCGTTGGCCTACAAAGTCCGCTCGCTCAGTTCGAGTCGTGCAGGCAGGCGCGTCACGCTCTCGCGCCGCACAATTGAAGAGTCGAACGGTCTCTCGCTTAGCTCGCGGGCATCGACGAGATGAGCGGATTTCCAATTCATGCGCATTTTAATTAAATACAATTGGATCATAAGTAGATTTAATTATGAATACTTGACAGCCGACGTAATACGGTTTACGTATGCGTTATGAATAATAGAAATATGCGCCGCGGATCATCCGCCGCGCTAGATCGTGCGTGGAATAGCCATCGCTGAACGTTCTAAAATCACCTGAATTCGTCAGCGACGCTAAAAACGGACGACCGCGTATTATGCGATCGGCCACGCGGCGCGCGGACCGATCGCGGGCATCAACGGGCGTTACACGAAACATGATGTCACTATTTTCCCCGTGATGTGCATCTCGATTTCTCGCCGATGAACTCACCGGGCTGGAGCGCGCGCGCTCCACGCCGCGGCCGCGCCGGTGACATAACTCGCGACGCACGCGTGCACGCGCGTTAACTTGGCCATTTACACGCCAGACGCGGCGAGAAGAAAAAAAAACAACAAAAAGGTAAAAGGGAAAGAGGCGCGAAGCCGCAACGTCGCGCAACCGGTGCATGGAGGTGTGCATTTTACGCGCGCGGGGTGATGCATTTATCGACGCTATGTGTGACAATGTGTGGTATCGCTTTACCTCTCGCATTCTTCGTCTTTGACGCGTGAGTTAAGCGAGATTAATTACACCCGGTCTCGCGCTACCGAAGGTCGAAAACGTTTCGAGGTCAGTGAGTAATACCGGGCGATTTATATCGGAGTAATGTAAAAGCTATCGATGCTTCTCTCGATAGCGCTCTCGGGGTGTTGAGAGAAATAAATCTACTCCAGATTAATCGAAAAATATCATCGCGCCCGTACGCGAATGATAGTTTCGGGGGGGAAAACGTTCTGCGGAATCCCCTCCCGACACGAAGTTTAATAATTCAATGTAACGGCAAATTGCGACCTTCTATTTTTCTTAATTAACCGATACCGCGCGCCGCGCAGCGTCATGTATTTATTTCCATACGATGAAAAATTATCGATACCTCCATTAATATTTCACCGTATTATAACCACTGTCGGGTAAAATTCTCCATTTGCGAGTAAATTATTTAGAAGCGCGCAATTTGCATAAGCAACTATGCCGTATAACGATAACAGCGCAGCGCTTGACCGTGCCTCGATGAGGATAATGAGGTAATAGTCCGCTTTAACTCGCCACGGTTCATATATAAAAACAACGTAAAACGTGTCGAGGGTGCATCGAGAAATTAACGACTAGAGACTCAACTCGTTCAACTTTATTTGAAGATCACGGAAATTCTTTAAAGGACAACTTGACGTTATCTAATGCGGTAATAAATGCATGAGATCGAGAGTCTGTTATACATATAAATTGAAGAAATTACGACTTAGAATTTTACAAGAGATGGACATCGCTCGATCTTGATGGAAGATATTTTAACATTTATTATCTCGTTAGCTAAGGAAAAAGTGACGAAGTGTCATAAAGCGGAGTCTACAATGAGAATTCAAGGCGTAAAATTTAAGCTTTAAGCCTTAATCGTAAGAAATACGTGAGAAATTGACCAATCACAGTCAAATATTCTTCTCACATTCGACTGTGATTTGGTCAATTTCTTATACGGTTTAATGCTTAAAACTTAAATTTTACGCTTTAAATTTTCATTGTAGACTCCGTTTAACGGTGTGTACGTTCTAATAACTTTAAGTAAAATCACTATTGGTTAGTGCAAACTACTAGAACCGCGTACGAAATTGAAGAATGATCGCTATCAACGTGTGTTACGCGTTGAATAACCGATCGGACGTGTTGAATATTCGTGACGCCGCGCGATTTTTCCCAGCCGGCCGGGCCGGGCAGCCTAAATCTTCCGTTGTCGATTTATACGCCCGGCAAATTCGTGCAGCCCATGACGAAGGGTCACTAGGGCCGGCCGATAGAGTTTGACGTAGCTACGATGTCCGGTGTTCGACCGTGTTTCAACGACGATATGATAACCCAACAGTCTCTCTCTTCTCTCTCTCTCTCCTCTCTCTCTCTCTGTCTCTCGTTCCCTCCCGCCCACGAGTGCCGTAAATAACGGACCAGGTAAAACGAATTGTCGATAAATAAATGTTCGGGTCGTGTATACGTGTCACGTTGTGGACCGACGAGCCCCGGCGATCGTTATTTCATAACCGTTGCGCGCTATCGTTTTCCAACCTGGTCATTCGGGCCGCCCGCCGCCGCGCCGCGCCGCGCCGGGCCGCCGGCCGCCTCTTCTCTTTGCCGCCATTTATTTGATAACTGACGGACGGCCGCATGTTCTGTCTCAGAATCGTATTTAGAATTCGTCTGGCACGTCCGCCGTCCGCCCCTCCGTCCCGACGATCGTTCTACCTGACCCCGCGTTTGTCCAATCCGACGATCGATCGACTTTTTAAACTGTCAATAATAGCGAGGTCAATAAACCGGACGACTCGCCCGTTCTTCCGTTGCTCTGCCCCGACAATTCGGGTCACCCCCATAGATTTAGTATCGTGTAATCTGCCGGATTTCCTATAAATCCTTTGACAAAATGCTTTAAAATGTTCTACCGGCGACATGATAACTTTCTCAATTGCGTACAATCTGTTGCAGGTTTTAACCGCGCTAACAGATACAGCGATATGTTAAAAACCGATATGAGAAGCCTTATCCAATCTAATAATAAAAAGAAAACGTATAAAAGTATCTTCTTATTCTTATTAACTGTCTAGCATTAACTTCCCTTTATTTAAGATATTTATGTAAAAATTGTTGAGAATTGTCGAAACGTACGCGGCAATGCGAAGGTTCGCGAGTTGAGTGATTCAAATCACTCGTAAAACGCCGGGGGCTTTTCGTACCAAAGATTACCGGAGCAACCGGACCGAAATGGGTACCGGCGGCTATATTTCTATATCTCATAGCCCATAATTTTCCAGCTATATCTCCGTATCGTTAGTCGTATCGTAAATACGTTGGACGTAATCGTAAAAATTTTTACCGGTCGCGCGCTTTTTCAGGCTACTGCAGGCGAAATGGGCGGCTAATGCGGGAAGGCTTGAATAAATCGGCCTAAAATTGAGAAAACGAAAGAGAGGGGGGTGGGGGGGAAAAAAAAGAAGAATCCCTCGCGACACAAACCGTTGAAATTTCTTATCGACGTTAACAGCTCGCGCACCTCGCGTATCCTCGCGGTCGCGCGGGTTTTCATTTTTTTTTCTTTTTCTTTACGAGAGAGGCGACGTAAGTCCCGCTCTCTCCGTGGCTCCGTTCTGGCGGATATCTTGCCCTCGTCAGATACCGGAGTCACGTGATATCTCTTTATCTACATTCCAGGTATTCTTCTTCGCATATTTCATACGACGCATCAGCTTTTTACTGCACTCGTCGCATCGCGCGGCGAGGCCCCACAGCATCACTACACCGCCGCCGGAGTCTGCGAGACGCTGAACGCCGCACGGGGCGGCAAGAAATTAAATTATACTCTCTTTATTGCGGCGGCGCGCGCTGTGCTTGCGCGCACTTACGAGATAACGAGACGCGCCGCGGCCGTATCAAGCCGCGGAGTATATGAAATTGTAGCAAAAGACATTCGTATATCGTTACGAGATGCGCGCAACGTATAATTTCCGTGCTGATGCATCGTGAATTCCATTAGGGACTATTCGCGCCGTTGTGCAATGTTAACGTGTCCTCCGCGCGGGCGAAAAGGAATCGATAGCGCTCGGTCGCGACTGAATATTGAGAACACGTTGACGTTATTTCTATTATTTCTGTAGCGTGTCGATCATGCTCGTCGGAGGAGCGCGGGCCAATTCCAGGACGCGAAAACGCGGCGCTTCGTCAGCGGCGAAGAGCGCGTCTTAATCCCCGTCGATCATTCGGGATGAGCGTATGACGGCGTGTTTATTTACAGCCCCTAACGCCCGTGTACGAGCTGTTACATCGAGGCTCGAATGATATAAACGAGCGCGCGCGTTATCACGAGAGCGCACCGTTCACCGTTGTGTTGCCCGCTTATTTTTAGATGCCACGTAACCGCGGGTATATTTGTTAAGGCAACAGCTAGATCGCGAGAATTTTCCCGTTCCGTCGTCGCCGTCGGACGTAATTCCCGCGGAGATAACGGCGATTCGTCGCGACGGAGCGTGCTTGGTACATGCGCTAATCGCGGATCGTCTAGCGGAGGACAAAAGCTAGTATTCATATTTAATGCCGATCGCTGATTTTAATGCCGAACGGCTGACTCTGATTTTCATCTAATACGCGAGTCCCAGACGCGGATTATTCCGGATTGCGTACCACATGATATTCAGTAACGTATGCGCGATATATGCGGATGTTTCAACGGCAAAGATGCCCTTCGAGGGTAAAAAGAATACTCGCGAGAGAAATGCTGGATACAGAACTTGTCAGCATATTAATTTTATCTCGGCTGCGCCGCTTATATTTCGTATCTCGTTTCGTCTCGAGTTGTTCTCACGTATCCATTTCCGCTCCGTTGCCGCGATACGTCGTCGACGTCTTCAAGAATATCTGTGCATTTCCTCCTTTCGTTTTCTTTCTTTCATAATTATGAATATTATCTAATTAATTACACCGTCTTAATTTGAATGAAAGTTATATCGAGCCTTTTAATCCTAATCATGCAAAATGAGAAATATAAAGGAATTTACACACAGTGATAAAGGAATTATATACAGTGATCTGTATGTATGATAGTTTTAAAATTTGCTTATCGCGCAGTATAAGAACGCCGAGATGTAAATTTAAAAACGCTGATTACAATTGAAAATGGATAAATATAAACAAAGGTCTTGCCATAAAAAATATATATATTGAAATATTAATTAAACACTACAAACGCTTTATATTAAATATAAAAAACAACACACATGTTGCAGTAAATACAAAACTGGAAAAGAGAGACCATTTCAACTCACCTCGCTTTTCCACGCACTCCGAGTTTAACTATTTAAATAATTCACTAAACCGCTGCCCCCTCCCCTCCCACCGCGTTCTCTTGTTAATAATTGAATTAGTACAACGAACTCCCGAGCTTGCTAATAATTTTATTTTTATCCACCGCCGATCGCATCCGTTTAATTTAATACATTGGCGCAACGCTCTCGCAACGGCGACTCCCGCGCGCTCGCACGTGTCGCGCATCTTAATTGCATCGCCGGGCGGCGCGGGCGATGCAAATTACACGCGTTAGCCGTTGCCGCGTGGCCGTTCGGGGAAACAGCGCGACGAAGAAACGCGCAATTTTACATCGATGTCCTTTCCCTTTCCTCGCGCATTCTCGCGCCCGGTCGCTCGCGCCGCGCCCGCCGCCTTATCGCGTCGCGATCCGCACGCGATATACAACGCGATCAACATTCCGTCGAGACGCGAACTCGGTCGCGGAACAACGGGACCGTCTCGCTCCGCTCGTTAAGTACTCCGGGGGGGAACGCGACAACGATCCCCCGCAATTGCACGCACGCACGATCGAAACGAGCGCGGCGAGTAGAAAAGGGATCGCCGAGAGAATCGTTTACACGTATCTCCTCATTCGCAGATGCGTGTGAAGCAACTCAAGACTCGTGTTTGCGATTAAATGTGACTGCAGGATTAAATCATCGGCTCGTGTCCCGTTCATTAGTGCCGGCTATCAATCGCGCTGTCGAGTAATGTCAGGTGCACGCCGGTAAAATGCACTCGCCCTTCTTCGCGTCCCTGTCTCCTTCTCTAGGCGAGCTCTACTCGGTCGTCGCTTTGCTCTCCTCCTGAGAAGACGGATCGCTCGCGAACGTAATAGAAATATTTCTGCGGCACAACGGCAAGGCGCAGCTTTGCCCGCGTATGACACAATTTATACGCGTGCGGGGAATTAATGAGCGCACGAGATTATAGCCGCGGTTTCTCTTATCTCGGCAATCGCGCGGAGGATGGCCTACGTTAACTCGCCCGCACGCACGGATTGCATCTTCGTGCTCTGAGAATTAGCGAATAAAGAACAATTCCGCGCGTGCCCGTAATTCTCACGCTTTCCGCGAATAACTCACAATTTTTTCAAGTTATACGTTAAATTCGAAGCTTCCTAATTTTACGATACTCGAAGTAATATCAGCAATCGTCGCGCGAGCAATCGCGTACACCAGTGAGATTTCCAGTGTTATTAATAGAGTATATACTTAATAGAATTTGCATTGAATTATTTTCAAAGCTCCCAGTCACGTATTCCCATTAGTCAGCCGCGACCTTTTCATGGGGGGGCCACCAGGTGGAAAAAGATCGTCGTCATCGAGGCACGATAAATTACAATCGTCTTATCGATTGTGACGCGTCGTGCTCGGCTCGATTGTGGACGGCGATTGCGCTGCGTTCGTCGTTTACGCCACACCGGCATGGCAGGCAGGCAGCGACTCGATCAGGAGTCCATCACCGGCGGGGAGTGCAACGCGAAAAAATAGCATAACGGGAGGTCGACCGGGTTACTTTCTAGTTGCCTTGTATGCACGTATATACGCCCGCGCGCCGCGCTGTCGATATTTCAACGTGCCTGATGTATACGCCGCGATTATAGCCGTCGCCGCGCAAGCTGGCAGCGCATGCATCTTGTTACGCGAAATTCGCGTGGGTAATAGGGGGCTTTGATTGCGTCGTCAAAGTCGCGGCACGAAAAGCGAATAAAGAAGTGCACCGAGGCCTGCAGTCTTTAACATTCAATTAGGCTGACAACAATATTATCGAGGCCATTAATATTGCAACGTAAATTTCGGCACGAAGTCACGATTCGAAATCGCGTTTTATATTTACAATATTATTCTTTAGCTAATAATCATTAATCAATCGAGAAATTCATACAGGTATTTCTCTGCTACAAACGAGACCTGCCTAATTTTGAGAGAAGAAAAATTCTTGTCAACCAAGACGAGTTCAACGACACGTTCTTGCTTTTCAATTTTTGATCAAAGCATTAATCGGCTTCTATTAAAGCAAGGTATGAACGTATGGCGAAACATTGAATAAAATATTTGTCCAGGGTACAGGGTATACTCTAGAAATAGGTACTGATTACAGGAGACTTCAATTTGACCGTTTCGGATTCACGCATGATTAGCGCTGACAGCGTCCCGCCGACGTGTAAACATTTAAACAGCGGAATTATTAAATGGATTAAATGACTCCGCGAGACCAACGCGTTAATTATGCCGACTCGTCGCAGTTATATACGACAGAAATTTGCGTGGTTTCAAGTAACCGTGACGCGAAAGTAATAATGTTAACAACATTCACATATGGACACACAGCCCTCCCTTATGGATTTAAATGAAAATACATTACTGCGATGCATTTGCATCCCCCGGGCGATCGGGGCTCTCCGATGGTCGCAAGCGCTCTCATAAGAGAGTACCCCGTGGTTTTTTTTTTGTCATTTCAATTTTTTTCTGTTCATTTTAAATCCGACATTTGATACGATTATGGGTATTTTTTTTATTAACTACGCTCTCCTATTTTCCATTACAAAGCTATACGGCGCATAATTCGCCGGTCTTCCCGCGAAACGTATCGGATCCTTCGATTTCGCGCGAATTTCGCGCGCGGATTTAACGCTGCCGCGAGCTCTTCGTTCGCCAATTTGCGAAAATGTTCAAGGAACAAAGCGTCGCGTATTATGTGAATGATCCCCGCGAGATTTCTCGCCCCGCCGCTGCTCCCGCGAAAATTTAACCGAATCGGCCGATTCCTACTTCCGCGGGATGATTATCGGGTTTCTTTTTTTTTCTCCAGCGAACGCGCCCGCGATTACTTTTTAGCGCCGCGCGTTTTTTCGCCACTTTTCGGTGACCGCTGCGGCGCGGTGTGGCGCGCTGCGACGGGACGTCATTAATTATGACATTTAAATTGCAAATCGCCCGCTAAAATATGTCGAATCCCCGGCGCACACGGCCGTCCGCACTTTACGTCCTCGCGTTCACACAGGCGCGCGTCCGCGCGATCTCTCTCTCCCTCTTTCACCCTCTCTCTCTCTCTCCCTCCCTCTCTTTCTCTATGATGCAGGTGGATTTTATATGCGGCAGCGCGTACGCGCCGACACATGCACCAGGTCTGGTGCATGCAACCAGGAGTCGTATATATATGCACATATGCGAATACATACGTACAGAGCGCGCATACATGCGCGTCCACATGTGCTACGTGTCATACGCAGTCCCCGCGCGGCATGCCGAGAGCGGATTTTTCATGCAAATCCGCTTATAAAATCGATGTTAATTTTTATAAAACGATTATCGCGACCATCTATGTGACAATAATGTTAACTAAACTGCGGCCGCCGGGCCGTCCGTGTGCGGAACTCCTGTTGACCGCTTCCGGCGCACCGCTGAAAAGTTAACGCGCGCTCTCTCTCGCCCTCGTGCATCCCCTCCCCCTCTTCCTCCACGCGCACCATCGGGCAACGCGATCACTAGCAAAGATTAATCGTCGGCATCAATTGTATTGTAGCTTCCGAGGAGTATTGCGTGAACGAGGCAGATGGAATGTTCGCAGGGCCCTATACTATTTTCCCCGCCTATTCGACCGACCGTGTATTATCGTTAATGTCAAATCGGAGTGTTATACGTGGCGAATCTATGCATAACTATTACCGTACGAATGTAGATTCATGCGCATATGCACGCCCGCGCGTCGTGGCTCGCTCATCAAGATTTGCATTCGTGCATCGGCAAGACTCACTAAAGTGCTTCGTATGTACACAAAATGTATACACGAAACGTACATATGTATGTATAAAGTACGGGAGAAACCTTTCCATCTTTTCATTCGATCTAAGTCAGGCGACGCGCATTTTGCGAGGTGCATTAACGAACGCCGGTCGCCGTGCCGGCTCCGCCGAAGAAACGCACGCACTATACTCGCATCCCTCTTTTCTCTCCGATCGCGCGATCCTATACATCCGGGATCTTGAGAGGAGCACGCGCGCCCGGGTGGTCAGATAAATGCGCGAAGGCGCGGCGGATCTTCCGCGGCGGTATCAAGGGGGAAGACGAAACTTTCGCCGCCGGCAGTCCATTAGAAGCGCACGGACGATTTAGCAAAGGCAAGCCGGCAGGGCGGCGGAGGTGGCGGTTGCCGCGCGCTCGCTTTTCTGGGGCCGGCTTTTAGGTCCGGCAATTTGATGCTCGTTGCTTGTCATGCTAATATCCACAGCTTTATATCGCCCGCGAGTTTTTCCCGCCGCCCGCGGCGCGGGCGTTGATACACGCTCTCGTAACGCGGGCGGCCGTCCTCGCGGTTCTACGCGTCGTTGAGCACGGTGGAGAATCAGGAGAATACCGTTGCGCTGTCACCGTTAAAATTATGTCGCTTCGTCGAGACGAATTGCTTAAGAGCGATTTTAAGTGGCGGGACGCGCGCGGGGAAAAAGTGCCCTCCCTTTATTTCTTTTTTTCTTTTCACCACTGCTATATGCACGGTGTGCGGCACACCGCGATTCTCTTGCGGAAATATTACACGTGGCTTGTGACAGCCAGTTATTAATTAAAATGCGACGATTCCTTCTGATTTTCCGTACTATCGCGCAGATACTTCGATACATTGTACGCGATTTTGTGCATTCAATCGCTGCGAATTACTCGGCAATTCGAAAACGTAATTTGCATGACATTTGCGTAAAATAACCGGCGTAGTTGCATATTTACGTTTAAGCCTAATGGCTATTCAGAGATGAGTGATATTATCGTATATAAGTACCACGCGCGGGAGTATGGTAGCATACGTATAAGGTAATGTCTAAGTCCCGGTATCACGGGAGTTATAGATCAATACAAATGACTTTCTGATGAGCATATCCTGTTTTTCAAACGTAGCCAGCTTCTGCGCCGTCTAATTAGAATGCCATTAACAAACGCATTGCGTAAGAGATAATATGCGAATGGTGATATAATAATGACACGTAATAATATAACAGCTTTAATATCACGGGTTCATGGTATCTAGGCAATCTGCGGAGTTGCGCAGCGCTAATTTAATGAAAACGGTCCGCCGCCGGCTTTTTAATTGTGCTTTATACGCCGTAAAAAAAATTTTCTTTTTACGCGCGTCCTATACGCGATAATCGCGCAACCTTACGACGCGTATAATTCCCGAGGGGTATATATACGCATGATTTTCCGGATTCATTACTCTATCGCGGCCGATATCGCACGCGGGGCGATTAATAAAAGTAGCCGCAACGGTAAGCAATGCCGCCGCCGCGGGCAAATCCTCCTTTACGATCGGTTAAACGTCCCGATGCAATTTGCATCGCCGAGTAGCAGCATAAGGCATCTTCGCTTGAGATAAGGCACAGCGGTACAAGCGATGTGATACAGAACTTCTACGCGTCCAGAACAATCCATAAAAACGGTGCTATTTGACAAGACATTTGTGTTTGCTTAATTTTGCTTAATTTTTAAATATAAAATTTCTTACGCACGTTATTCCCACACTCAGAGAAAAAATCATAGTGATGGCAACTATATATAGTGACAACTATACAAGTTGTATTCATAGAATTATTGTACATAGTTAAATGAACTATTTTGTAGTTATTGCAACTAAATTGATGGTTAAGAGAACTAATAAATAATAGTGTGCGCAAACTTCATGGAAGGAATAACATGGACTGTATAATTTTAATTCCATGAATACATATTTATCTACAAATTCTAAAATAACTATGTAAATCATGATGTATTAACTAAATAAATATAAATCAATACAAAGGAAGTAGCCATAAGGTCCGAGCTTGGATTTTAGGCAGCTTAATATTATTTTTTATATATATTTAAATACGCGTATTTTCCCAACATGTTGGAAAAAATACGCGTATTTAAATAAAATAAATATTACCACATGCCCCGGTAGTCGAATTGGTAAGACGCCCGAACGGAATGCGGGAGATTCCAGGTTCGAACCCTGGCTGGGATAATATTTTTCGCAATAAGTTCTTTATAGTGATTTTAATATTAAATCAATATCGATTTAATTAGGGAAGGAAGAGGGAATTTTTAATGTTCCAACAATAGCTGTGTTTTAAGTCCGACAAATAATCGGCGCGCAGTTTAACATGTTGGAAAAAATACGCGTATTTAAATATATATAGAAAATAATATTAAGCTGCCTAAGATCCAAGCTCGGACCGTATGGCTATTTCCTTTGTATTGATTTATATCTTAACGGTCTTAACATATATTAATTAAATAAATATAGTTTTTGGAATTTTAACAATGTAGTTTACTGAATTATAATTTACTTCAAATATACGTATATTATATAGTTGTATTAATCATATTATTTAATTAATTTAATAAGTCTGACAATATTTCTGTATTTCAATTTACTATATAGTATTTTGATTTCTATAACTAAAAAAAAAATAGTTGAAGTGTTTGTTGTTCACATTTTATAGTTGTAACGACTGTTTTTTTCTCTGAGTGCACATATAACAATAGATCTTAATAAAATTCCCGGTTTTCATATATTTCTTCAACTGCTCGTCAACGTGTTAACAGGTTCTTATGCATGCTAAAGTACATACAGAATATACCCATCTTAATAATTAATGAATGTGAACTATATCCCGGTGGAATTGTTCAAAAATAAATTTCTGTGCAACATCCGCGCCAGAATAAGATGATAATTCGCGAGAGTGAAATATTAAGTAGGAGAACATCGTGTATGTAAAATAGGCAAATGGGAAAGTTTGCGCGGCTTTTTCACGCCGCGGGAAAGGCTGCAGCCGCGCCGCCACCCTTGAGTTAACGGTGCCGTCCCAAGGACCTATGTTTACAATATACATTTTTATGGGCTGATTCTTTTATAATTCTTAATCTTAACGCGCTTAGAACGGGAAAAGTTTCGGAAGTTGCGGTCTTCGTGGTGCTCCAAGCGCGCCCCGCCTTACGATCTTTTATTTCTGCTTTATTTCTGCTTGACGCTGAAAATCGGATAATCGATGGAAGAAATAGCGTTCGAATTTCTTGATCCTTATGAGATGGTCTGCGCGAATCAATTAATAAATTAAGCGTCTCGCATAGAAATAGAGCGACGATGGCCATGTATAAATCCAATTACTCGATAATTGGTTTAAGAGTGCTATTGTAGTTAATTTCCCGGGGCAGTTTTGGAGAACGTTCGACGACGCGATAATGAGATATGAATGATTATCCGTTCGAAGAATACTCTTCCATTGTTTCCACTTTCCTAATTTCCCGTAATCTGTGATTAAATTACAGATCTATGTATGGAGCGCTTCGACATTTGATAATATTAAGTTCCTTTAACAAAACTAATGAGACATAGGTATATAGTCTCGATCTCCATCCTGAATACCCTAGATCTACGTTTCAAACAAAAGATATAAAGTAAAGCTCTTTCCCATTCGCATCTTGTATAATATCTTTGCGCTACGTAACTGAAAATCTGAAAAATAATTTCCACTAAGACTTCCCCTGTACTCACGTTTCTCAGTTCCGAACCTTTAGGCCGCCGTGCTCGCTAACTGTTTCTCCTTTCCGCGGTTTATTTCCGATTAACGCGAGCAAAAGGCGCGGAATCGCGCGCAAGGACCTTCCACAAAGACCTCGTGCGGCAGCTAAGGCGTGCGGGGAAGTTATTCGTGTAATTTATGGGTAGAGTGCCCCTCGACTGCAGCGAGGTCGGCAAGCGCTGACGTTCTTCTATTTCAAAGTGCGCTCCTTGAAATTGTTAAGGTGCGCCTACATCTATCGTAACGCTGCGATCGTGGTCGTAAGTAAGGAAACTCTCGTAAACAATATATCTATGTTAATATATCTATAAACACACTTTTCTTCGCGCGTCGAGAAGGCTGACAGATTAGGTTACTGTTGTAACGCTATAGACAAGCTTTGTAATCGTCAGAGTTCAAGTTGAATCAACTCATCGATGAGGTTACGATAACTGTCACGACGAGCATTGCGATCGTCGTAAGGAGTTTACGATAATCATTTACGATATAGATGTAGGCGCACCTTTATGAAAATACGAAAAGCGTCCAGTGGACGTGTTTGGAATGATATACTGCACCGCTTTCTGAAAAGGCACGAGAATCTCGGTGAACTGATAAATATCGACAGACCTTGCACGCTAAGATACGTTAAATACATAATTCGACACAAGAGATGTAGGGAAGAGATAAGAAGCAGTATGAGAATGGCGCAATTACTGGCGGGGAAGGGAGAAGGAATTAGCTGGATGAAAAAGATTGTTAAAATAAGAATAGAAAACAAAGACAGAACCAAAGACAAAAGAACGCTTTAGAGTAGAAATTATAATAGGGAATAAGAGGGCAGGCGTAGGAATAGGCGTTAAGTTTGTAACTTGCTTTTTTTTTATGTAAATTTTATGTAAGTTTATGTAAGTTGCGGTTTCTTTTTGTTAAATGTGGAATGCGATAGCAATATGGCATTATTGTAAAATGGTACTGTTGGAATTGTATACCCCCCTTTCAATATCGAAAGGCAAGAAATTAACAGTCTATCTATCTAACATCTATCTATATAATTCGACACTTAATCGAACGTTACACAATAAGACAAATTCATTGGATATAAATAAATTATTTATTCTCCTTTTATTATCTCCTTTTATTAACGTCAATAATTGTACAACAAAAGTCAGTTATAAGAAAAAGTGTATTATGTGTGTCGTCTCGATGTCCGCTGATTTACCACTTCCGCTGGTTAATTCGTGAATGCCTTGGCTGAAAGGCAGGACATATTCCTTCCCATGCACGGAACGTCGCGTAACCCGGCAATCTCGCAAATGTGGCGAGCGTTCTATCGACTTAATTGCTTTACCCTCCTTAAATTCACGATGCAGCGAGGAAACTTGGCTCGTGTACATTGCCTGTCAGAATCTGGCTTCTTCGTCGGGAGCAGCGACATGGGGCGCACCGCGGAACGCTCCTTTTCTTTTTGTCACGACCATCCAGTTTTTAGACGTATCGTAACGACGACATTAGTATCGCGTGCAACAGCTCGTGCAACTTTTAACGGAGCCGAATGCGCGCGGAAAGCGGCGAGCTGACAAGATTGCGGGCGTGCACTTTGAAATAGCAGAATGTAAATTAATGCGCCAAACGTTGCGTTACTCTCTGGTATATTACGTTACTTTATGGTGTTATTAAAACGAAATATCATTTGTTCTCTAGTATATTGATATATTTACATCAAGGATACGCCGGTGAAAATGTTTTACAGATATCTGTTAGTCACAATCAATTTATTCGGATGATATATATCGAGAAATGTAACTTTATATTTATATGTCGTCAGCAAAACGTGTATTAAACCTTTTATACGATTCAAGCGGCTAAATGCGTAATGTATAAAGGATACTCGAGTAGCGATATATTCTGGAATAATAATACTTTTCTCGATCCCAATCGCTTCACGATTTATCAGATATATATATTTTACCGATGGGACACGCGACATTTCCGATGTTGCTCCGCTAATACATTGCGCAACATCATCAATAGCTCTGATATCGCAACCATTAAGTATTCAAAGAGACGCGATTTTATTTTCGGTATCACGAACAATTGACCTATGGATTTCCCGTCGCTGTGTAGTCGCTATTTTTATCTCGCGGTAAATATTTTATGTATATCGGAATATCGTGCGCCTTGAGTCGAGAGTCGTAATTTTGTCTTGCAACTAGTATCACTTGCAGGATTATAAAAATAAAAATGCGATCCTTATTGATATCAGTGTGGTGACTGTTTCTTTTTAAGGAATACATTATAGAATATATTAGGAATATTTTTCAAGCAATGGCAACTATTATATAATTTCTTGAAATTTGCAAGTCCGAAATATTTGTATAAGAAAAAACGGAGTCACAAATAATAAAGAAACAAAAATAGTATTTAAAAAGATGCAAATTGTATGCAAAAGATATATAATTTTTATCTAAAAATTATTATGAAACTTTTCAAACAAAAGTGTGTTTCTTTTTATAAAATATATATTTATAAATCACGAATTAATCTTATCCGATTAATTAATATTACGCTTACCCGCGAATTACTGAATCCGAATTCCATAATAAAATGTGATCTCTTTAGGATCTAAGAACTTCGCGAGTGAGTCAAGTGGAAGACGTTGGCGCGAAAAGTGTCTTAATACAAATCATGCGGAACATGAAGCGCATCGCGGAGTTACTCGACCCTCAAGTTTTGGATCCTATTGACTTACGCCTCGTCTATCTGCCGAACGGAGGCGAGAGACAGAGAGCGCGCATTGGTCTGTTTAATGAACAAGCCTGAGCGGTTTGATTTGCATTGCGCGCAGTCACGCTCCGCTCGCGGTGCGAATTTCAACGTGTAGCAGACTCCGCTACTCGGTGGCCACCTGAGTAACGTGAGATACCTGCACGATGACGCAGCCCGCCCTAGGATGCGCGTAATGTGCCCGGGTAGAGAGCGCTTTAAGGGGCATTCCAGTCGCGCCTGCATCGCGCCGTTGCGTTATCGCGATTCAGTGTTGAGCACTGCCATCGAATGACAGTTTCCTGTGTCAAAGCATACCCAGCCGCTGTTGCACAACGTGATCAACCCCGGGCGCAACCCCCCCGCAACCCCGCCGCCCCCATCCGCCGCCCCCTCATCCGCCGTCTTCTTCCATCGAGGGCCGCGCAATTCGAGCGGCAAATGCAATATTGCGGCCTCGCCGCCGAGACACTTGAGACAAAATGGCATGCTTTCGCGCGATTTGCCCCTTTTTTCCCCGGTGATTTTCAAAGACACTGCACTTTCCCGGAAGCTCTTAGATCCTCTTCTCGCCGCGTCGGTTTTACGTGTATCTAATTACTTATGCTCAAGCGATTCTCCAAATCAAACAATTACATTGGATGCTTTTTAATACACCCATTCAGTCTCTTCGATTTTTGATTTGCAATGCGCGTTTATTGTATTATATTTCAGCGCGCATATGCAAAAGCTTATTGTAAACTTTCAGTGTAGTAAAAACATAAAAGTTTGCTACAAATTAAAAAAAAAACGGCATAAACCAGTTGGTACATACCTATATATTTTTATTTTTCTATTTATTTTTTACTTTTTATTTTGATACGATAATTCAATAACCGAGAATTGAAATTATTAAATTATATATAGGTATATATGTTTATTTATTTATTTTTTTTTTATTTGATACATAATAATTTCTCTCTTGTCATACGAAATTGCATTTTATTTAGCTTGACGAAGCATCGATAGCACAACACTTCAGTTTTATTAATCGGAGTTCAGTATCGCGTTTCTTTTTTTTTTCTACTCTTTGTGCTCGGCACTCATCAAGTCACTTTCCAATGCGCACTCCACGAGTGCCTCTTCGCATTAGTCGATGGGACAAATGTGAAAACGAGATGCCGTTTTCGCGGCTCGAGCACCGAGCGGCGCAGCGCGACTCGGTCATGTCGACCGTATGATCAGTAAGTGGAAACGGACGAGCACACGCGTCCGGCCCATGAAATCGGAGTCAAACTTGCGCGAGCGGGCAAATGTTTATTTGAAATAGGATAGCCGTGGCGAACGATTGCGCGCTCCTGATTTCGAAACCCGAGTTTGGAGGGCACGAGCATTGAACCCCGAACGAGCGACTAACGAAAAAAATTGCGCCCGCTGTTTGCGGCCTGGCTATATCGTTTGGAGACAATTAACAATTGGCTTTGTGCGATACGAGAAGAGTAGTACGATAGGTGCGTGAAGAGTATCGAAATGTGGAATCAATAATGACACCCGTTTAAATCAACCAGTATCCGGGATTGAAGTAATTTGTGAAATTTTTTTTTAAATATCGAGTCATTATTTTCTAAGAAAATAATTGTACGATAGGTGCGTGAAGAGTATCGAAAGGTGGAATCAATAATGACACTCGTTTAAATCAACCACTATCCGGGATTGAAGTAATTTGTGAATTTTTTTTTTTTAAATATCGAGTCATTATTTTCTAAGAAAATAATTGTTTTTATAAATAAATTTTTTCTGATTTGTTGCTGCGTCTAACTTCGGAAATTGTTCCATTTTGCCGGATAAATTGTCTAATCAATGAAAGATTGAATGGATTATTATTTTTTTCTTTTCTCTCGATTTTGTAAAAATCATAAAACTCGCATGATTCTCGATATTAAAAATGACGACGCATAGGAGAAAAACGCTAAGGAGAAAAACGAGAATGCGACGTCTGTGCAGTAAAGCGTCATCCGACCTACAACCTCTTATCTAACAACCCTACCCTCGCCTCTTACGGCCACTGCTCCACCTTTGAAATCTTACCCGCCGCTACGTACGATCTTCTCAGAATTTATATTAAACAACCGACTCCCCCATTATTGGTTTATTCGTGTGTTGTCAGGCAAGGTAGCATCCATCCGGCGAATCTCGCGATCGCTCAAGAGTCTCTTTTCACGACTCTCCGCTAACGTAACCCGCTTATATGCAATATCAACCTGAGACTGAACAAGATAACTCTTGTGCTAGAAAAAAAAAATTAGATTTAGCATTTTATGACTGAGATGGATCGATGTTTATCGGAAAATATGCCTTGATATTAAAATTATCTAAATATGAAATCAAGTACTTCTATCATTCTCTATACTATGTTATCTAATATAGTAGAGAATATAGTTTAATAAGTACTGTATTCCAATGAACCATAGTTATATCTTGCATAATTATTTCGCGTAATATTTTCATGGATTAACGCCTGAAACGTTGTAAACGTTTAAATGTAGACAATAATGACAGCTTTTATAGAATGTGTAATATTTTCCACTATGTTATCTAATATAGTAGAGAATATAGTTTAATAAGTACTGTATTCCAATGCACCATAGTTATATCTTGCATAATTATTTTGCATAATATTTTTTATGGATTAACGTCTGAAACGTTTAAATATAACTAAAATAAATAAATATAATTAAATATAACATTCTATAAAAGTTATAGACAATAATGACAGCTTTCATAGAACGTGTAATAAAAACGATTTCTTTCTGTGTGCAGATTGTTCCTCGACCGAGTTCATATGCAGAAACGGGCAGTGTATCGACAGTAGTAAATACTGCGATGGCGTGCAAGATTGCCACGACGGATCCGATGAACACAATTGCCGTAAGTATCGTTTCCACATCCGAAAGATGATCGCCCACACTCATCACAGTTATTTGCATGCGCATGTAGTTTGGACTTGCGATGGTGGTGTCGCGCATTGGTGCGCTGTGATCGTAACTTTAGAACTCGTACATCTTTTTAATATCCTACTTAATATACTGATAACTTTTTATTGGTCAAATTAATATCGCATTTTTGTGCATTCACACACAATTTTTAAACCATTGAACCCTTTTATGCGAACCGCGTAAATTGTGTCTAGTAGCGCAGAACACAATTTTTATGCATCTCCAAGAAAGATCTATTATATATCTCTAAACCGATATCATGCAATATTTTTATTCGGGAAGGAAATTTAGAACACGATTGATACAAAGGCTTTTTACGACACCAATTCGGAGGCATTGCACGCAAAGGGTTAATTATGCAAGCCGGAAATAAGTTTTACAAGATCGTCCTCGCACATACGAATCTATAAGATCTGCGTGCCGATAAAGGTATCTTTACGCGGAATCGTGAACTGATACCGGCGACGCCCTTGCACGTACCGGTATTATTTATCGTTGGCTAACACCGCACGACAGACTTGCATGCGACTGCGCCGGAACTAATGGTCGCGGACCAGTCCCGACGTATTACGATGAGCTTAATAATTATAATAGCTATGACAATAACAATGGCGTGCTCGGGGGAAGGAAAAAAAAAAAAGGGACATGGGGGTCGTAGCGGGTGGCAGTGGTTGACGGTGGCCTCGCGTTTAAGGCCGTTGCACCCGCGCACTGCATCGACATCCGTTTTCCCTCTTCGTTCTTTCACAACCCCGTCTGCCAACCTCCTCCTCTTCCCCCTTTCCAACTACGTTAGCTTATTATTTCCGTCATCTTTCGCGAAGGCACGCTTCGTGCGTCGGTCCGTCATGTACAACCATACACATCGCTAACTATGGCCAATCGTTAAAGATCTCATTTCTTAAGAATCGAAAAGGAGAACATTTTACGATCAGCAGGTCGCGATACGCGGCTGAAAATATTTTTTGGAAATTTTAAACGTGATTGAAACGGGAATGTTTGCTTTGTAGAAGGTATCCACGCCAAAAATCAAATCAGCATGACATGCGTTATTTTACGCTTTTAATTTTTGCAAGATTTACTATAATAAGTAAATAAAGTATAAGCCTGTAGACATAGTTGAAAAACAACATCCGAGAGAACATCTTCATATCTGCTTTCTTTAAGTCGTAATGCAAAGAACGTTGTAGATATCCAATTCGGATTATTTCGCAATTCATATCGTAATAATCACGCTGCAAATTACGATTTTATGCGGCAATAATCCATTAGCGGAAATAACCGTGATGAGAAACAACACGTTTGGTGACGCATGTTGTATATTTATGTGATTTACGGTACACGTCCATTTGTACAAAAGCTAACATCGTGATAATGACAATCGTGGCGCGCGAGCGTATCAACCGAGAACCGATCACCGATTTCTGATTCATCCTCTCGCGTAACTTATCGTACGTCTCATTAGCGGCATAAATGCCGTTAGCGTAGAAGCGCGCGGAGGACGATTAAAAAGAGCGAAAAAGAAGATGAAGGCGCGAGGCGTAACAACCCCGGTCCCCCGCCTGCAAATCCGGGATGGCCCCCTGTCGAACGAGATTTACTCGCGCTTATTAATCCGCCCTAATAACCGGCCGCAATTTTAATCCGACGTTAATCTCCCACGGGCCGTCGGCCGTACGTCGGACCCGGCCCTTCCGTCACGCTCTGCCCCGGAATTTCGCATTTTCACCGCTTTAATCCAATTTTGATTCGTGACGAGAACGTCGCGCGCGCCCACCAAACTTCTCCGCGCCGCGCCGCGCCGCGAAATCGTGTCAGACCGCACGCGAGAGTCATCATTCCCGTTAAATCCCCGCGCGAGAGATTATGTTTGTTTCTCGCTGTCCCGCGCGTCGACGACGCGACGCTACGGTACGCGTGTCATTAAGCCGGTGCGCGGGTGTTATTTTAGGGGCGGATTATTTTGACGAATCCGGAAGTTTTAATAGCCGTAGCCAAATTCGTCGGAAGACACTGCTCCACGTATTTATCACCCACGCCGAAGAAAATATCACGCCACATCGTAATTATCTTGAGTAGTCTAAAGTTACTTTGGAATTGCAGTTTATCTGATTCAGCAGTTAAACTGTTAATTTCTCGAGTGCATATACAGGGGGATCTCGTTTCTGAACTACTCGGATGTTCGCGCGAAGCAAATCGCCTCGAGCATCGAGCTTGTGATGAGCGGATTATTGAACTCGCGCGGCTCGTTTGCAATTCAATCGTCAAATGGGCGAGGCTTTAGGGCAGGCCTTGAACCTAAGATGATGTCAGAATTCGCAACATCTCTCTCACTTTAACAAGCGGTTCGTGGCTCAGCTCGTGCTGTCTCATGCTCGTTTTTGCATCATCGTGGTGATCTGTCCGTCATTCTTTCTTTAGAATAAATTGTAATTAAAAAAAGCAGACTTCTCAAAACTTTAGATTACAACAGGTCTCGCAATCTCGCAATCGATCGTGTTAACTCGTATTAACTTCTGCCGCGAAAAATGTACAACAAATAAATTTTTTATAATCTATAACTGTCACTGTCAATTCGACGGCAATTAAGCGAGTACAACTGAAACTTGCGTAATCCTATATATGCCGCTCGATGGCACGAGATGTGAATTATTTATTTCACATCGCGGTTTGAACATTGATAAAGTGCAATTCAATTTTTCCGTAATTGTTCAGTTCCGGTTTCCATTGCTCTATGGTTTTTTGAGGTAGCCGATTAATTTTTCCACGCGGCCAGAATGCTTCAGCGCAATGATCGCGGTAAATATTTCGATAGGAGAGAACCGAATACGAGCACGATTAAACGAAACATTATTATGGGTCAATACTCCTCTCTTTCCTCTCCTCTCAAGCTTTACGTGGATGATAATTTAGCGTTTTTCCAGGGGGAAGTGTTGGGACTTCTATCTCTGTCGCTTTCGCTCGTAAAGAACTTTCCACTTGCGCTTCAATCGTTGTCTCTTGCGAATTCGCGCGACTTACGTCTGTCCACGTGTGTGTTACGTCTCTGCGTGTATACGTGCAATAACAGTCATCGACGTGGCTAAATGTAAAGGCAACTGTTGGTCGTCACGCCAGTGTCCTTCCGTGGCGAGCAGGTTCTTTCATGTTCTTCCATCGTTAACTAATTGCCGCTGTAAATTAGAGTACGGCGCGGGAGAGGAGCGCGACGATTGACGTAACTTCTCGTTCATTTATAATCTCTTCCGTGAAATTTCCTCAAATACGTGCTAATTAATGGCCTAGTCACTTGGGCGCGCTTAACGCGTTTCGCTCGGCCACTAATTAGTTCATCTTCAGGAACTCCTTTCGTGCTATCTTATATCATCGTATGCCGCGATCCTTACGTTAGAATTGTTGTTTTGCGTTCTCCGCAGTGCGGATTACTCCGGCATTAGGTCTGTCTTCCTTAACAGCATTCCTCGAGTCTAATTTGCATTGATATGAATATTTTAACTTTAGAAAAATACTTTAGAAAAATGATATTATAAAAAATCAGGATGCAGCTGAGCAAAACAGACCTAAAACTTCGTGTTGCTTACTTGCTTCCCGTTCGCTTAGTGAAGAATTCAATAAATAGATGTTTCTTTCACTTAAACATCGTTGTTGGATATTAGCTAGGAATGCAGCTTAATTTTACTTGTCGATAAAATCGTTATTCGTCGTCAACGGTCATTGTGCTTCCTCCGTCATTTGTATCTCACCAGTGTTACGTCCATTCAGCATAGTGTATGCCTAATCGTCGTAAACGCGCCACATTCTCTCAGCTGTGTTTGTGTACGTGTCATCTCTCAAATTGACCTGCATCAGTCGAGTCATCGTGCCATTCTCGGCGACATAAATCTTCCCAGATTAGCCTGAGTGCAATTCTTACAGCCTGCAGGGAAGACCAATTCGAATGCGCGCCTGGTTATTGCGTGCCCTTAACGCGACGCTGTGACGGATACACGGACTGTGTCGGTGGAAGGGACGAACAAAATTGTTACAACATGAGTACGAATTATCACTATTTACTCCAATCAGCTGCGAAACGTCACGCTCTCGGCGCGAAACATGTAAATCAGTTACTCGCGTTGGAATAACGTGTAGTCGCACATCTGCGCGCGAAATGGCCTTTACCATCAAGAAACTCGTTTGACTCGTTAAACTATTTTATAAGAAATGTCGCGAACGTCGCAAACATCTGTATTTTTTTTTCTCTCTAGTATGGATATCAAACTACGTATATTGCACAATATTAGCCGATGACATTTCAGGGCCGCATTACGAACGGTCACCGTGAGATTCCAACGCCGGGTAATTACGGGAACACGAGGCAACCGAGAAGTTTAAACGTTTATTTTCTGTTTTTTTTGTTTCGTAAAATTTTGTAATCGAAACAAATTGCATTCGATCGAGTTTCGAGGGGTATCGAAAGTCTCGTGTTCCCGTGTCGCATGGTTCGCAATACACACACACACGCACACACGAGACGCCAAGAGAACGTTTCGCAACACACGCACCTCTGCGGCGAGAGGTAGGTATACCAATTCTATATTGCATCTCTTTTGGATACGGTGGAAGGATTATAGCAGACGCGAATTTTCCTGCGTGAAAACACGGTGCCTGCGCAGCATGAGATTTAAGCTCCCGCATTTTTAACTCATTAGGAAGTAGCGCATGATAATTTACGCACGACGCTGGTTACATCACAAAGTTATGCAGAAACTCGCGAACAGGTATTCGCACTTGCAATAACGCGACGGCGATTCTTGCGCTTAATTATTCATGGATATATGCGGTGGCGCATATGGCCGCGAATTTACTCCGCAAAACAGTCATGGGCGCAAACAGTTAACAGCGATACGCGGAATAACTGTTATCCAACTGTCGCGAATAAATTAAATTTCAGCGAATGAATTAAATCCGCTCGAAAGAAACTCACACGTTTCCCGACAGATTTTACAACAGACGTTTTTTTTTTTTTTTTTTTTTCAAACTGGACCGAACTGAAATACGAGCATAACGATCGAAACCAGACAAGCTTTGTAGTTACAAAATTAAGATTTCATTCATAACCGAATGGGAAGTTAACGGATTTAACTCTCACAGATTTAACTTAAAACCTTAAGTGTGCTACGAAATGTATTAGGTATGTCATATTTAGGACAAATATGAAATTCTATAATCAGATTAATCGATTTTTTATTATTTATAGAGAGACACATTTTCATATTTTACGTTCTCGCGATGCGATGAATAGCCGGAGTCACCGACACGATTGTCAAGCATATACGAGTAACGCGACACTATGGCCTATATTTACTATAGGTCAAGTGGATTTTTGCAAATAGTTGCTATTTTTAATTAACTAAAGCGGGCTATCGAATATTTCCGTGCGTGGCATGTATTCAATTGATTATTGATATCGCGTAAATTGAATATGCTTCAGTAACTCGTTCAAATTGCGACAATAATCAATAAAACTCAAGTCGATAGCTCTTCTGTTACTTTGTCAAACAGAGAATACAAAACTTTTAACTAAATCAAGGTGTCGCTGTGTGAAAGTGCTATCGTACCATGAGGACAGATGTTGCGCGTATTTTTTTTTTATCGGTTTATCCACTTTCCTGTCTCTTTCTTTCCCTCATTTTATTTATACACATTTTTATTTTTATTTTTCTATCTCTTTTAAATAGCACGATGTCGAGCGGACGAATTCGAGTGCGCCAGTGGTTTGTGTGTCAGCAAAAATGCAAGATGTGATGGACGAAACGATTGTCCCGATCATTCTGACGAGTATAATTGTAACGGTGTGTTTTTTTTACGTTACTTTTTTCTTTACTTACCGATATTTCATACATTGAATTTTTTATATGTTTCATAGCTCCTTATAATTAAAATATGTTTACGTTGCGGATACACTCTTTTTTTTTTAATTTGATCTGTTAGGATTATAAATTGGAAATTCTCGACTAATGAAGAAGAGTTAAATTATTTTATTACTCAGCTTTCGAGTATTATTTCATTAATAAATTATTTCCTAATTAAATTAATTATTATCTTATAATAAAGAATATATGTATATATAATTATCTTGTATATATGATAAATTATTATATTTTATAAACTTTTTATCCCCCTTTGTATCATCGTTTTCAGTGACCACCTGTAGTGGGGATCAATTCCGTTGTCTGGATGGCATCTGCTTAAGTATCGACAAGCGTTGCAATGGAATCGCCGATTGCCGCAACGGCGAAGATGAGAGCCAATGCGGTAAGCTAATTTGTTTCCCCTCTCCCTCTTTGAAACATGTACTTGCTTGATCGATTCTTACGTCCTGAGAGCGCGAACGGAATATGTATATGTCAATGAGATTTTTAACAATGCAGATTTCGACGGAATCCGACTTACATGTCTCCGTTGTTTCTGATATGTCTTCGTAATCTCTAATTGTGTCATCTTCGCTCGTTGACAACGTGAATCCCACGTTGTCGCACATTCATAACTAATCGTGAGGTCAATAATCACTTTTGCACGCGCAACCGATAATTCTGCCGCAACGGTTCCAGCAATAAGCCGCGATAAGCTTGCATCAATGCTCTTTGCCAAGTGTCGGTTACCCGACGCGATTATTCACGAGCGATCGAGAGGGGCGCCTGAGCTTAAACGAGCCTCAAACGCGCCTGCGAAGTTTAACAACAAGATTGCCAGGCACTTTGATAAGTCTCGCGAGTAAACCTAGCAGTGATCTCATTCGAATACACGCTTAACATCGTAGAAGTAACATTACAAAGATTGCGACTCGTATATTACATACGTATTACTATCCTTTCCAAATTTCAGGTATCGCTATTTTTCAACTTATCGCGGATAAAAAAATTTGTCTACCTATTATAATGGTGAACCATGTGAACAGAAATGTGTTTACGCTCGCATATAATTAGACGCTGACGAGCGCGACTCGAAGGCCCGGGCGGCCGTCGGACACACCGTTGCGCGCTGTAACGTGAATAACGTAAACTTAATTTTCTCCGGCACGCTCCGCGTGACTTTCGATTTACGATTTTCCACGCTGACCGAACTTTACCGCCCGGCGCGCAACGCCGAAAATAACGCCTCTTTTCCCGAAAATAGTTTAGCCAATGTCGTTGCACCACTCTGCCTCACCTAATCCCAGATCTCGGTTGCCAATCTAAACCGGAGCGCGCACGATCGGTCGTGTGTGAAGAAAGCGCCGGCGGAACTTTCGGGCATTCCCCGGCGTTACTCGGATCGTTGCGTTACGACGTTCCTATTACCTAAACGAGCTCGCTTTAATTAATCGATTTTTAAGCGAACCGTATCCCTGCAGCCAACACGCGTGGAGCGAAGACATCAATTCTCAACTGCTGATCGCAAGATAAATCGATCGCCGATAAAATAGTCAAATAGTCCAATAGTCCAATATCATTTCCGCTACGATTGACTTATCTCGCGATATCAGAATGCAGATTGCTGGCCCTTCGCTCTTGCGAATTTCCTGTACAACTTCCTCTCGGTGATGTACTAACCAGCAAAAGCAGTACAGCTCGAAGCATCTCACGCCAGGTAAAGGTGCGAACATCCCGCTTCTACCGTCCAGATACTGTAACGCTATGCAAATCGTATGCCGACCCACGGTGTCACTCGCACCGCGTGATCATAAATATGCCCGCCGCCCGGCGAAATTATTTACCGTCACGCCCGGTTTGTTCTCTTAACGCGCCACAATTTTGGACGGGAGATTCGGAGTGTCGAAAAAGGGCTTGCTTGAGCCGCGCGATCACGCGGCACGCCAGAAAGATCTCGGGGGATGGAAAAACATCTTTTAGAACGGGGGCTGACGCGCGTCAGCTGGGCGCGATGCAAATCTTTAAATGCGCATGAGTGTATATGGTGTATGGAGCAGGTTGCGGAGAAGCCGAGTTTCGCTGCACGGACGGCCGCTGCATCAGCTACGTGTTGCAGTGCAACGGGGTGAACGAGTGCTCTGACGGCTCTGATGAGAGGGACTGCGGTAATTATGCCACATTACACTCACCCACACTCTTTTCCCCTGGCACAATACAGAAACACACGTACGCGTACTTACATCATACTTACATCATATACTCGCGCGCGTGCACGAGACAAGTTCATTCAATAAATAACGCATTCATAACGTCGCGAGCTGCGTTTGGGCATTAAACGGTAATCATATAATGATATAACACGCAGATTCTTTTAGTCATTCGAATTTATAAGCGGTTGAGAATCGATTCTGCTTGCGTTTTCGAGGGTTTATTAGCTTTTTAAAGATAGTCGAAGGTACTTTTTTTTATTTCTGTACTAAGTAAAAAATTTTACAAAACTCAATTTCACTAATACTTTTGTATTATCGTAGTTTAATATGGAGTATGTAGTAGGAAGAGTCTAACACTAAAACCGACAGAATTCAACCAACTCGTCCGCCATCGATCGTGCTGACTTTCAAATACAACTTCCAAGCATTCCGCGTAATATTTTCGCCATTACATTCGCCCCTTTCTCGCCGTAATTCCTTTTTAATCGTACTTATCGCGAAATCATGCGCCACCCGTAGAGAAGTATCCGTGGCGAAATTTCTATAACGCCGGAAAGTTCGCGATTGCACGGAAGTCACCGGCCGCGATTTCCTACGGAGGGAAACTCGCGGGACGCCGAAGGAATATGAATATGCAGCCCGTGACGACGGAAAGCACCTATCGACTCACCATCAAACCAGCCGTGACGATCGGTAATCCGATCCTGGAAGCGTTTCCGGAGGAAGTTCAACGAGGAAGATTTCCAAACTCCATGTTGCAGAGTCCCTCGGCATACTTGACAAAAATTGCGCCCAAATCGAAAGATAATAACTCGTTCTCGCAATGGCGTACGTACGTAGACATTGGTCCACCTCGTAAACCCGGCGCGAATTGCAGCAACGATGCCCAAAATTATCGTTTAACTGTTGACCAAGCCTTGTCGCAATTAAGAAACGAGTCTCAAATCCCAAAACTTACCAAGCTGTCAGATAATCTCGTGAGATCTTTGCAAATATACAAGCACAACAATATTTCGCTAAACAGTGCGCGCTCACAGTCTGTTAATAGCCGCGATAGAACACGAAAAATAATAAATGTAAGCAACTCTGATCGTACACCGAAAAAGTCCAATGCATCCAATTCAAACGCGACGATTATACATCTTTTATTAAATTCCAAAGAAGACAGATACGCTACAGAAGAGTATATTTTCAAATTGAAATATTCGAATATTAACAATACTTTCTTTAAAAAGGAAGTAGAATATCAAAATGACGACAAAATTGACGGGATAGAAACAAAATTGGAAAGAAACATATTTAATATAAATAACATTGACAATAATGCAAAAGCGATGCATCACTCTAAAAATGCCACTTTGGAAGCTGCAAAAAATATTTATGCTAACGAAGAAAATAGCACGAAGAATAATCTTTTAGTGACTCAAGAAGAATTAACCAATGCTGTTACTCAACAGACTGATAAATTGGTTTGCAAATATATTACAAACAAACACATGTTATGTCGTCAGAATGATTCAACAGTCACTGAAGTTTCGATTAAACCAATTTATGTGACAACTTCGAAAATAATGACGGTGACAAACGAGACTAATATTAATAAAAATTCTGGTATGACAGACATACGTGGCAAAAGCAAGATTGTTGGAAAAAAACCTCGCAGAAGGCACGGCTCGCATTACCAAAAATATCACGATAAGTATTTGAGAAAAATAATCGCTTCTAGAAAATTAATCACTTCTACGATGAAAGCGTCGACAGAATCCGCAGTTGATGCGCGGACTTCAACAATGTTAAGAAATACCTCTTTGAAAAACCCTAACATGTTGTTCAATAAAACTTACGAGCGACGGAATCTGGATAGTAAGCAAAATGATTCAACAGCCGCTAAAGTTTTGATTAAACCCATTTACATGACAACTTCTAAAATAATGACGGTGACAAACGAGACTAATATTAATAAAAATTCTAGTATGACAGATATACGTGGCAAAAGCAAGATTGTTGGAAAAAACCCTCGCAGAAGGCACGGCTCGCATTACCTAAAATATCACGATAAGTATTTGAGAAAAATAATCGCTTCTAGAAAATTAATCACTTCTACGATGAAAGCGTCGACAGAATCCGCAGTTGATGCGCGGACTTCAACAATGTTAATAAATACCTCTTTGAAAAACCCTAACGTATTGTTCAATAAAACTTACGAGCGACGGAATCTGGATAGTAAGGAAAATTTTTTTGGATACAACGTAAGAGAAGATAGTAAAGTTGCAAAATATTACAATAAACATCTGAAACACACACGCCGTGTCAGACCATCTAAAAGAACAGCTCCTGTAACTACGGACGCGAATAAAATCGAAGAATATACCATGACGAGTATAAAATACGATCGAACGCAGAAAGCAGCTTCGTCTGTTTCAGAAGAAATGTCCTCAACAGCAGAAACAAACAAAAATGATTATTCCCCGATAAAGAGTGAAGAGTTGCTGTATGAATTTAATTCGCCGAAGGTAGAACGTCGGTATTTTCCAATCAATGACGATGTCAATATAATGTCAAACCTGTCAACTTCGAATCATAACGCGACTCAGCAAAATCGATGTAATGAAAAGTGTAGTAAAACGCACAAGCAGTCGAATGTCTCTTTCGAGAAATGTTACGGAAACAGCAAAAAAACAGCGGCGCAAAATGACAACAATATCGATTCCGGATTGATAAATTCCGACGAGACGCCGGAATCGGTAACTGCGGATGATTGTACTTACATTACATCGAGAGAATCGCAAGAATCCAGGGAGACTCTGGAATCACCAAAAGATGATTTCGACGTCCTGATATTAAACTCTACGACAACGAGGGTTCCCGAGATCGTCACGCGGGATGCAAACGAATCCAGAGAGGAAGCATCTACTGAAAGGCACGGCAAACGCGAGCACAAAAGTCGTAATGGCCGTAAGAACAACAGGCCCAAGAAGGGGAAGAAGAATCACAAAGCGAAGCGTAAGAGAAAACCGACGTCGACCGTCGCTTGGAAAGTCTACGAGCTGACGAGCGTCGATTATGGCAACGCTTATAGTTCAGAGCGGACGAAGACTACGCAGCTCTCTCATAATGATTCAGGGTACGACAAAGCTGACGATAATCGGAATACGAGCATTGGCAGAAACGACTGGGTCCTCACTGATGAAATTACAACGGAACCTTTTAAGACAGAATTCTCTAACGCTGATGAGTCCGTCTTGGAAGACCCCGCGGAAAGCAGCATTCGCAATGGACCTCAGGAAGAAACAACGAATGTGGATCTTGTCACCAGCAGCACCATATCTCATTTATCACCGGCGTCCAATGAAAGAGGTTCTAAAAAATGTAAAAAGATAGACAAAGAATCGACTAACTGTGAAGAAGATATTACTTCGACCGCAGACGATTCGGTAGAAAAAGGAACAAGTGATTATAGTACTTCTGTCAGCGATGACTCTTCTACGTACGACACGATATCTAAATCAGGCAGTACTACTTTGTCTTGGGAATTTTTCAACAAAGAAAATAAAGAGAGCAATGAAGAAATTAGCACGATACGTGGTACGATTAAGGATGAAGAAAATAACGACAAGAGCGGCACGACAGGTAAATCAATCTTGGATGAAGAAAGGGATGAAATTAATGAAGTGCCACAGTCTTGGGACGAAGAAAGTTTCACGCATACTATGATCGGAGGTACTACGCACGACGTGAATTCGAATCTCGATAGCGAAGAGGAAAAAGATGCAACAGAGAAATCGATATCGGACGAAGACAACGAGATCGACAACGGCGCCGTGGCGATCACGGAGGATTACGAGAACGACCATTGCAACGATACTCAGCACGCGTGTGATAAATACATATGCATCGAGGAGGACCGTGTCTGCGACGGTACCGTGGATTGTCTTAATGCCAATGACGAGACCGACTGCGATTACATATACTTCAAGAGGTTGGAAGAGAATCAGAGAGTTAACAAGGATGTTGAGCTCATCCCTTCGACCACTGTCGAAGGCACGACGCTTGACGGATGCAGCCGTTACGAGCATCCCTGCGACGGCACATGCATAAACGCGCTGGACGTTTGCGACGGCAAGGAGGACTGTCTGGACGGTACGGACGAAGAGAACTGCACCGAAGGTATTCCCTATGTAAAAAAAAAATACTATCCTGCGAGGTCGAGTTGACGTCCCGTTTCTCGCTCTTCCGTCCACGCTGTAAAACACTTCTCGCCTCAAACGGGAACGTCACGTGAAGCGTGGCGCCATTTCGGGACGACCTGTTATCTTCGCTGTACAGAAAATGGCTTTAGATATCAAATTAAAGATATCTAATGTGGATGTCCTTGGGAAACTGCCGAGATCTATCGCGGCAAAAACTTAGAAGTATTATTTCCGGCTGTATACATAGATACTTCGTTCTCTATGTCTGAGCTGTTCTTATCGGAAGACTGCAGAAGACTCGCTTCGACGTGCGTTGGAAATCCACGTCGTCTATTATATGTTACGCAGCTTTGGGGAACAAACGTGTTAACAAACGAATCACGGATAAGTAATAACTTTGCGTTCAATGCGTAAAAGTATACGTTTACATTGTGTCGTCCACTTTCGCTGTAAAAATATTGCCTTCCGCGGTGAGAGGGAAACGACCGAGGATGGAATCGAATAACAGCCAGACGGTGATCCTTAAAGTGCAGTGACCGAAGACGCGATTATCTTATCTCTCATTAGACGATTATCTTATCTATTTCTTATTAGACTCGTCGAGGCTTCTCGCTCAGCCTGAAAGAGGATTTACAATTAACGATTGCGGGAATTAGTATCGATGCGTCAGCCCCAACACACGGCTGCGTTAGTCATTCTGCATACTGCGGGCATACAGTCAGCAGCCAATATTTTTATATAGTCGCGATTAGATTGCCAGTTTAATATCCGCAACGGTAAAACGTGAATCCTCTTTTCTCGGATGTAAGAAGAACATCCCATTTCATCCATTCCATCAATGTGTCACGCGTTACTCATTCTCTTCTTTCCCGCACAAGGATACAGAATACAAATTCACTTCTCTCTCGCAAAAAGAGGTATCTCAATGACGCTCATTAGAGGATCACTTCCGGTAATGACGATACGCATCCACACGACACACGTATACCCGAACATAGTTTACGAGTTGGAGTAAATGAGAAGATAACGAAATATGAGACAATATATAGAAACTTTAAACGCCGCGCGTAGTTCCCTCAAAATATTTGAAATTAATATAATATATGGATAAATCATTATAAGAAACGTTTGATTTTATGATAATTTCGTATTGTCTCATATTCCTGCCTTCTCTCATAATTGAAATAATTCTAACCACTTTCAAAAAGGCTTCTTCACGACGCTTTAAATGTTAGACCAAGCTTTAAGATATAATAAGATCTCTTGGTTACAGAACCGCGCGTTTTACCAAAAGATGCTTTTCATGTACAGATTTACGAGTCCTCTTCCACGCCTAAAACTGCTTTAAATGTCTCTTCATATGTTCATAGCTTGTACATACTTCAACCTCGAACTCGTCTGTCTCTCTCAATCGCCAATATAAAAAAAATACTTTCCCATTATTGTAAAGTACTCTTTTACAAAATATAAATTTAATATCTATTTCGAAATTACAGTAATTATGACATAATAATAACGATACGACATTACTTTACTTAAAAAATTACTTTTTGCATTTATTTATTTTTAATATCACGGTACACAGATCGTCATAAATTAATATGACTCGAATTGTTCCTGATTTCCAAACTTTAATTCGAAAGTCCGCTAAAATCGCGGCGACTGAACGGCAGAATGCGAGACGCGAGCGTTGATCAGAAGGATCCTTGTTTTTTGCCGATGGCGCTCTGTAGGTTTGGCCCCATGCCCTTCCACGGACTTCACCTGCGGGGATGGCTCTTGCATACCGAAGAGCTCGGTCTGTGACGGATTCGACGACTGCCCCAGGGCAGAAGACGAGCTTAATTGCGGTACATAACCATGTATACCTTCCACGCTCACTCGGTATCGAAAGAGAGAGAGAGTTTGAATGAACAAGAGAAATGGGATGACCACTAGCGTAATATCAATCAATGTTTTTTGACGTTTAAACGTTTAATGCAACTCGAGCTTTAAAAAAAATTTTGGAAGTGAAACATAATATTTTTGCTGCGTTTTATCGGTATCGTTACGTGAACAATAACAAGTGGCGCGATGGAATTTTACAAACGCGCAGAAATTGATTTCGAATAATTGGTGCGAATTATTTATTCGCACTGTTATGGTATTCGATTCGATAGGCGGTTTGAGCAAAATATTCTGTGACCATCGCTGAAATTGCGTATTAATCGATTTTATTAATAATTTTATTTCTATTAATGTAGTCATTTTTAATGATGAAAAATACCTTGTAAGAACTATTCAGAACGTTTTATTGTTCCGTAATTACGTTCTTCATTATATTCATGTCGGCTTAATTTTTTGACGATTAAAAAAATGCACTATCTGACTCGAAAACAAGAATGTAAAAGTTACGATTCATCTAATTCTTTCTCTCTTTCTTCACTCTGTTTTTTTTTTTTTCGAAACCCTGCTTAACTTGCACCCATAATGCTTGCCATTTGATCAATCACTTAATGATTTCACCTCGTTGGATCTAATAACTTGTTTCGCGTTGGTTAGCCGCTAATTACAGAGCTTAAATTCGGATCCAACGCTAACGTAACCAGAGCCAACAATTTTAATCGCAGATTTCAAATATGTGACACGTTTCAATTAATACATTAATCCTTTATGCATATAGAACTTTGAAAAAAATGTCAATTTTAAAAATAATAATTGTCATAAGCGTTGGTTTAGCAACTATATTATTTATAATTCAATTAGAAATAAAAATATAATAGTAATAAACGGCAAATAAAACGTGCAGTGAACGAAATCTGCGTTTAATGTCTCAGCACATACGATCTATTATGTATATATTATATGTATAAATAACTTTATCATTTTCCTTAACGCATTCCCAACTATCCTACGGATTTTTCTGTAGAAGATACAAACAATGCCAAATATTTCGAATATAATTTATGCAGAGAACAAACATAATTTTTTAATAAAATATCTATCTTACGATTAATTTATGAGATAACATAATTATTATCAGAATAATTTAATCATTACGATATATTAAACGTAATAATTTAATGTAATATTTTAACAAAAATATAAAATGTAATCCACTTAAATGATTTTTTATTCGTATTTAAATCGGAAATTTTTCTATTGAATTTTGCTGCGAAAACGCGCAAGTATTGCGCAATATTATATGCATGGAAACCACGATTCTTTCCGCGATGTTTGATTCTAAATACCGGAATCGTCCGTCGGCTGACAAACGACCTCATAATAGGGGACCATTATATTATACATTTACGGGCAGCTAATAATCGTGTATCCTCCCGCAAAACTATGGTCGATCGCGAAAGGAAAGCTACATTTATCGTCACGACACATTTTTCGCCCATTGCACGCGACATCGTAATTCGCATTAACCGATACAGCGACTTATTTTTCACGAGCGTTTCATCCGACTCGACGCAGAGGATGGCTTCGTGCTGTATAAACGTGAATCGAGAATAATTTCCAACTCTCCCTCATCTATCCCGTAAATCGTAACCGTTAAATAACACTCTCGTTGTCTCAGAATTAAGCAGCTTTTTTCGCTTTCGTGATGTGACAATAGACAGCAGAGGCTGTTAATTAAGTAAAGGAAAATCTCGAGAAAGAATCTCGAGAGACCGACGACCGAGTCACGTCGTCGTGACGTGTGCGTGTGCGGCGCGCTTTCCGCTTCGATCTAGTATACGTATATGTACACGGAGTGATTGTATATATGTGTAAAAATGTGTGTGTTCTTTGCGCATATGTTCGCTGAACAAAACAAAATACAGAGCGGGAATGCACGCCTAACCAGTTCAAATGCGCCACCGGGAACAAGTGCATCGAGGACGTCTACAGGTGCGACGGCTATCCGGATTGTCCAGATCACAGCGACGAGAACTGCCCTCCGTCCGCTAACGACACTACACACACCACTTCGCCTACCACCAGTACGCTCCTTTTTCAATGTGTGTCCATCGCTTCATTTCATAATACATTCGTGCAACCTCGTCTGGCGTGTCTTCCGCTATCACTACTTCGATTTGTTCGACCTCGATAGCTTTGTAAACGATCGAAATCTTTCAACTCATGGCAAGCGCGCAACAAATTTTGCAAAAATAATAATAGCGAATCCATTTTCGTGCTTTTGTTGGAGACACAAAGAACATTAAAATCGAACGCGTGTCTATGTTCTTAAAAAAAGTTTATCGCAGCTGCCGATGATAGTTTTCTGTTATTCTACTTTGTATAATTACTTAAATGTTCTTTTCTTACAAACGCGATTGGTTTCAGTTGCTTATACACGCCTGCATTCTATGCGGCCTTATTCGCTGCGAGAAGTTAAAGAGTAAAAATGGGAGATTTGAAAAATATCTTCGGGCTTCGGTGTTGCGAGAGTAAGTTGCCCGCGCCGTCGATCGCGAGGTCCGTAATGTTTGGTTTTCGGTCGAATCCTCTTAAGGAACTCTTATTTACGCGGGACAAGTGGATATACCTGCCCGAGCGGATACACACTCGACGATGGTTGTATTTCATTGTGCATTTCTCACGATCAATCGTTACGACCGTGGTCGAGAAAGCGATTCTTCGTCTTGTTGCTTCTCTAAAGACCCCGACGGCCATTGTAGGTAACATTCGTTTTTTTTTTACCGGACCGGGAGAATATATACCTTACGGGACGCGACTGCTAAACTTTATCGAGGCAACTTATTGAAGATGTAGAAGTATTTCTTTTCTTTCCCCTCTTTTGTCTCTCTCTCTCTCTCTCTTTTTTTTTTTCTCTCTTCCGTTCTTCAACAAACCGAGTTCTCGACAACGGCTCTATTTTATCGTACCACCCGAGTGCGGAAGGGTCGGGAACACACCGGAAACGTATTACCCCGCGAATCCCCCGTATACGGAAGATTCACGGTGATCGTCGACGGTATACTCTCGCCCGTTCGCGCCGCAAATCGCGCGTTATAAAGGCAACCTGCAGATATATACGCTATATATGTGCATTGATATACAAGTAGCTGCATTACGCACGAACTTGTATACGCTCGAACGCAGATGACGGTGTTTGATAGAAGTGCCTTTAATCGTGCCTTTATATTTCTTCCCTGCGAACTTTAATATTCTTCCGGCGACAGTCTGCTAATTGCCGCGAAGGGACAGTAAAAGAACCAAGGGTAGAAAATTTGGGGGAGCTCGATCAAGGCACTTTTACACAACAGCATCCTGCCACGTTTGCGTGATATTCTGCTTGCGGACTGGTATCCCTCCCTTTAGTTTCTTCAGTGCATCACTCTCAGTTGCATTATGGTTGCATTTGTATGATAGAAAGTAAGTGCATTACGTCTCGCTGCGAGTGTTATCTTTAAATTTTATCTCTGGCCGCTCGATCCTCCATTCTCTCTGCTGCAAACCTCCCTTGAATGTGCCTGTGTGTGTGTGTGCGCTCAGACCCACGCTGGACACCCGAACGCAGGAGGGAATGCGATCCGAGGAAGGAGATGCGCTGCGATGACGGCAGTTGCATTCTTCTACGGCGTAAATGCGACAATATCTTCGACTGCCTCGACGGCAGCGACGAACGGGGCTGCGGTAAGGGCTTTACCTCGTTCTCACCAGCCTATCCTCTTCCTCTCTTTTCCGCATACTCGTATTAACGATGACAAATGTTTCCTGATTTCCTCTCTCCGCGCGTACTCATATTAACGATGACGAACGGTTCCTGATCTTACAAGCCTGAGAAAACCTCTTTTTTTGCCTGTTAAGTAAAAAATCTTTTCATATATGATTTTATTTTAATATCTTTATTTATAATGATTCGCTAAAAATCTTTTTTAATACTATCTTAAGACAAATCGTTCTAAATAAGTCGATATAAATTATGTTCTTTATTATTAAGGAAATGTTCTGTTTCTATAATTGCAATTATTTTTAATATCATCAAAAGATATATGTGAGAAATATGTGAGGTGAATTTTACTAACAATAAGTATTTTCCACGTAGAATTATAGTTCTCTATCGAAATACGATGTTAAAATCTCGAATCTACTTATATATCAATAATGTTTGCCCCATCGACAATTCAATCTAAATTTATTACTGATAGCTCAATATTTCCACGAATATTCAGTAATGTTATTCAAATTAATTACATACTTATAACTGACATAGCGAAGACTTATAAATTTTTAATAATTATTAAATATTCCAATAATTTCACATTATCGAAGATTTATAAATTTCTAATAATTTTTAAATGTTATAAAACTTCTATATTTTATATACTTCTTTAATCTACTTTGATAATTTAAACTTTTTTTGTCCCCATCAACGTCAATTTTATATAACGCGACACATGCTTAAGTGACAAGCGATAATTATAATGACATTGTTGATGATTCCTCATTATTTTCCAATCCCAAATGCTTTCTGCGAGAGCTTTCATGTCTGTGTCATAAAGGGGTGTGCACACCTGCCGAGTGGAAGTGCGCCAGTGGCGAATGCTTGCCAGAAAACCAAAGGTGCGACGGGATAACGCAGTGCAGCGACGGATCCGATGAGGATCGATGTGGTAATTATATGACAGCTTTCGCCCGCAATCGCCCACAAAAATGGCCTTCTCACTGCTCTTGCTCGTTAGCCAGTCGCACGCTGCAAAACTTTTACAGATTTACATCCCCTCTTACAAGAAGAATATCGCAGGTCTCGTTTATTCACGATTTGCTAGAACCCTCGAATGATATCTCGATTAGAATAATTTCTTATCCAATCAGATGTAATATTAATTATGCAGCATGTTACGAAATTCAAGTTTGAATTATCTAATAATGTATCTCCTGTCAATCTTAATTAATGCCTGCATAGTGATGGAAAGTTAATTATTTTATTTTTCTGATTTGTGTACAAATTAACTGCTTCCATTTGTTATACAATAACAGCATCATCATTCCCATCTTAATCTCAATATCACCTAACAAATCTTAATTCCTTTATGAGCCAAGAGTATATTTGAGTGCATTTGTTATTGAGTATCGTTAAAATCCTAAAATCCTACATCGAAATTATAATACTCTGCATGGAACGGTTTTTTTACTCGACATCGCATTCTTCTTTTGCAAAAGAAGTTATTCTCGCATGTGTTGCATTTTGTCCACCTACGTTATACGTGTGGCGCACGTGTCTCTCTGGGAATATAACCGGTATGAAAATTCGGAAGCGCATGATAAAAAGCTCCCGTAAGTAGATCATGATAATACTAATTGGACGATGCAAGAAGAGTGAATATCCCGATGAGTTCACATGAGGATTGACCGTTCTACTGTACACTTTGCCTTAGAAACTTATTAGAGCAGAGTGGCTGGTGTACTCGGCAAAGTACAATAATATACGACTAACAAGGGTGACAAGCAGCGTCTATTGCGTATGATAAGAAACGCGTAATAATTCACGCGAGCATCCCCATGCACGTTTTTAACACTTAAATAATCGTAGAGACTTTATTACTCATGATGTTTATCGCTTTAAGAATATCGTTGATAGAAATCTCTTCGAGAAGGCAAATTAAACTTATAATAACGTTTAATAAATACATCTAATTGAGAAGTATATAATTTTAATGTTATATGCGAGGTTTTTTCCTTCGAGAAAAGGATTATAAAGAGAAATCTGAATAATTGTACATTGTAAAATCAATATTTGTTAAAATATATAGGTGTTTCCCTTCTTGCATTATCTCCGCCAACTACAAGTAAAGGAATAAAAGAAATTTGCATATACGTTGCGATTACGCAGTGTTAATAAAATAAATTATTTTTATGCGGTGTCAGTACGTTTCTCTCTAGTCTTACACGTTATTCGATTATCTTGAGCAAATACGGGACCCTGCGGTGGTAAGGCCATTTTTATTTCTCTCTCCCTGCCCCCCCCCCCCTCCCCCCATATAGGTAGCATGCACGATAATACTCGACATGGAACTTGGTAATTATTGTAGTAACCGAATGTCCGGCTGGGTGGTTTCGATGCAACGACGGATTGTGCCTCGACATTAAGAGACGTTGCGATGGCCGGCCGCATTGCTTGGACGGCTCCGACGAGATCAATTGCCCTCGTAACAGTGATTTTTAATTTAGCTTTATTTCACGTGCCGAGGACGATATAGACCTAAGCCGCGCACGCCTGGAATCGACTTAATACAGTAGTTCCCGACAGGTGCTGCTTTTTAGTTACCTTCTATTTGAATGACATAGCGGTGTCTTCGATAGTATTGCGTTATCTACAAATTAGAGCAAGTTATTTATTATGAAACTCTTCGTTATTTTCGTCCTTTTTTTTTGTTTTCTTTTTAGTCACATCGGAAACTTGCATTTTGTAACTTAGGTCTGTGTCCTTCTTAGCGCATTACTTTATGTTGATGATAGTCCGCACAAGAAGAAAGCTTACCGTTAATTTGACGATTAGTCAACGAAATTTAATAGCATAATTATTAGACAGCTCTGTAATTTATAGTTAAAACATCAATCAAAACGGTAATTTTTCTCCATGCGCTATTTATTCTATTTTTAAACTCTCTCCATAACATTACTTCCTCCTCTTTTGCTCCCTGAACTATTTTCAACCAGCATTCTCATCGTGGGTCATAATACTTCCTGCGACGTATGGTATTCTTGTTATGGGCATATGATAATTATTCTTAGCGAATTAACAGGTGAATGAATGCGACCGATTGCTAATTCATTTGCTCGTGGATCAGTTTTGCGTGATTTCATCGTATGTTACTAAAAAGGTGCTCAATGATGTGTGTTTCAATGTTTGAAGACTTGAAATAGATATATATAGGATCAAGTGCCGCGACTGTCAAACTTGTCTCTCTTCATTTCTCGGCACTTAATCTTATTTCGAATCCATTTCAAATCTCTATTTCGTTTTCTTTGTCTTCGTCAATAAGTTTGTCAATTTCATCATCAAAATTGGCTTTTCTGCCCTCGCGTGTATTATCGCGAGGCAAAAATCGCAGACTTCGTAGGGTGGTTTGCGTGCTCCACCTTTCGCGTCGTTTCCGCTTGCATGACGGCAAGACAAAGACACGACGAAAGATGCAGCATATGTGAAGCCCCTTCGAAATCGAATCGTCCGTTCAGCCGATTTTCTGAGCGAGACAGTGTCATACACGAGCGACTTCTCCGAATCTCTTGCGCGAGATGTCGAACGTGCGAGACGTTAATAAACGAACGGCTACCGCGAAGGCAATGCAGCTGCAGCAATTGCAGCGGCAGCAACTGCTGCAACGGGCGCGGCAACGGCGACCGCGACGGTGCATGCCGGCCGCTCGAACGACTTGTCGCGCGCACGTCGGTGTTCAAGTCGGCAATTAAGAGGCTGTGTAACTAATACGCGCGCACGGGCGTGTACACACGTACGCGGAAGCTGTTAATCTCATTTCGTCGCCCCTGTATCGACCGTTCGGGCACGTTTTAGCCGGACGTTGACTGGCCATTAACTCGAATACCGACGTGTCGCGGCATCACTTGTCGTAGCCACCTCCGCGGTGAACGACTCTGTCAATGGACGGATGAATCGAAATCAATCCGAGGGGAATTCATTCCCGCGAGACTCGACTGCCCAACCGCAAAACTCGGGAATTGCTTTCGAAGTGTTTGAATACCTTCCTAATCCTCTTTATCATCGCACTGACTTAGGAACGTGATTAATGCGGTGAACGTGGAAATTATCTTCATCGAAAATAAGGAAGCCATTTTATAAATTGTCAATTACGCTTTCGCAGAATATGAGTAGCTAGAATAGAATAAAATAAAAAAAAAAAGAGGAATAGGAACACACACGAATTCAAACAATGATATAGCCAAGTCGCAGTTTCGCAGTTTGGGGAGTTGTGATTTCCCGAAATGAATTCCGATTAAATCCCTTTCGATTCGTGTCTTCCTTTGATATGCGACCAACGGATTTCTCTTTCTATGTTTTAGCATTATACACGTATCTTGTTACATTTTAGTCGAGACACAGTGAGATATAACAATAAGATGTGAGGGACAAGTTGACAATTAAGAAACGACCCAGTTTATTATTATCATTGTTATATTCTTACATTTACTGGTCACTCGTATATATTTCACTGTGTCTTGTTTCTTATATAGCTGTTTGTGCCTTGATCTTGGATATTGGATACTCAATAACATACTTGCGTACATAACATACATCTTGATTACGCGCTCTGACTTCTTGACATGCATTTTGCATCGATTATGGATGGGATCGAACTAACTCTACCTATTCTTCACTTCTCTCTGTCTTTCTACTTGTCTATCTGTTACGTCTATTTACTATCTATCCGTCTATTTTCAGCACAGGTTGCCTGATCTTTGAATTGCGCATCTATACTTGTATATATACATATCTATATATATATTATATGTTATACATATATATCAGTGTATACAAATTGCATATGTATATATACCTTTCTCTGATACCCTTTTACCTCCGGTTATTTACGTCTCCGCAATTTTCCACGCCGCGCGCTGACGCGTGCAATGCACAAACCGCGCGCACTGCTGTTCCGTACAGCGCGTAAAAGCTCGCGACTGACGTAACGCGAACTTTTGTAAATGTCACGTTTTGCGCGATGGTCCTCTCCCACGTTTGAGAAACTAAGTTTAACCTGTTTATTAATATATAGAAAAGGCCACGCGTTCCCGTGAAAAGGTCCAAGCAAAACTGGTTAAATATAACGTAAAGCGACATATTTATATATACGCGGAGGGTTGTTATTATAAATTTCTCAGATTACGATACGGTTTAGCGAAATGGCACGGCCGCGGGCCGTGAAATTATATAGATCAGAATAACGTCTGAAAATTACGGCCTTCTGACAATTTTCCTTCTCGGTGCAGGTTCTCGTTTGATCAACCGTGGTGAGTGCGTGCGTGCACGCGGCATCGCGCCGCCGTATCCGTGTTTCTAGAGATAATACGACACGCGGCAATGTGCACGACACTTATTTGACGAGGCCGCTCCGGCGCACTTTTATATATCGCCCCTCGTCCATCGCAGGAGGAAGCACCTCTCGCGGGACTCTTTTATCGATCAATATCTATCGAAGGCACTTGGTCAGCCTCGCGCATCTAATTTCCCCCCGTGCAAGGGGTGAGGGTTGCGCCTGCAGCACACATCGAAGCCGTTCGTAATTTTTTTTTTTTTTTTTTTCCGGCTGACTCATACCGAGGGTATTCTTCGCGGCCTCGCCTCGATGACCTGGCGAGAACAGAAGAATGGTCGCCCGCGAGTAATTGTTATTGCACAGATGTGCACATTGTCGCTTCGTATACCGTTCACACGTGCAAAAGGATCTTCTGCGCGCGTACATATCGTTTTGTGCCCCCCCCCCTCCCGCGCCCTTATTTGCCATTCAACGGAGTTGATTGGTTTTTGCAGAATGCCCCGACGGTGAACTACCCTGCGACAATGGCGTCTGTATCAATAAGAACTTCTTCTGCGACCACAATATCGACTGCCACGACTCTAGTGACGAACGAAATTGCCGTAAGGATATCTTTAGATACATGTTACATTTTCCGCTACTTCACCGAAACTTGTTATGTTCGAGACGTACATTCAAAATATCTGCATACAAAGCAATCTTACACCCAATTACGCGGGATATTTTTTAAATAAATATTACACCGGGTAATTTAAAGTGTTGACCAAGGGTTTTTTCATTTATAGAAAACTCTTTTCTATAATTCGGCGAATTTTTATTCAAGAATCGCAGCTTCGTTAAACCGTGCGTCGTTGCATTTTGCAGCGGATAGCGGAGAGACCGGCGGTTCGGGCCAAGAATGCCATCCCGACGACTTCACCTGCGGCGACGGCAGCTGCATACCGCGAGCTGCAGTGTGCGACGGACGTGCGGATTGCCCGCACGACGAGGACGAGATTAATTGCCGTCGAGGTAAGTCGCAATCCCCGAAATCGCCGCCTCGCGATATCCCCGGCGATTGTCTTCACCGTAAACGAGCTGCGTTAATCATAGGTCCGAGAGAACGATCCTTATCGATAAAGTATTCAGAAGATGGATACGGAATTCAGGCCTATCGATTTAGTCGGAACGTATTCGTAAGCCACACTGAGAAAAAAGATTGGTATAATATAATAATGAAGCCTAGATGATAGTAACTAAATACTTTGGTGAAATAGTTTTAATTAAATGTTCAGTGAGTTTAACAAAAAAAATATGGTAACTATTACTAAACAGTTTGGTTTAGTTTATCCAAGATTTGGTAATGAGGCGTGATGATTATTATCAAATCATTTGATAAATATAAACTGATGAATTTCCAAATATGACTAAATTAATTAGTAATAGGTATCGAATGATGTGGTAAGTAGTACCAAATCAAGCTTCTTGGCACAATTTGACAATAATTACCAAATTATTTGATTAATACTATCAAATACTTTCGCTATAAGTACCAGTTTGTTTAGTTGTAACAACTAACCGCTAATTTTGCTTTTATAAATATTTAGTAATTATTATCAGACGCTTGGTTATTAATATTATGTTTGGTAATTTTTACTAAATATTGTAAGTATTAATATGCTCAACAAAATACATTTCATATCTATTACCAGGCTTTTTTCTCAGTGCAGGACTTAAAATGACAATGACGCAATCTTTTTTCTCAGTTTATAGTTTTATGTCACTACTGCACACGTGTATAGCGTTGAATATAAATACTCTCTTGAGCGCGCGAGGTTTTAAAATTTAAAATTTAATCCTTCGGTTATATACTTTGCGCAACGAGCAAGTTATGCGTGATAATCTTCGTGAGCCGTCAGTATAGCCTTGCCTCTCCAAATCGTCAGTGTAAATAAATTTTACTTCTAATTGTAAGATTGAATCCGAGGGAAGATGATACTTAGGATGTGAATGAAGGCGATACAACCGCGGTGCTTGTCTTAAAACTACTTTATTATACATCCGGACTCGCTTTTAAGCCCTGATTACGCGTTCCCGGCGAGAAGAGGGCTTTTCCTCGAAATTTTCGGGCGTACGGCCGTGTACATCAGTTGCGGCCGCGTCGCCAATACATCAACGTACAACGACCGCGTGAAACAACCGCAGCTCAGATTGAGTTACTTCTAGGTGTGGACGCCTCGGAGGGTGCCTCCTCGAGGGGGCGTCCAGAGACGCCGGGGGTGGTAGCCGGTGTGAATCCGGACGATAACGAGGCTTACAGCCCAGACACAGATGCAAATGCTGATGTGCCGTCGACAAATCTGAGCACGCCGAGGAGTTGTGCTCCGGATGATTTTGTTTGCGCCGACGGCACTTGCATCCCCGAAACTCACCACTGCGACCATTTCTACGATTGCCGCGACTTTACCGACGAACAGTACTGCTTCGGTTAGATTATTTGTAGATCACGAAAATCTGGTGACACGCACACCCCACGCGTCGAAGTCTCGCCGCGCGATTCCGTTCTCTCCCCGACCGCGACGGTCCATTGATTAAATTTCGCGGCTATGGAGAAGAAGCCATTCGTACGTCGTTATCTCGGACGTACGAATAATTCTTCGTGTATTTACGAATTTATATTGGCGTTGCTGTCGTGGTGAATAACATAAAAAAAATTTATGCAAAGAGAAAAAAATAGCTCTTTCCATATTCTTTTTAATAGTTATTATCGTTTTAAAATGGTATTTTATTATTGTCACGTTATTATTTCACTATTGGAGAACTGATTTTAACTGATTTACACTAATTTTTAGTCTATAATAAGTATAATATGTTTACAATGTCGTTTATTATTCTCGAATAAATTTCTGTGACATTTCTCTCTCTGTAAATTTATTCTTTTCATAAGTGAAGTTATATTCCTCTTTTTATCTGGTCCATTTAAATAATATCAAAGTTCCTATCCGCGGGATATTTTGAAGTAATCGTTGGAAGCACCAGATTCTCTTAGATCTATGTCCTTTTCTGCCAATCTGTGTTAGCAGCTGAATAGAAGATGTGTAGGTTGTTCCAGTAGAGACTTGATTATATTTCTGAAATTTATATAATCGCAGTCTTATATACGTATATTATCCGGCGCATCTTTATAAACAATAGTGCATCTCTGCCTGACGTAAAATTTAGATAGTTTATTTTTCTCGTAGGTAGAACGTTTGGTATAAATCCTATTTGGCATGCTTAGCACGAGGAAAGTACATTTTTTACCTGTATATTTTTGTGCATTTGTTACATTTCTTTCAGCAGAAAAAATATTTTCAAAAATTGACATTTTTAACGCTATTATTTAATATTCGTACATACATAACATTGGTCGAAATTGACAAAATCATATATAAATTGTAGTAAGGAACTATAAATGTCTTTCCTCCTGAGTTCTATATTGAAGTTATATTGAATGACGAATTATATATAAGTGTTTCGTAGATGACAATCAGTGCACACAGTTCATAAAAAATGAAAACGAGAAAATGAAGATATATTACATTAGCTCATCGATTCTGTGCTGTATGAACTGATTCCCGATATACACATCTAGATTCTAGACCAAAGCTGTCTAAATTGGTAACAGCATGCCGCTAAAAAAAGGTGAAGCGAATTAAAAAGGACGTCTAGTAAGACAGCTCTGCTCTAGATTACGTTTAACAGTCTTTTCTAGGTAATGAAAATCTCTTTACCTCCATCGTATTTATATTTCAACGTTAGATCATTGTTTAGATTGTAATGACGGACATATATGATGGCTCCATGGCTGACCTTTTACATGTATCTGTGTCTCATCTATATCGTTTCTTTAACGGACCGACGGTCTCACGGTTGTCTCGTTAACGTACAACGCAAGCTCTTATTTTAGGATGCACGCGGGACCAGTTCCAGTGCGCCAATGGAGATTGCATCCGCGCCGATCAAAGGTGCAACGGATACATCGAGTGCGCCGACGGTTCCGACGAACCGGAGGAATGCGGTGAGTATGAAGGGGTAGTCGCGCCATTTCAAAAATAATCATTCAATAATTTTATAAATAATAAAATTGATGAAAATAATACATAACGAAATGCCGAGATAGGTATATAATCAAATGCAGATCTCTATATATTTTAATATAACTTCGAAATAATTATAAACGTAGAGTTGCTATGAGACGGCGGTCTTCAATATACAGTTCCTTGACTGTATCTCTTAAATCTTATATTTAATTTTAATAATTTTAAATCTAATTAAATTATTTCTTAAATCTCTTTTCACTTCTGTTTTTTTAGAGCCGCCAGAACCATCACCATCAGGTCAATGTGCTGTGGATCAATATATGTGCACTTCGGATAGAAGGTGTGTCCCATTGTCCTCCATCTGTAACGGAATTCCAGAATGCCGAGATGGATCCGATGAGCGTAATTGCGGTAAGTCATCGGATATGTTTCAATAGCAACAGCCATCGTATAAATACATTAAATAAGTACATTAAATCGCCAAATGATAGGCGCTAGACGAGATCGATAGAGTCGCGAATTCTACTTTGAACAATTCAAGATAGTCTAAGAAACTCTGCGAAAGCGCAGCATACTCGTATAATGACACGAATTTAACGACGAAACTAAAGATCGCGAATGCTCGCACGGGGAATGGAGATGCAAGAGCGGCGATTGTATACCTGAACATCAACGTTGCGATCGCCGGATCGATTGCCCGTACGACGACAGCGACGAGTTTGGCTGTCACTATAGAGCGATGCAAAGAAATCATAGTAGGTGCAGTGCTCACGAATGGATGTGCAATGACGGTCATTGCATCCCGCTGCATCAGCGATGCGACAAAAGGCTCGACTGTCCTAGAGACATGTCCGATGAGATGGACTGCAGTTATGATAATTGTGAGTCTTCCCCCTGTAGTTAGTCATCCGCGGAGCGGAGGCCGCCTTCGGGAAAAAGGGGACCGCACAGCCGGCCGATAACACGCCATGCGCTAATCAATAATACCCCTTGTAAATATTCCATGACACCGTAACATAATATCTGCTGTAACGTAATACTGTAATGTTTTATGTAACACTAAAAGGTATTTATTATCCCCGTTTTGCAGCGGATGAGATACAAGCAAATGAGTTCTGTATTGTATTTCCATCATTTAAATTACAATTCCGCTTTTACCCGATAATATACACACTTTTAATCTGAGAATAACAAATATCTATTTTGTAATAAATATAATACGAGGGGTACTGTGAGCTCTCTCTCGATTTTTGCTGTGATGCGTAGTAGATTCGTAGCAGTAGACATCACACTGTGTATAATATTTTTCTAAAAGAAATTAATAACTGAACTAAAATGTAGGAAATAAAAGATAAAATATGTGCATTTCCTTGTAGACGAAAAATGCAGAAAGGTGCCGGGTGGAAATTAACAAAGTTGATAACGTTGATCCTGTACATACACTTATTAATCATTAATCATGATTACTGACGCGCTCTCACGATTACTCATTACGAACTTATTATTTTCGTTGGTGCGTAGATACCGATGGAACATCTGATCTTAGGCTGAAGACGTATCCCAGTGAACAAGTGATTAAAGAAAGTAAGTATTACTGTTCTTTTTTTCTTAAGCTGTGTACGGATTTGATGATATGTTGTACATGCATTTGTTGCAACTTCAATTTTTGTATAGTTATCACCTAACTAAAATATCTCAGTAATCGAACATCTTAGTTATCTATAATCTATTAGAAAAATTAACACAAAATAATAGTAAGCAACAAGTGCCGCGCGTTGCCGACAAATTAGAGTCTCCCAAAAAGAAAATTAATTAATGAATATGTTTGTTATTTTTTTTCTTGCCTTGGCCAGACCCGCCGAAGCAAGGTAAGACTTTTAAAGAAATATAAGCTGCAAATCACGCTGTGGGCTAAAATAATCTTCATGAATCATTAGATGTGCAGAATTGAAAATATTATTTCAGTGATGAGATTACATATATGTATACGTATTCTCGCTTTTTATGATCTTCTGTTGCAAACGCTTCTTTAAGCAAAATAAGCAATAGAATTGATCTTGAAAACTATCGGTAAATTCTCCGATTATTAAATATAATTTAATGTTCGACATTTTGTTTCGCAGATATATACACGTATTGCAATCATAAAATTACAAAAGCCACATTTATATCTAATTGTAAGAAATGCAATCTTTATACAATTAAATTAATAACTGAAAATTTCATTAGTAATATCGTATTAAACCATGCTTGCAAATGTTAATTGTGCATAATAGCTAATGTCGTTCTGACATCCTGCAAATTTTGAGCTACCAATTAAGCTATTTACGAAACCTTCGATTATCGGTGTCTAATCCTAATCGTGCATATATATTTTATTTCTAAAAACTCTTTTGACACTAATTTGCTCGAAGAATCTCGATTTCATTATGCCGGAGGCCTTGCATAGAATGTTTTCACTGTATCTACATGCAAACAGCGTATTCGAGTAACACGATTAAGAAGAACTGAAATGTTGCACGAATTGAACTAACACGTTGTCCGTCATCGTCTCGATTTGAGAAACTGGGACGTCCGCTTGCTTACCGATCACTTACTGACGGGACATTTGACGTACCGCGGGCGTAATGATTCATAAAGGTGCAATCTCCCAAAACTCGAGCGAAATTTATATCACGCAAAACCGTTCCGAATAGGTCGCGAGGTCGTGTTCCAATGCCGTGACGAGGGCCTTCTACGTGCCAGAGTACATTGGATCCGCGGCAACGGCCTGCCTCTGCCGCCCGGCAGCCGTGACATCAACGGTCGCCTGGAAATACCCAACATCCAACTGGATCACGCTGGAACATACATCTGCGAGGCCGTGGGTCATCCACCGTCCACCCCGGGTCGTCAAGTCAGCGTCGTCCTTACCGTCGAGAAGTGTACGTTCTTTAATTTGCCTCGCCTTCCCGATTTACAGCTACGATGAAGAATGTATTTGCGATAAGATCCCATACAGTACGCGTGTCTCAAATAAATCTTAAAGACGTCTAAAAGAAACATTTAAAAGATGTCGTAATAGAGTAATAGACGTCTTTTGGATGTCTTAAGACATCTTTGAGACATGTGCGTTGTGTGGGATGCAGCCGCGAGAACCGTTATTAAATTCGAAGTTCTTTTTAATAAATATATTTGCCGTGTAATAACAAATTAATTATCACGCAGTCGAGCAACCGGTCACCAGACCGCCGCAAGTGTGCCAGTACGATCAGGCTACCTGCAGCAACGGCGACTGTATTCCCAAATCGTACGTTTGCGACGGTAAATTCGACTGCACCGATGGTTCCGACGAGATGCGGTGCAGTAAGTATGACAGATACCAACACGAGGCTATGGGTACGCCCGGCGTTCATACTTTATGATGAGAATTTCACGCGTCTCCTTTTCGACAGGTCCGCACGGATGCGAGCCCAACGAGTTCCGCTGCAATAATAAGCAGTGCGTCAGCAAGTTGTGGCGTTGCGACGGCGACAAGGACTGCGCGGACAACAGCGACGAGGAGAACTGCGCGCCGTCTCCCCCGGGATCTCCGTGCCGCTACAACGAGTTCGCCTGCAGCAGCAATAAGCAGTGTATACCGAAGAGCTATCACTGCGACATGGAGCGCGACTGCTTGGACGGCAGCGACGAACTTGGATGCTGTCAGTATCGTTGGGAATTTCATGAGCGCAAAGCATCAATATTTTGTTGCCGATCGTCTGGCGATTTTCGTGTCGCGATCGAATAAGTTAAAATGACGGATAGCAGCTATACAACTTTCTCACAGTCGAACATTCTAAATCAATCAATCGACCTTTCTAAAGTCGAATACACATTTTATTAATATATATTTTATTATTTTATTAATGTGTTTCTGTGTTAAGTTTTGAAAGTCAAATATTCAGAATGTATCTCTCCTACTATGAGAGAATCTTCAATTGTCTCATTAACAATTCAACGTATGTGAAATGTCACATTGTAACTATTAACAATATCTATATCTGATCTGTTCTCCATGCAGCTCCCGTTTACATCATAAAACCTCCACCGCCGATGGTCGTCCTTGTGCCGGGCGACATGCTGGTCCTCACCTGCACAGCGATCGGTGTTCCGATACCAGAAATCAACTGGCGTCTCAATTGGGGACACATCCCCGCGAAATGCACGACCGTGTCGACCAACGGAACGGGTACGCTGACATGTCCGGACATACAGTCGGAGGACCAGGGCGCGTACTCGTGCGAGGCGTTGAACGTCGGTGGCTTCGTCTTCGCCGTGCCGGATGCTATTGTTGTCGTGAAGGAACGCGGCAACGTCTGTCCAAGGGGCAAGTTCAATTCCGAGGCGAAGACCGCCGAAGAGTGTATCTCGTGCTTCTGCTTCGGCGTCGCCACCGAGTGCCGCAGCGCCGATCTCTTCACTTATCAGATCCCGCCGCCGATCAGCCGTCAAAAGATCGTGTCGGTCGAGACCGTCCCGACGATTAAGATCCACGGCGACGTTAGCAATCAGATATCTCAAATCCGCCCGCTTGGCCAGGACGGCGTTCAGCTGCTAGAGTCCTTCAGCAACGATCTGAATATCTACAACAATCCATACTTCGCGCTGCCGGAGAACTATCACGGCAGTCAATTAAAGTCCTACGGCGGCTATCTAAGATACAGAATCCGCCACAGTGGTAACGGCACGCCGAACAACGCACCGTCCGTCATCCTAAGCGGCAACAATTACATCCTGGTGCACAGAGGTGAAGAGCCAACGCCGGATTACGATAACGAGAGATCGGTCAGGTTCTTCTATGGCGATTGGTACAAGCAGCAAGGAAGAAACGAGGTTCTAGCCTCCAGGGAGGATATTATGATGACGCTGGCAAACGTGGACAACATTCTTATAAAGTAGGCATCGAGCCCAGGATATTACTGACCACGAAGAACGATTAGAATAATTTTTTTCAATACGTGTTTGATATGTTTTAGAGTGAAATACGACGACTCGCCGCAGCTGGACGTTAGTCTCACCAATATCGTTATGGACACCGCCGATGCACGAAACACCGGTCTAGGATCCGCGTCCTTCGTCGAGGAATGTCAATGTCCTACTGGTATGTATACTTTTTTGATAATTAATCAGATGTTTGAGTCTGAAAAATTGCAATTGTTTTACTGATTATCTTAATTATCTTCAAGGATACACTGGTCTGTCTTGCGAGCACTGCGCACCTGGTTATCTGAGACGCGAGAGCGGACCGTGGCTCGGGCAGTGTTACAGGGATGAACCACCGTGTCCTCCGGGATATTACGGCGATCCCTCGAGAAACATTCCTTGCCAGATTTGTCCTTGCCCGCTTACCAATCCGTCGAACCAGTAAGACACGAACGGACTAAATTTACGTTAGCGATATCTTGAATCAAGACACTTTCGTAATTTATTATATTATAAATAGGTTTGCCCGCACATGTCATCTCGGTTCTGACGGCCAACCCACGTGCGATTGTCCTCCTGGTTACGTTGGACGCAGGTGCGAGCAATGTGCCGCCGGTTACCAAGGAAATCCTCTTATTCCCGGAGATATGTGCGTTCCGCTTCAACAATGTGATCCTGACGGCAGCCTTAGTCCTAACGCTGATTCTCACACCGGAAAATGTCATTGCAAGGTATAGCGTGCTGATAAATAGCGCCGTTAAATTTAAATAGCGTTTTTTATTGCTACATATGCGCGTAATTTTGTACAGGGTGCTTCTTAGAAATCGCGCGTTTCTTCTCGCAATCTCACCCAAGAAAAGACTTTTCTGTAAATGAATACTTAATAAAACGCGCAATTTATTCACTGACACTTTATGAAAAAATCTATGCGGGATATAAATTGCGCGATTTCTTGGATACCTTGCGTAACGATTTTTATTGTTGTTCTTGCATCCATCTTTCGTGGATTCTCTTTAACTATAAAAATGTAAGTACATTATACAATTCTTCTATATATGTAGATGTATATGTAGATCGATGTTTAGGATAGAAATGAGCGCGACAACGTCGCGATCAACGAGCGCCGTCTATTCCCTAATATTTCCTTTTTTAGCAATACGCAACGGGTCTCACTTGCAACCAATGTAAGGCGAATACCTTTAATCTGGCCTCCACAAATCAATTTGGATGCATAGCTTGCTTCTGCATGGGCATCACCAACAAATGTGTCTCCTCCAACTGGTACAGGAACGAGGTACGATAAGATATCACATATATTTCCATTTTTATTTTTGTCATATAAAGATAGTTGCTTCAAAGAAGTCCTTCTACCACAAGAAGCTGCACAAGCAAAATTTTATATTTTACATATAAAATATAAAACATAAAATCGGCTATTCTCTGCATGCACAACTTTTATAAAAATATAAATTATCGATTAACTTGAGAGTTTAACTTTAAATCGATCATTCGCACACATTGCAGATTCGTATATCGTTCACCAACTCGATTCGAGGTTTCTCCCTGATTGAATCCAAGAGCACTGACACACCAGACATTGCAGAGGGAATTCAACTGAACGCCATCAATCGGGAAATAGTCTACAGCGAGTTTCCCAATCGTGGTAACAATGATGTCTATTACTGGCAATTGCCCAGCATTTTCCTAGGGGATCAAATAACATCTTACGGCGGCAATCTCAAGTACACCGTCAGATACAAGCCCTCTCCGGGCGGTCAAAGTTCAAGGAACAACGCCGCGGACGTTGAACTAATTAGCGTGAGTGCACATTTGCGAGTCTTAATCGACGTACTTGACGATGAAGATATAACAGAAATGACTTAAAATGTATACAGGCTAACGACATCAACTTGCTCTACTACTCTCGCGAGTCTCCCGAGCCTAACTCCCAGCAATCGTTCACCGTACCATTGCTCGAGCAATATTGGCAACGTAATGACGGAACTCAAGCGGACAGGGAGCACCTTCTGATGGCCTTAGCGGATGTACGAGCCATCAGAATCAAAGCCACTTACACGACGCATACAGACGAAGCTGCGTAAGTACTTTACACATTCATGATATTGTCAAATTTTATAATCTTATATTCTTAATTACAATGTCAACTAATAAACAAAAAAACGATTATATTCTAAGCTCCTTAAAATTTTTATAAAATTGATAAAATTTCCGATATTTTAAAACAAAAATTATGGATTTATTCGATATTCTATTAAAATAAAACTAAAAGCAAATTTATTTCAAAAGATTTTAAGATCTTGGACATTATCGCGATTTATTAAACGATATTATGTATATGCTTCAGGCTCTCCTTCGTGTCTCTGGACACTGCCGAAAAATACAACACGGGTAAGGCTCGTGCGGTCGAGGTTGAAGAGTGTACTTGCCCCGCTGGCTACAGAGGACTTTCATGCGAGGATTGCGACGTTGGTTACACCAGGGCAATCGAAGGTCTCTACTTAGGCATCTGCGAGCCGTGCAACTGCAATAATCACTCGAATCAATGCGATCCTGAAACTGGCACTTGCGAGGTAATGAAAGCAATTCTAATCAAGAGCAATAACGTTAGATTTTAATAATATAATTGGACTCTTCTTTTCGAAAATGGATTAAATGCAAAACATTTTGTCAAAATAGCTACATTGCATCAATAACGCTTGATTTAAATGCAGTATTTTTCCAAAATGCGGTTTTATTTTTTTAGCATCGAGTTATAAAATATGAAAATATTAACTTCAGTTAAATTTTATTTTCATATTTTATAACTTATATACAATACATAGTCATTTTAAAAATATGACTATGTATATAAATATGCATATATATTAAGAAGTATTTGATATGAAAATTGACACCTTGCGTTGACAGAATTGCGCTCATCATACTAGCGGCGAGTTCTGCGAGCTATGCGAACCGGGATACGAAGGAGACGCAACCCGAGGAACGCCGAACGATTGCACGTATAGAAGTCCGAGACCTGAGCCATGCAGATGTAACGAGGCTGGTTCGCGCGGCACTTCTTGCGTCGACGGCCGATGCGAGTGCAAGAGGAACGTCGAGGGTCCAGAATGTAATCGATGCCGCCCGTCGACGTACGGATTACGCGCCGAGAACATTGATGGATGCATCGAGTGTTACTGCAGCGGGGTAACTGATCAATGTCACGAGAGCACATTGTACGTACAGCAAATACCGATGTGGGTATACGACTCACATCACGGCTTCACTCTCACGGATTCGTAAGTTTTTATGCATTTTATTTCTTTCTAGAATATATAGCTATTTAAATTAAAATAAGTATGAATAAATTTTATTAATTTTTTCCCCTATCTTGTTCTGATAAATAAAATTCATATATATACATACATATATATATAATATCAAATAAAATTAGAATTTTAGATTGATCGATTAATTTTGTGCTCTTGTGTAGGACTAGACGTGACATAATCGACGACGGCTTCGAGCTAAATGTGGCAATGAATGAAATCGGCTACCGGTATCCGGATAGCAGAAACCGCAGACTGTTCTGGTCGCTGCCGAGCGTTTTCACCGGTAACAAAGTTAAGAGTTACGGCGGGAACTTGACTCTGACGCAGCATATCACCGCGTATCCTGGCGCTCAGAGTTATAAGGATCAAGACATTCTACTGATTGGCAACGGCATTACATTGTTCTGGACGAATCCAGTGGAACTCCAACCCGAGATCCCGATGGTACGTAAAATCCTTCTGATATTTTATAACTTCACGGGAAATCTCTCGAAGAATTCAATGTCTGGACTCAAATATTATTTTAGCTATTATACTTGGCAAAATATATTTTTTGACCACATAATTATTCCTGTGGTGGAAAAATGTCTGAGAATTTTTCATATTATTTATCAGAATTTCTATAAAAATTTTAAGATTTAACTTTCTCAGTATTTTAAGATTTTCTCAGATTTTTTATACGAATTGGAACATTTTTCAGAACAATTCAGATAAAATAATAAGGAAATATTTCAGATTTTTCCCGCCACCGCATCTATGGAGAAATCTAATTTATTAGAAATTTTCATACATACAGATATTGAAATATTCCGAAAATCCTTATCCAATTATTTCTGAAAGTATCTGAGAAATTTAACATATTTTTTCAGAATTTTTCATAAATGTAAAATATGAGAAATTCTTGAGAAATTTCTGAGAAAATATGAAAATTTTTTTATCAGGGTTTAATTAAATTTCTTTGTACATTTTTTAAATATTAAAGACTGTTATTTAATATATTCTTTATTATTTACCTTATTTTATTAAATGATGCATCAAGCTTTATATAATTAAATTAAATTGGAATTCGAATGTTTCGCAATTAGCGACATGTGTATATCTTTCACAGACCTACTCCGTTCCGTTGAAAGAGCACGAATGGAGACGACTGACCACCGAAGGACCGCGCAGCGCTTCCCGAACGGATCTCATGATAGTGCTTTCCAATCTGGAGGCTATTTTGGTCCGCGCATCCCACAGCGAGCGAATGACCGCAACATACATCAGCGATATCAGCATGGACACGGCCGTGGAGAATCTGATCGAAAACCGACGAGCGACTCAGGTCGAGGCTTGTCGTTGCCCGACCGGTTACACGGGCACCTCCTGCGAAACCTGCGCCCGTGGTTATTACAGAGACACCAGCGATCGGACTGTCAGTTACTTGGGCGCGTGCAATCTCTGTCCCTGTAACAAGAACGAGGAAAGCTGCGAGATCAGCAGATCCGGTCATATCAAGTGCCACTGCCTGCCGGGTTACTCGGGACAGTATTGCCAAGACAGCGGTGTCGGTAAGCAATAGCATTTCTTAATTCCACATATGTGAATTACATTAGCGTTTCCGATCACTTTTGTTTAAAATACGAAGACAATTTTCAAAAAGAAATGAGTGATAAGTTGGACCAAATTATATTTATAGCGGAGATATATATAAATTTCTCTATTGCAGCGAAAGAAAATCTAGGAAATAAAGTTATCTAATTTATTACATTCGAATATCTTTCTGTGAACGCGAGAGTATAGGATTCTTGAAATTATACTATAATAAAAAAATCTTTTAAACTCGCCTAAGAATAGTAATAACGACACGTTGGTCAGGTGAGCTCATGGTAAGCCTAATGCCCATGAACGGCGAAGTCGAGCCGTACTCCACGATCCAATTTACGTGCAACTATGACTATCCAGACACGTTTTACATCTATTTTAAATTGTCGTCGCTCGACGGACTTCCCGTAACTGCGCGGAGCGGCGAAATCGGCCCGATAATGAAGACAGATAAGGGAGCTGTCCGCACTTGGTTCGTCCATATGCGACGTACCCCGTGCAACGTGGAATGTCACATCGTCAATTACCGCGGCAGAGAACTGGTCAAGATCGTGACGTCGATTACACCAGGTTTGACGGACTACATAGCGAGAGCTTTCGCATCTTGTCCGTCCATCGGTGATTCATTGGCGAGGGAGAGCGCTCGGATCATCATCTCGCAACCATGCCATGCGTTTGTCGCTAGGTCATCGTAGATCATCATCGTAGATCGTCACCGAATCTGGTGAAGGCACTTCCTTGGGTCGCAGTCCTTGTCACAGTGCCGTAGTTTTTTTTTTTTCGCAGGATTAGTATTTGCGGAAGAGCTTGGGCTTTTTTTCCTGGTACATGGTATTCAGTATCATGGACGTCCCGTCGATGTACAGTAAAATATGTGTATTGTAGCAATTAATACACAAATGTATCATTCTTCGAAATAACCGTCATTGTAATGATGTCTCGTCAAAATGTGATGGTGATTGCATTCCTGTGTCACGGACAAATGTCGCTTATTCATTGCAGTGTATTCAGAGATTTGCAAGGTTCAATAATCGTCCATATATTGTCTCTGTTGTCATTCGTCATATCGCTCTAAATCTTACGATTATAAGAGAAAACTGAGAAGAAATATCGCGTTCGTTTTTAAATCAATTTTTCTTTTATTTCCCTCACAGTCGAAGAACCGAATACTACTACGCCAGGACCAATACCTCCACCGAGAATCATAGTTTACGTACAGGAACCGGAATTCCAGATCGTCCACACCGGAAATACCGTCCGATATCATTGCACAGGCAGATCCAAAGATAGCGTAAGTCCTTCATTGACTCTCGGTTTATAAAATTCTCCTGTGGGCGTAATTGCAATCCTTAATTTACTGTTGAAAATAGGACTCGGTGCACATTAGGTGGGAGAAAGAAGGTGGTCAATTACCGTCCGACAGAAGCGTGGATGACGGCGGATTGTTGGTCATTAGGGATGTGAAGGTATCTGATAGCGGCATATACGTCTGCCAAGTGAGCGATGGAATAAACATTGGATATAAGAAAGTCACCCTGACTGTTGGAGGTATGATTAATTTTAATTGCATTTACGCATCGAGTTCAATGTAATCTCATCACTGTTATGAGTTAGAGAGTGGATTAATAAATTAACGTTAATATTATTTAATTCTACACATTGTATTACTGGATGCAGCATTTCCAAAACACTTGCTGGAAATACCAGGTACAAATCAAAACCTTGTCAAATTGTTCGCGAAACAGAGCGTAATTTTGTGCGTCTTCTTTAAGGAGCCAATCCGGTAGAGCCTAGAGTCGTTATAAATCCATCGTATCAGCAAGTGAGGGAAGGCGAACCGGTTGAGTTCCGCTGCGAGGCCACCGGTAATCCGCCACCCCATTTGGACTGGATACGAGTGCACGGAAGCATGAGTCCAGAGGCGACATTCTACAACGGCGTGTGGAATCTACCAGCCGCGTCGAAGAACGACGCAGCTGAGTATAAGTGTGTCGCTAGGAACAACGTTGGCATAGACGAGAAGACAACCATCTTATACGTTCAAGGTACGGTCAAAATATTCCATCTCGGCCTCCGAAATTGTATCTCAAACTATTTTAGATTATACGAGAATTATTGATATAAATTATCAATATAAATGCTGACTAACGCTAATTTAATAGTATTAATCAGAAACTTACGGCTTATTACCGAAGACATTCATTATGTGTTACAGACAATCCTAACAAGCCGCCACCTCAAGGCTTGCCGCCGACCATAACTCCGTCCGAGTGGTCCGGAACCAGCGGAGACGTCGTCAGACTGACCTGCACACCGTCTCAACATGCGAACGTCACCTGGACGAGGTCCGGCGAATTGCCGCTGCCTTATACCGCCAGTCAGCGCGACGGGGTCTTGACGATCACCAATCCCATCTCCAGCGATTCCGGCATATACGTGTGCACCGCGACGAGCATTCGTGGAACGGAGACGAGCACCACCGCCAGGATTACGATAGTGCTCCGCAGAGAACCACCGACGGTCAAGGTCAGACCGGAACGGCAAGAGGTGTCACAGGGCACGACGGCCGAGATACGATGCATTACCAGCGGAGAGCCAGGTCTACAGATGAAATGGAGCAAGTACACGGAAACGATGAGTCCTCGTGTCCAGCAAGTAGGGGACATACTCAGGATCACTAATATCCAGGTCTCCGATCGCGGAGTGTATATCTGCCATGTTATCAGCCCCACAGGCAGCTACGAGGCCAGTGCCATCATCGAAGTTGAACGTAAGCTCCTAATACAGCACCTTAAAAAAACTCTCCTCGGAATTTTTTATTTATTAGTAATTCATATTTGGTTGACAAAGCAAAAAGACGTTTAAAATAAATCATTATTCTCAGAATTTCAGGAAAAATAAATTTATTTTTATTTCAATTCTTCTTTATTATTCCTAATTCTGCAAAAGTGAATCATATGTGTTTATTACAGCTCGCGAAGCTCCAGTTTTAGAGCTGTATCCACAGGAATTACAAACGGTTGTCCTCGGCGGTTCCGCTGATCTTCAGTGTCGCGCGAAGGCCGGTTTCCCGGTCCCCGAGTTGCGATGGTCTCGCCAAGACAATCGACCGTTCGCTTCCAACATCGAGCAACTCCCCGGCGGGCTTCTCAGACTGTCGAACATCACGGCGTACGACGGTGGTGCTTACATCTGTTCCGCGTCAAACGAAGTCGGCTCGACGTCGATCATCGCGCATATCGAGGTGCAGTCCATGCCTGTGATCACCATCACTCCGAAGCATGGTATCTTGAATGTGAAACGCGGAAGTCGAGTCCGTCTGATGTGCAGCGCGAGCGGTCATCCGCAACCAAATGTAGCTTGGAGCAAATACGTGAACGGAATAACTATACAGTAAGTTAACTTCATTATCTTTATGCGATTTTGTGGGCCTGCTACAATTATCGTACAGCCTCGTGGACTAGTAACAATTGTAGGAATTAATTTTTAATTATCTTAAAAATTAATTTTTAAAGCGTAAATCTCTACGTTATGTTATTAAAATATAAATTCTGATATAATGTCTAAAGCAGGAGAAAAATTTTATTACACTGTATGTAAATTATGATACTACGTGTTTAAAAATTAAATTACGATTTGATTTGATTCTAACAATTCTAATTATTGTTTTAAGTGTTATATAATAATTTCATGGTATTATCGTGATTTACAGTGATACATATAGCAGAAAAGCAGTTACTCCTTTGAGCGCCGTTTACGAAATATTCTCTGTATCATCCGACGACGAAGGCTCCTACACTTGCCAAGCCACGAACGCCGTAGGAATAGCCGAAGAGCGTATTCAGATCCGCATCGAGGATGATGACGATGTGCCTTGCACTGGCGACAGAGGCGATATTCCATGCGACGATCGACAGCAACCACAACCTGATGATGTGTGTATTATAATTCTGTCACCATACCTGTAATACATGATACACAATACGCGGACATTTAACGAAAAGTGATTTACAGAGAGATCCGAACCAAACAGGGGGAGGAGTGCTGATCCCTAAAGACTACTTGAGAATCCCGAACGGCGGCAAAGTGGAGATGCGTTGTCAGGTCTTTGGACCGGATGGAACTCACATCTACCTAGATTGGAAGAGAAGCGACCATCGTTCCCTTCCAGAAGGTAGCACAGTGCACAATGGGATATTAAGTATTCCGGTTGTTGATAGAAACGCAGCTGGAGAATACATCTGCTTGGGCTTGGATCCTGCCGGCACCGTGCTCTTCCGGGCGAAATCTCATCTTGAAATTATATGTGAGTGATGCATTAAATTAATAGAAAATTATTTTTAAATTAATATAAAAATAAACTGTAAGATATTTCAATTTATGAAATAAATGAGATTGATAACTTTTCTTTAACAGCTTCCTTTAAAAAATTGCATTAATTTCTGTGTTCGATTTTTCTAGCTCCGCCAAGAATTGAATTAAATCCAACGCGTCAAACAGTAGGACCTGGAGAAAATCCATCCATAATTTGCACCGCCACAGGAGACGAACCCCTGCATATTGAGTGGGAAGCTATAGGACGCCCGTTACCACATTCTGTATCGCATAGCGGCGGCATTCTGCAATTCCATGGCATCACCTATTCCGACGCTGGCAAATATGTGTGCAAAGCGACGAATGCAGCAGGAACTGCGGAAGCGGTAGCAGAAGTTTTAGTTAATGGTTGGTCAATAAGTAATTAAATTTTTTAAATTCATTATATAAACTCTTCCATTTTCTCTTAAATAATTATATTTGGATATGCAAAAAAGAGTATTTAGTATTAAAATCTAAGGAAATATAACGCAGAATATATAATTACATATTTTTAAAATGTTTTTCCTATATTAGACATATTTATTATATATAAAAAAATATAAATTTTGGCACTATAAAATGCAATGTGATTTTTAAGTATTTGCTAAAACATAAGTATTCGTGCATAATACACTATGCGTTTAATAAATATTTGGGAATTGTTGGAGAACAGCGACCTTTATCGATATTGACGATTTACAGAACATTCTTACGATAACGCAAGGATCCGCGCTGAACAAAGAGACGTGGTAACTTATGCCGGCAATTCTGTACGCTTACGTTGCGAGATGCGTGAACGTGCGACGATCCAGTGGAGCCGAGAGGGGCAACCCTTGCCGGCCAACGCGCGAATCGGAGAAGATTACTTAGAGCTGACGCAAGTGAAACCGGAAGACAGCGGAAGATACATCTGTCAGGTCCAGACGAGCCGCGGCGTATCCAGCGATTATATTAATTTCAACGTCTCTCGTAAGTTCCGCCGTGTTTTCGCTAAGCCCCGTCATTTCAGCATCATTTCATAGATTTTTGCTTTTATTTGACTGCATCTAGAAGATCGCAGCACACACGCTAAAGGAGTGTTTCGCCTGTTGAGAAATCTAAATTTTTGCCTTTAATTCTTTCGGGATGCCATGATCCACAATGAGAAATGTTACAATTATTCCGACATTAATCCCGAAAGGATTAAATCCCAAACTGCTTTTTTACAAAATACTTTGCTATTTCTGAGCGATTTTTTCACCAATAGAACATTTTAGACTGGTCTATCTGAAAATTTCAACTTCTCGTTTGGAACACAACCGGTATAAAACTACCGATTCCACGTTTGTTTTAATAAAAAGAGAAATAATCAGCACAGAATTACTTATATCGAAAATTTAAATAATCGCGATTAAAAGTATATTAAATCGGGTTTTTAATACTGATCCGACGCATCACTCATATCACTAACAAGCGCGCAGCAGATTACTCTCAGGCAATACAAATAACAAAAGACATCACGGATACGTTCAAGAAAGTGTCCTAAATTCTTTCAGATGTCTTTTGAACTTTTGTATCGTTTGGGCTATTAACGAAATCATATATACAATATATATATATATTACAAACGTGGTTCCATGAACGTTCCCATACAAGTTTAGGTTTTTTTTACAAGGCTCGCGTTATGATTTAGTAGTTAATTTGCTTGCGGATTGCATGCCAGTGTACCGATCGCAGTGCAGGCACTGGGAGTATCAATGCAGAAGCCTACAATGCATTCCGATGGAATACTTTTGCGACGGATATGTTCAGTGCAACGACGGTACTGACGAACGCTTCTGCCGCAACGCGCGCTATCGCCAATATCTTCAGCGACGACGCGGTTTGTTTTGAGATATATGTGTGTCGTGTGACGTCCCGTAGTTCTCCTACTTGTAGTGAACTGTCCTTTATATTCTTGCTTACTGTACGAATCTATGAGGAGAGGATACGGATTAAAGTGGACTCTTGATCGAAGAAACCAGGCTTAGATAATGATAGACAAGCGAAATTAAGATTTTAAAAATTTCCGGCCAGTTATCTTTTTATAAAACACACAAAAATACAGTGCGGAAGAAGTGCACGCCACCCGTATCCCATCCTTGTCAGCAGCAAATACAAAATATGTGTAAATCAACATATATACTTCAGACCTTAAGACCTTTTAGATCCTAGTTCAACGCTATTTTTTGCTAGAAATTTCATTCCAAATAGATCTCTATATAATTCTTTTGCAATCTCCAAATGTGCTAATATTATTTCAATAAGGAGAAGAATTTTTTCCATGTACATTTTCTGCGATCTTATGTTTCTATTTACCTAAATTTTCACGACAAATTTCAAACGTGGTATAAAAAGCTCAGGTATATCGGATACATCGAACAAAGCACTGTAATCGGATTTCGCGGTTTATTTTAGAAATCAATCGAAGATTATACTGATTATCAAGTATCTTCTTCGCGATATATACGATGATATGCAAAACAGAAGAATATATACTTTCCTAATTCTAAAATCAATCTTAACGTATAGCCAACATATATAATTCGATTCTAGCTGCTGCAGTGCCTTCAGTGAGCATCGAGGTGTCCCAGGATCCAATAAACATCGGCGATACAGTTGACATACATTGCACGTACACTGGAACACGCAGTCCACGTTATCGTTGGACGAGACCGAATCACGTGAGCCTGCCAATAAATGCTCAAGAGTACGGCAATATCTTGAGATTAACTAATGTAGCCGTTAGCGATAGCGGACCCTACAGATGCATAGTAGACGCGCCCGAAGGTATACTCGAAAAGGACTTCAATCTGATTGTCCACGGTAATTAACAGACATACACCAAATAAATAACGATAGATATATGCAGCAAATATATAGATAAAGTATTTACAGAAAATATTACATGTATATATAACTTTCTATTTAAAATATCTATTTCTTTGTCATTGCTTACTCAAATTGCACATGTTTTACGTGAGTATAAAATCGGCGAACAATTAATTTTATTGCAAAAATTATTGTGGCGAAAGGATTTTATGATTTTATGATATTCCAGGCGGAATCCTCGATGAACCAGCGATTGAAACCAAATTCGCGCCGTACGGATCGAGTCTGGAAATGGATTGCCGTCTGGATCTCAATCCGCCAATACAATTCCAGTGGAACAAGCTCGGTGGACTTCTGCCACGTGACAGCCAGACTTTTGAGGTACATAAAATGCATACATACTCATCATATATTTCTGTCAAATTGAGAGGATTTCGCATATCAGTGATAATTATATATTTTAACAAAATATCACACGCTATTCGATAACTTGATATATTTTTTATTTTGCAGAACAAATTAAAGTTGACTAATGTAAAGGCCGAAGACGCTGGAACATACATTTGCGTCGGAAATAATGGAGAGTCGCGAGTCGAAGTGCCCACGGTGCTGGTTGTAACAGGAGTCGTGCCTAATTTTAGTCAGGCACCCGAAAGCTACATCGCTTTCCCTCCTCTACCCGACTCCTACCTTAAGTTCAACATCGAGATCTCTTTCAAACCAGAAAGTTACGACGGCATTCTGTTATACAACGACGAGTCTGGTCAGCTGAACGACGGCGACTTCATCGTTCTATCTCTAAATAATGGATACCCGCAATTCAAGTAAATAAAAAGATCTTGTTAAAAATACGTACAAAATATGCACGAGCATGCACCGCATTTTATTTCACTTGTCAAGTCTTGACAAGCATGATTCGATTTTATCTGAACGAAATTTTGACTCATTACAAAATTATACGATTAAAAAATAATTTTAAACGATTGTCAATCTATTATATATTGGACATTACAAAATTAAGAATTAAGTTTTTCGTTTGCAATGTCGCTTTTTAAATTAAACATTGATTAAAATTGTCTTCTTTAACATAAAAGCTAATGACAAGTGGGTAAGTTTATTAAACGCGCGTATTAACACAACGAATTTCTTAACAGATTCAATCTGGGTTCTGGACCAGCTGTTATTCGCGCGGATAAGCCTGTTACCTTAAGCGAGTGGCATACCATCAAGATCCAACGCAATCGGAAAGAGGGTACGATGCTGGTGGACGGCGAGGGCCCTTACAAGGTGCTCGCTTTGGGCAGACGCCAAGGTCTCGATCTCAAAGAACCTCTTTACATCGGCGGAGTGCCCAGCTACAGCAGGATCAACAAGCAGGCTGAGGCGAGCACAGGTTTCGTCGGGTGCATCAGCCGACTAGTCCTCGGGGAGAAACAGGTCGATCTGATCGGCGATCAGACTGATAGCCTGGGCATCACGACTTGTGAGACCTGTGCCGAGAATCCCTGCAACAATGGTGGTGTGTGTCAGGAAGCGGCCACGAAGAACGGCTACACGTGCCTGTGCCGAGCCGGCTTCAGCGGCAAACACTGCGACAACATCGGTCAATCCTGTTATCCAGGTACCACATAATTTATCACATTTTAATTTACAACGATATCTATCAATTTTTATTATCTATTTTGTATAGTTTAATTATATATTATAGTTATAAAATTTTAACTATAATGTATAATCTTAATTTTAATTACGATCTATTTTGCAATAATTATAATTATAAATTTATTACTTTCAAGATTAAAAATAAATTAATTTATTGACTCATATCTAATCTAAAATTAATCACATGCATAACACATGTAGACTTTATCCTATTATTAAAAATAAAAAGCTTTAATATTTTATTGTTTTAATTTAAAATCTTCAAGCAAGACTCATATTAAACGGATTGAATAACGTCAGGTGCTTGCGGAGAAGGTAAATGCGTCGACAAAGAAGTCGGCTTCGATTGTTACTGCCCGATCGGGAAGACAGGAGCGAGATGCGAGCATTCGGTGAACATCTACGAACCAGCTTTCCACGATGATAGAGCTTTCATCGCTCACGAGACTCCAAAAGCTCTTAGACGGTGAGTATCGCTGCTCCTATCGAACGCACGTGCACGAACTATTTCTTAATGAACTTAATGCACTTAGTCGATGTTACAAGCGCACATAGTAGAACACAGTGATTGTCACGGTGATTGCGTCTCATATATTTATTTTACTTTGAGTTTTTTAAAATAATTATTTGTACGTAGCTCACCTATGAAAAACGAATAAAATAAAAGAAATAAATGGCACATTCTGCAAAATTATTTTTTTAAATATTGTAAGATTAAAGAGGTAGCGAATATAATTAATGATCAAAAATAATACAGTTAGAAGTAAATTTTAATTAATAAACTTTGTACCTTCCTGAAATCTTTGAGATACGAAAAATTCTATATCTAGATATAAGATTGTTTTAAATATAAAGATATAAATATTATAAAAATGTATCTTTACGCCTTTGACGAACTAACAGTCTCAACTATAATTGAAATATAGGTACTAATCTCATTGTCAGTGCGTATGAACATCCTCAAGCATCCTAATTACTAAAATTCTTTTCAGGGGAAGAGAAAGTTCGACCACTACACACAGTCGATCACGATTACGCAACGCACAAATTAGGAAACCACGATCAAGGCCACATCACCACAATAATTTGCACCACACAAAACATTAGCTAGACATACCTAGCACCAATTTTACGCACTTAGAGAATCATTACTTGTCCAATCACAGCAATAATATAAACTTCTCTCTCCGTAGATCTAATAAATCATCGTGCATAATGAGCTATTTAAAATTTTTAAGACACGTTTGCGCCGAAGATTAATCAGTTCGACTTTTTTATGCGACTTTTCACTGCCTTTTTTTTCTTTCTTTATTTGGTACGCGTAGTGACGATGGTTGTACAGGTTAAAAAAAAGAATAAGCAATGAGTTCTTAACAGGTACTTTGCAACGAGCCTGCATAGTGCGTAGTTCCTTGTAATGGACGTCATGGTGCTGTAATGTTAGAACAACAGTCAATTTACGAATTAGTAATTAATATGTTTTGTACAGCTTCTTAATTAATACACTTAACGCGTCACTTTAGTCATTATTAATTATTAAAAGTAATACGTGAAGTCACTGCCAAATCAATCGCATTTAACAGTTAGTCCCCACTCAAGCTTAGAAAAACGTCAAAGTCGTAGCATCCACATACGTATATGACAGTTATATACATATATATGACAGCATATGTAAAATGTTTGTACTTATATATCTAAGAATCTATATATATAAATATTAAAAGAAAGAGATGTTTCACGTACGAATGATCCTTTATATACTCAGCGGACTCATGCTATACGAATAAATATTTTTAAAGCAAGCAAACGGAAGTTAATATAATAAGTTACATACTTTAATTTAAGTCAATGTTTAATTCGATTTCAATGTTTCTTCATCACCTTGCATGTCGTAAAATGCTAAAAAGATATAAGACGAAGAGGTAAGTTTTAAGACAAAAACATTATTCATATATCTGTTTTGTTTGTGTTGGTTAAACAGCTTCTATATACTTTCACATGTACATATATCATATATGTATATGTAAACCCTTTCTTTTCCATGTTTTTCTCCCTTTTGCACGTGTATTTCGTGTGCAAGTTATAACAGATTTGATTTTGCCATTAAACTCCATTAACTTCAATTAGCTTTTCTTTTATAAAAAGTATAAAAGACACAAAGAATAACGAGACATTTGTACAAATATTTTACGCATAAGGAAGATAAAAAGTAAAAGTATGCAAATTGAGTTTTATAATAAATGAACTAAATGAATAATTAACACGCGACACATGTCGCTTAAATTAAAGTCCTTTAACAGTGTGCAATAATACGTTTTCTTTATCTGTCCCATACCTAATTTTAGGCTTAGGGTAGCCATGAGTTTTAATCCTGCGGACACCGGGGACGGAATCTTGATGTATAGTTCTCACAGTGACGAAGGTCTCGGAGATTTTGCAGCGCTCGTAATTAAAGACAGACACGTCGAGTTTCGCTTTGATATCGGCTCCGGGATGACGACGATGAGATCATCTTATGCCGTCCAACCCGGTGTATGGACGTATGTAATGGTGAATCGAGATTTCAAGGATGCGAGATTGTCGGTGAACCGTGAGCCGTCTGTGGAAGGCAAATCACTTGGGGCTGCAAGAACCATGAATTTAAATACGCCTCTTTATATCGGAGGGGTAGATCACAGGAGAATCACGATCAATCGGAACGTCGGTGTCGATCGCAGCTTCCGTGGATGCATAAGCGAAGTAAGCAAAATTGTTAATTATACAAGACAGATAGCGATATACAAGACCCCATAATTAGCTCTGTCTAGCGTTATTATTTAATAACAAGTTTTCTATAAAATCTAAGAGCAGTTTTCTATTGGCATAAACAAAGAGGCCTCTTTCATTTTAATATATCCGATATTTTTAATATATCTTGTTATTTTAATTGAATTAAAGAGTGTTAAATTTCTGTAAAAAAAGAAATCCTGATAGAAAAATGTCTCAGAATTTTTCACATTATTAATTAGAATTTCTATGAAAATTTTAAGACTCAGAATTTTAAAATTTTCTCCGATTTTTTTATACGAATTGATTTTTCAGAAAAACAGACAAAATAATAATAAAATATTTCAAATTTTTCCAACACACTTTTGTAGAAATCTGAATAAATATGAAAAAATCCGCGCAATTTATCAAAAATTTTCATACATATGGATATTGAAATAATTCAAAAATCATCCAATTATTTCTAAAAGTATCTGAGAAATATGACAATATTTTTTCAGAATTTTTCATAAACCTAAAATATAAGAAATTTTCTGAGAAAACATGAGAAATTCTTTTACCAGGAAAGCCACTTATAAAAAATAATGTATGATGATTAAAAATATATAATAATTGATAATAAAGAAGGTGAAACTCTATTTAATTAGTATTTGTTGATTTATATTACAGCTCGAAATTTCGTCGATCAGTGTGGACATAGTGAAGTCATCGATCGACGCGGCCAACATTGAGGACTGTTCAGAGCCTCATCCGAATCAGACGATGATCCATACCACTATCACCACTCCGGCGCCCACGCAGCCGCCGACGACATCATACGACCCTTGCGCATCGAACCCCTGCATCCACGGCCAGTGTCAAAGTCAAAACGATGACTATTCGTGTACATGCGAATACGGATACGCGGGCATAAATTGCGAAAAGATGCAGAAGCAATGCGAGTTTCTCACCCCGTGTAGAAACGGCGGTTCCTGCACGGACCTCCACGAGTCTTACAAATGTGATTGTCGCCTCGGTTACAACGGGCAAAATTGCGAAAAGCGTGAGTATACTATTCGTATCTAAATTACATATACGACTATGCAGAAAAAAATTAATTTCTTAAATTCTTAAAAATACACGTGAAAAGAAAAACGAAAATTATTTCTCGCGATGTTTGTACAGCTAGGCGTTTAGACATGTTACAAAAAGCGCCACTATAATAATTAAAAGATAGTTAAATATGAGTGTATTATATTTATATTATAATTGCTGTATATTAAAAAAGATATACATATAATAGTAATTGAAAAATATCAATTAATAAATAAAAGATTATTTAAATAATCTATGAATAACATGATATATATGTATATATATTATATATTTGCAGTGGCACAAATCACGTACGATGTTGCCTTCAGAGGAGATGGTTGGCTGGAGCTAGACAGATCTGTCATGATGCACGAAGAGGAGCGTGAGGTTTTGGGCCTCGAGATCAGCACTAATAAGAGTCACGGATTGATCATGTGGCACGGTCAAACACCGAACGATCTGAATCCTGACGATTACATCGCTGTTGCTGTAGTAGATGGGTAAGCAATATACACCGCATGCAATATAAGACGAAACTGTCCGCTTCCAATCTTAAGATATCGATGAATCTTTGAATATTAATACCATTTTGTGTTTTTTTTTTTATCTCAGGTACGTGGAGTATCAGTACAACCTGGGCTCCGGTCCCGCCGTGATTCGCGTCACTGCCCAGCGCGTCGATAACGGGGAACGGCACAGGATAATCCTGAAACGTCAAGGAAGCGACGGCAGCATCGAGCTGAACGGCGAGCACACCGAGAGCGGTGTCAGCGACGGGCTTCAACAGATCCTAAACGCGAGGGGTAACGTTTACTTGGGCGGCTTACCGGACTACGCGATGACTTACGGCAGATACCAGGACGGATTCTCCGGTTGCATTTACACACTGGAGGTGCAGGACTCAGGGGCTATCGACATCGGCGAGAAGGCCATCAGGGGAGTGAACGTCTCGCCGTGCACCAGGTAAATACCGCATGAGGATTTTAAGAAGAATCTTTTCTCTAAATCGGCAATTTCGCGATAAATTTTACATTAAACCGCTTCTGCCGTCTGAAATCGATTTCTTCTCACAGATCTAGATTTTCATTAATAAATTTAACGATTTAGATTATGTTGACGAACACGAAACTTGAGTACTTCGAGCCGATAATCTAATTGTAAAAATTATTCGAATATTGATTGTTAAAATAATTATATGCGGTGAGATAATGTTTGAAATGACTAATCTCGTTGGATATTACTTCGCATGCTGCTCAGAGTAAGATGGATACCATCTTCACTGGTATTCACGGATGCGGATGCGGACGGATTCGATGCGTTTGTACCACCGCCGCCGGTGAACATTATTCACCCGAAACCCGCGTCCAATCTTGCCGCGTACGACATGACGAGTTACTCGTTATTAATTATACTTCAAAATCTCATCGCTTTGACTAGGGATATTAAGGAGCAAAGTGTACTTTTCACGCTGTTATGCGTAGACGCGGTTAACGTTCTCAATGGCTTGTTAAGCTAAATGAATAAGAATTATCGAGCTCACTTGTCGGAAATACACATTTCCCTTTAGACCAAATCGTTATTCAGTCGTTATTAACAAATCGAGCTGCGAGTGTACAGTACTTTAAAGGGTGTGTGTATTTCTGCGAGTTTGCACACAATATGTACAGCTAATAAATTTGTAAATTATTTAATGCTTAACACACCGACGTCGGAGATAACACGGCGAAACTACGGTATGTTACTTTTCCATCCTTCCAGACTTTCTTCCGTCACAAATATCTGAAATATCAATATACTCAACGTTCAATTATTATTATGTATGTTATATAAACTTTTATTGTTACTAAATATCTATCAATCTTACGTGTTTTCTTTTATTTACAGTGATCGAACTGATAGACTTCCCACGCGTGGTGACTTCGGAAGATACTGAAGAGAAAACCTGCATTTGCATCTGAGGAATGTACCGCGATTTCGTTACCATTGACGAGCGTTATCGTTGATGCAAATGTCGTGTTTAAATACAAATGTGTACGTTAAATTTTTCATACATATCTCATATTTTGAGGAGGATACTAGAAATATAAAGGATCAAAAGCAAATCTGTTATCACAGCTAATCAAACGTTGTCAGAACCATTGTGTAACATAAAGATGCAACTTTTCGATTGCAATAATTTGATTTAAGGGGGGATCCTCATGTAGACGGTCTAAAAAATCGAATTTTTTTTTTTTTATTGTAATCAATAGTACACTATTCGTGGAATATATTCCCAAGGTTACAATAAAAAATTCGAAGTTTTAAAGGCCTCACAGCCATTTCTTGCGCGCAGGTATACGTGCGGGTATACGAGCGGCGAAAACTTTAAACGCGTTTTTCTCGAAACCACGTTTTTGAAATTGGTGGGCACGATAACTTAAAAACTATTTGACCAATCAAATTGGCTCTGTACGTACACATAGTTTATTAAATTTACTAGTCGGTGAACCTCTAAAATTAATAAAATAATTAATTTAAACAATTTTTATTGAATTAATAAAGTTCACATTTGTGAGTGAAAATTGCATTTTTTTGTTTAAAGTGCCGCCATTTTGTCAATTTTCAACTTTTTTGCATTTTTTTAGGTTCACCGACAAACTATGTTTATAAACAATAAGAAATCTTTTTGTTTTTTTGTTTCCGACGAGTAAACAAGGAGCTAGAATGCCCACCGTTTAAAACCGACGCTTTTTCTTACGCCCTATAAACATATTATATTATTTTTTTTTTAAAGTAAAAAAAATTTTTTTACGTACTTAAATCTTCAAATAAAATAGCCCAAAACTTATCAAAGCGATTTATTAAATAGTTTCTTTTAAAAAAATTCCCGAAAATTACTTTATTTTCAGTCGTCTACATGAGGATCCCCCCTTAACGAGACATCCTGCATATACGCGCAAAAATCGAAAAGTGAAACGTATTTTAAAAAATACGTGTATTCCTTTAATGGTTTATCGTGAACGACTTGAGGTAACATGTGAAAGATACGAAAGTAACTATTGCTAAACGAGCAACAAAACAATTTTATATCCATAGATATACAGAGTCTACCTGCACTAATATATTGCTATCGATATTTTATAATTGAAATAACTATAACGTTTTATACCGCTTTATTTGTACAAAAAAAAGGTAGGTACATTTAATTCGCAAATAACGAAACATTATTTTAAAAGCGACAGAAAATTTATGCATTCTTCTCATCTAGAATTCATCATTTACTGTCAGTTGCGATGTAAATACGAAAGGGACGTAGCGATTAAGCTTTCTCAATTCTCATGTCTTTCCTGTTTCTCCTCATGATTTTGTAATAGTTTTTCTTGTAATCAAGCTTCGCGGTGTCTTATTTTTGCGAATCAGCTGGACGACCTCGAGCAGCTGATACGGTGACTGATACGAGAGGAAGATGTGTTGACGATAAGATACATAGCTATAATTTTTCACTGCCACGTGCTGATTTACTCATATTTATATGACAAGATTCTGCGTCGTGTAAGGGATACATATTATTCACTAGCGTATGAGTGTAATCAAAGCTTTAATAAGACTTTGATATATCTCCCGTATTACCAAAAAAAGACAATAAATTCTCGTCACAACCAATGCCATTTCGTTGGAGAAACGATAAATACGACTTTTCTATAACGATATATTAGGTGTCGAATTTTTACACGTTGGAAAGAAAAAATGCACACGCACATTTATATATTTATAATGCGAAATGCATAAGTTACGTACATTACGGCCTCCATTGACGTTGGCTATTAATCTCCGAAAAACACGATCCTTGAAGCAAAACGCATACATCAACAATCAAATAAAGAATTGATGAACCGTTGATTCTTCGAATCCAAGATTGCACTCATACCATGATGAATACTTATCATTTATCGTATATATGTAGGTGCTTAAATGTGATTTTTAATGCGAGGGACTAACAGGCGAATAATCAAGGATTGCTAAATAAATGATGAATGAGTAACTGACGGCATCATCGAACGTATGTTTTTTTTATGAAAAGCTTTTAATCAGTCTGCATGATATATAAACGAAGAAAGTTATGTATGAGAGAGAATAGCGATAGGAATAAGGATGGCATAAAGAAATTGTGTGTTGCTACATATATAAAATTTATATCAAATAGATGGGAAATCCGCGTATAAAGTAAACAGTGTAACTAGCGTTCTCTAATATTCTCTATATTCGAGACCTTATGAAAGTAAAACGTACAATTCGATAGTAATAACAATTATTCGGCCACCAAGATGTATATATTCGTATATTTGCGCAATTAGATTATCATTTCACATATCAGTTAAAGTGCAATATTTACGATAAAACAACTATTTTAAAGCAATTTATTTTAAATCTTCCTAAATTACTGGATTATATTAGATATACCTACAGATGGAATATTTTAATATCAGTATAGCTTACCGCATAATTAACCGTCAATTAAATACATTTTCCGTGTGTATCCGTTTTATAAGTTTATATGATTGAAAAATAGGATGTATCCGTAATATAATTATTACAAATATTATACAAAAGACATCTGTATCCAATACATTCTTGCGAATCTGTCTTTTCTCTATGCTTTCTCATGTAATTAATATTTATCCCGTCAGGAAGTATCGTTTAATTTGTACAAACTGTTATATTTTTCAATGATCCTCATAAGTAACATACGTACTGGCAATATGTGCGTTATCGATATTTAATGTTTCATTAATATATTCTTTACTATATATTATTTAATCAGATTAAATCAGCTAAAACCGTTGCGCATAATGAAAGAAGAAATATCATTGAACGAGATTCTACAGATTGCCTTTAGATATTATTTGAGAAATGAGATACCGAGATAATGTATCATAGCCTCCGTGGAATTTTCTACGTTCGCTACAATTCTATATAGTATATTGTAATACACTGTAAATGATCATGTACAGAAGAAACCGATGCATATACTTGTATATTATATTCTAACACATTTTAACCGTACACTCCGACATCGAATGAACGCTTTTGGATGTTCATGCAAACATTAGTTAAATAATGCTGTAATATGTATGTATATTGCATTGTATGTACAGGGTGCAATAACAAATATTCCGGTCTGAAATGCCTTCTTTACGCAATTGCGACGTTCGGGTGTGAATAATGCCAGTGGCATCCTAATTAGAACATCTCAATTAGGAGCGATGTTTCAGGTAGTAATAGCTAATATTGCTCCACCCTGTATATAAAATCATACTGAAAGTATCTACCGTAATATAAACATACATATAAATGTAGTCTATTGTTACATAATAATTCTTAAAAGAAAATGAGACAATAAATTATAATTTTGCTAACAAACTGTATTATATTCCAACTTTCATTATTTTATTGTGGTTACTTTAATGAAATTATAATTTCTCTATTCACAAAAATTTTTACTTTAGGTCAAACTTATCTTATTCCTGACGAGAATTTGCAGGAAACATGTAAGTGCAAGCAGAATATTAGTAAAAAAATTTATTTACATAACTTTACAAAACTTATATCACTATTATTTTATTATATATATACTAGAATATACATTGGAATTGTTAAGTAACAATTGGTGTGCCAAACCTGAGTTGTCAATGCATAAAAAATTATAAAACAAAATTTACAACTAGACAAGTAAATGTGCAAATTGGCATCAAGTATACATATAATATTTATATCTTTATATGTATACATATCACAAACAATTAAAATTATTTAAATAATGAAGACAAAATTGGATAAATGACAATTAATACTTTCAAAATTATATATATGCAAAAAAATTTCTAAATTTTGATACTTATTGATAATCGCTAGCCATTTTCTACAAACGTACAAAACACGTTTCTTTCTATTTGTCAGGACAAACTTTTTACAAGATAAAGGACTATACCATTGTAGTGTGCTATGAATTAATCTTATATCCAGAAATGAATGGAAGCCCAGTACCTACTCTTTCTTGATATTTAACATAGTCTTCGCCAAAGAACTTTAATAAAGTTGTTTCTTCAATCCGAATACGAGCATTGAAGAATTTCCATGATGTCAATGTGTATGCAAAGAAGCATAGCGGATTTTGAAGTATTAACTGCAATAAGAATTTATGAAATGTTAATTAACACAATGTGAAAATCATAATAAAAGTGCAGAATCGAATGCTTAATTGTGGAAAATTTATAATATTTTACCTGTGTTCCTATGGACCAGTAAAACCACCCTACGTAACTAGGATGCCTGCAAAGATTGTATACACCATGTGTAATGAGTTCGTGATTGTCACTCTTCTCATTTTGCACGACATGATTGAAATTGTGTTTTGCAGTGCACATTGCTAGTTTCCTTAGAATTTCGCCAAAAATGCACAGTACTAGACCAAAATAGGACACGGCGGAAGGCATTTTCATTCCGTGGAAGTAATGTCTCTCTATGAGAAACTCTATCCAACTGACACTTGCTGCTACCCCATACGCCATGCTATGATTGAGAATAAAACTGTCGATTGACAATGAAGCTGGATTTGTCCATGCTATGGCTAGAAATTCCGAATAATGGAAACTCGCTAATACTGTCATGTAAATGCCAAACATCTGCCATGATGGGAGGGCATTGATTGATACTAAGATACCAATCCCAAATAGATATCCAAGAAATAAGGCTCTGGTTGCTACCTATGAAAAAAGGAAACATTATCAGCATAAAGTTATACACATACGTAACATACACATAATAGGCCTGTTCTTTTCAACTGAACTGCTACAGTAGTTCAGAGTTTATCTCTTTTACTCCATATTGGCATTGGAAGGAAAAAGATAAACTCTATGAACTAGTGCAGCAGTTCAGCTGAAAAGAACAGGCCTATTGATAAGATTGCGAGACTTACTTGATAAGCAAAACCACGAAATACCAGTAAGGCGAGTACATTTATGAGAACGTACTGTGCCGCGTGTAGAAGCCAAATATTTGTGAAATATGCGGTATAAATACTAAATCCTAACCTAAACTGCAGTTCAGGGAAAAGCGAGATTGAACACGCTGCGATAAAACAGAATAAACTGACAGCTCCATCGCGACACAGCATCTTTTTTGTAAATCTTTTCCTGAATATTGTTGAAGCGATAAGACGGATAAGAGACAGTCACGAAAAACAACTTGACATATCTAACCAAAATGACCAGCGAATTCTTAATTGTTATTTGTAGTAATTTTACGACACAGTATACTTTTCTTTATGACAGAGGCCTCGATTTTGTGCGCTTCATTGACAATAATGCGTTGCCTCACACTGTTAACTAATAAGAACTAGAAATCAAACTTTTTGAGAAAGCAATATAAGCAAAAAGTCAATCAAAATTATTGGACCAGAGACTATAGACCCCTACCCCTGCGTCATTACACCACGCCGCCGCCAAGTTATCATCCGCCGATATAAGGAGAAATAAAATCGGCTAGCGGGCTGAAAATAAACGCTGAAAATAATAATTAAAGACCAATTCTTGCCGTCTCGTCGTCGTTTACGTAGCTGGAGAGACTGGGGAGAGACGGAGATGGAGTCGAGTCGGCTGTCGGCGATGTCGATCGCTCCCTTTATCGATTGACAGAGAGCTGACGCTGATTTTCAATTTGCAAGGAAAATTCTCGTGCCCGTCCCGTGACGATTCTCGTTGCGTTGCCCTTTAACAAGTTCTGTCGACCGATCGTGCACAACCACCGTCAAATGTCATCTGATATCGCACCATCACACACCTTTGCGATATAGAATTGTTAATGGCGATTGCCCATTGGCACAGTATAACATATCTCGCTTCGCGGGGCAGAGCTGGGCTGAGCGACACTTTTTTCTACCAGGTTCGGTCGTTTTGTGCAAGAACGAATCGATTAAGCCTAATTTCATCGAAATCGGAGAGGAGGCCCCTCTCCTTCAGTATTAGTTATTACCATAATTTATATTGCTACGTAACATATATAGTTATGTACAACGAATTAAGAACTTAATAATTTTACAATACAACAATTGATTTGATAAATTTGTGAAATGGAAACAACGAAGAACATCATATACATTTACCATTTGCCGTTCGAAGAACGATCAGAATTTTGTAAAATTATGAACCAAAATGATAAGTGGGAGGAACTGGCTGGTATGTCATCAGGAAATCCCGATAAATATACCCTTGTCGCACACTAACCTATTTGTTCATTACTTAATGTATTCATCTCAATCACCTGCTTCATGATTTTGCATTAGATTGTATTTATCTTTTAATGTTGCACCAGTAACATATGCTTAGAAAGAGTCAATTGTTTTAAACAATTGAATATGCAATAACTTTATATATATTTATTTATATATTTAACATATTTATATTTATAAAGCTTGTATCTGTAATTATATTTTGTATATTGATGTAACATTGACAGGTACTTGGATGAAATATGATGTATTAACGATACAGAGTTTAAGAAGAGAGAGAAATCCCACAGATGAACTCTTGACACTATGGGGCCGTCATAATCATAGAATAGCAGAATTATTTGTCTTATTATCCAAGATGCAGCACTATCAGTCAATGGTACCATTATTACCTTTTGTTGATCAGAAATTTCATCCGCTTTTGCACAACGGGGAAGCCAATTTGCAGAACATTTCGCGCAAGCATTTGGTCAACAAGAACATTAAAGATTTAAAGATTGGCACACAGAATTTTAATCAACGTGTACTGCCGCAGCAAAGTGTTAATAAAATTTTAAATCAACCAACGGCACAATTGGGTATTAGCCCAAGCAACTCCAATAATTTATTAGTAGCTTCGCCAGCAGCTGCTGCGGTTTTCTCACCCTCTCCGCAAAATACTGGTAGTAATGAGAAAAAGATTAACGAATCGCCACTGCCGAAAACAGAAACTACTTTGCCACATGCAAATTATAGTGAGCTAGCTATTGCCACAGATGGATGGAATCAGCACAACATATTGGGAAGAGGTGGTTTTGGAACAGTATACAAAGGTATATTATTTAATTTATTTGTTAACATGTAGATTGCCAAAAACAGATTAGATTAAGAACATCTGATTTAAAAGATTCCTGATTTATTAAGTCACATTTATATACATTACAGGCATCTGGAAAAATACCGATGTTGCGATAAAGAAAATCCGACAAAAAGGATCCGATTCAGATGAAAGTTACATACTGCAGCTCCAGCAATCATTGAAAGAAATAAAGATTTTGAATTCTCGTACCCATGAAAATATCTTGCCTTTATATGCATACAGTCTCGGCGGCGAAGCACCGTGCTTGGTTTATCAGCTGATGAAGAACGGGTCTTTGGAAGATAGACTGCTATTAAGACAAAAGACTAAACCGTTATCGTGGATGCAAAGACATGAAATTGCTAAAGGTATAGCACGCGGATTGCAATACTTGCACACCATCGGGGAAAAACCATTGATCCATGGTGATATTAAAAGCGCGAATATTTTGTTGGATAAAAATTTTGAGCCCAGGATTGGTGATTTTGGCTTGGCACGGGAAGGTCCCGAAAGAGATAGTATGAAGGTAAGTATAATTATTAGTAAGTAAAAGATAAGTAAAAATTTAATGAAATGATTTTTATGCTTAAGTTGCTAGAAAACTACAAGATTTTTTTTATATTTTATGACTATTTGAAAAGATTAAAACACTAAAAGTGAAAACACATTTTATGATATTACAATGGGCAATTGTTATGAAAAAATGTTGGTAATAATAACTTAATAATTTTTAGATTAGCAGAATTCATGGAACTAGACCATATTTACCAGAAGAATTTCTACGTGACAAAAAATTGTCCACAAAAATAGACACTTATAGTTACGGTATAGTCTTATTCGAAATGGCAACTGGTCTTCGGGCTTACGACGATTCTCGGCCCGAGAAGAAATTATTAGGAGATTTGATTGAAGCTTGGAAAGACAAAGACATTTCCTTATTGATAGATAAAAAGGGTGGTGAAGAGAACAAACAAGTTTATAAAAATCTAATATCTATAGGAAAATGGTGTTCTAATGGATCTGCGCAAAATCGACCCGAAATGGAACTTGTGTTTCAAACATTGAATGATTTATGAAATTCCACAGTCATTACGTATGTATTTTTAAGACGAATATACTTATTTTAATTGCACATATAATGATAAGCATATTGTGATATAATGGATTTTATATATATATATATGTATATACATATATGTTATATGTTAATCGGGGTTACTAACAATTTTTTAAAATAAAGCTTATTGATATTATATACTCATCTTATTATATTTTTATTCACTTGAAACATTCAAATAAATTGACTACTAACAATGTATAAATTGTCATGTACTCGGTACAGAAAGTAAAATATTTTTATCATGCTTTATTTTTCTCAACTAACTTCGTAATATTTTATCGTTTATTGTAAAAGTGTACGTCAATACAATATGTTATATATGCAGGAAACAGACTGAATAAATAACCTTAGAATTAAAGTATAAAAAGATAACGCAATAACATTCTTTTTTTAGCAGTTCACAGACTTAGCAGAAATATATAAAATACTAAAACCATGTACCCACATGTGCATTCAAACCTACTATATTATTCTGTCATCATCGATTTTACTTTATAGTTTATAATATCAATTTCATATCAAACAGATTACAAAAAAAGGAATATATTTTCTCATCTGAATAAATCTAAATAAAAATTATTCATGATCCCATATATCCTACAATATCGCATGTTATTATTAAAGACAACAATCAATTCTCTGCTTTTTCGTAAAGTTTTTTCTTGTATAATCCAGTATCTGAAATTAATTATAAAACAATTAGTCAATTTCTTATTACGTTTATAATTTGCACAAAAACTGACGTTCTATATATTAAAAATAATAATATCTTAGTAATATAAAATATTTTACGTAACGAAAAATTAAATATGTTATAACACTGAAGGGTATATACTAAATCATAAAAATTAAAAAAATTGTATTAATTTGATATTCCTATGTACCATCATTTACAACTTATGTTTCTCACTTTAATTTCACATTTAATTAATATAGATGCATTTGTCATTTGAGCAATTCTTTCTTTAGCTGAGTATATTAAAATAATTAACCAAAGATATACACTATAAAAACATGCGAAATCTTATCTATATTTTCTGTATTCAAACTTACAGTTAAAATGTTTGTATTGAGATATATATCGAAAATATGCTCAACATATCATCCATTTATATGTACATTTTATCGTGCATTGCCTAAATTTTCTTCGCGCTATAATGATGATTTCATGCAATTTTTCGTCATTGTGATGATGCGGATAAAAAATCGTCGTAAGGAGAATGAGGTGATTCCATCGATTTGCTTTATTCCAAGATTGCTGCGGGCTGCGCACTGATGATACGTGTAAGTCCATAAAAAAGATCGCATCTCTTCCGTACTTCTACTGATGCGCGAACATTTCGCGAACATTCACTGCGGCATTTAATTATCTATCAAACAATCTGTCTTCGACGTGATTTTCTTGATCGTCGGTAAAATATTGATGGAAGTATATTGGCCATCACATAGGGGTATCCTCAAATCGGGATTACTTCTGGCCATTTCCTGCTCCTGCTGCTGTTGGTGACTGAGTATCCATACAATGGATATCAGCGATAACACTGACGTCGTCACCCCGATAATACCAAGTAGATACATCACCACCGTCTGTGTGATCGGTAATATTTGAAGTATTAATTTCAATAAAATCAATATATGGGTCGGCAGCGTCGGAATGTACTGTAAGGAAGAGATTTCTGTTATCAAAAGCTGTAAATTTTATGAGCATAAAAAATGTTAAAAACGTGTATTTTTAAAAATGCAGAACTATATAAACTTTATGCGCTGAAAGAAATTTAAAAAAAATTTTTTAACGAATCAATAGAGAAAATTTAATTAATATCATAGAATTAAACGAGACTACTAAAGTGCAACTAAACAAAATTAATTTACATTTGGATACTACTAATAACTTTGTAATTATTCCGCATTATGAATTCGCGTATTTGAAGTTTGAGTAATATTTTTTCATGAAAACATCGATGATAACGTCGCAAGTCGCGGCTAGTTAATAGGTACATTAAAAGAAACGGATTAGAGAAAGTGGAGAGAGAGATATGTATATCATAGCTTTCACACAAGGAGATCTTTGCACGCCAGTTGCAGAGCTGCTGATTACTTACCAAATCGGTCCAAAATAAGGGTACCGTGAGGTCGTTGAATACCGCAATTTTAGAATTGTAGCGTGTGTGTCGCATTATCAGATTTGTCTGCACCCTAGAGCGAAAGAATATGGGTATACCAATCGTCTGAAAGGATGCGAAAATAAGTTCGATTAGCTCAAGTTTATGTACCTAAACAAACGTTAGAATTTCTTACTTTTGCTCACGAGTGAATTTTATTTCATTTCAAATAAATAATTATTTTATCATATTTTGGATAATAATTTCAATTTTTTTACTTTTAAAAATACCTTTCGCTATAATTTACTCTGAAAACACTATTGATCACGGTATGCTTTATTTTATGAAAAAGCTTTCAATAGTATATAAATTTTTAAATATATTAGCGTGATATTAATTAGAAAATTTAAGTTTCTTAGAGAAACTCTTGATATATATACTATATCGACGGCTGCATTTTCATGTCATCATTACATAGACGTTAGATAAGATTGAAATGGCAATGGATAATAGACCACTTTCAAACGTGTTCTTCATACGCAATTCTGAGAAATTCTGTAGCGATTGAATAATCTCTACGTAAGACTTATCTAATCCCAATTATACAAGAATGTAACTAATTGGTGAGTACTACTGTACTACATATAAGCTTATCTATTGCAACTACGATCTTCAATATTTGCCGCTGGACAATAACTCGTGCGAATTTTTTTCCAGCTATGTCTTTCTTGAAAAGAATTATTTTTGCGATACATCTTTAAAAATTAATGCAAAATTATGCTTTTAAATGACGTTTTGCAACTCTGTTTTGAAAGCTTAATATCATGTACCTGCTGCAGAATTACGTAAGATTCGTGCTTCTCTTGATCAGGCTTAAGACCCTCCACGTTTTCCAGCAAACTCGGGTCGGCACCAAGGAAATGTGGGAGCGATACCGCCACCGGGATATCTAAACCAGGGTAAATGAATTATTTATTAAGCTTGACAATGCGTCTTCGAGGGATCGCGTGCATCTTCGCGGCTATTGACATTGAGCGAGAAAATATCGAAGCTATAATAATTTATCGCAGACTCAAGGCAAATGACCTGCAGAAGTAAGGCCACGACGTAAACTCGTTGCGCGAGTTGTAGCAATTACGCAATGGAACTATACATAGCGAAACGACAAGGAGAATTATAACTTCATAAGCGATGCTTTATTATAATAATAACATATTTCGTATTTTATTAGTTTTAATTGCACTACGTCTAACAGATCTCTGCAAAAAAATTATAAACCTGCATCCATAATCTATACAATCTACATCACGCGCTACTTAAACGCGGTTTAATGAAATTACGATTTTAGGAGAGAAATACTAGTTAAAGAATCTTGTAAGGATGGGTAAAGCATTTCAAATTGACCGTCTTTGGTTTAGCTTGACAGGATATACGTACTGTAGTAGCACGGTGTTACGTCAGACAATCCTTTCTTCAGACATGTCTTCATCTTACGGCAATAGCATTCATTATCTGGGTTCTGATCGGGTGGAGAAGCGTAATCATCCGTGAGGGTGTAGAGATATCCTGGTAGGCCGTTTTCCGCATAAACCTCTTTTCTAAATATAATCGGTAGCGGACGACAAAACGCTTTCCTGAATACCCTAAAAGAAGCACGCTTGTCCATATGCGACGGGAATATGACACCTTCCGTGGCGCCTTGAAGCCTGTTACAAATTGTATTCCTAAAACGAAAAAAAAAATATTATTTTAGGCTTCTATTAAACTCCTAGAAATAATAGAAACATTAAATAAGTTTTATTTCATACATTTTAATCGAATACCGATTGATTAATATTAATTTAAACGTATAAAATAAAATATATTAAATCAAATTTTTTTTCAATCACATTTTAATTCTTTGTACAATTCCTTCAATCTTTACAAAATCGGTCGTAATATATGGTATGGTCGTGGTCAAAATGGTTGTCCGACTTTTTTTTCTAATTTTGGAACGCACTCTGTCATGTGAAAGTTGATGTGGTTGATAGTCCCTGCTCACGGCCATAATCTAAAGTTTCGCAGTGACATATTATCGGAGCAGATGGACAATCTATACAAGGTGTCGGAATAGTTTAAAATACCAAAAGAAGTATAAGCACGTGTATTTTGACGCAAGGAACAAAGCCAGTCATAAAGAGGAAAAAAGAGAAGAGGAATATGAGCAGAGAATGGTAAGTAAAATGACCAGTGACCAATATTAGAAAAGAAATGTAAGAAATAATAATATACCCATATAAATATTTATATACCTATATAAATAACTTTAGACAAACAATTTTTATTAACAATTATCAATATTACAATAAAAAAATGCATAATTATGACAAAAAATATATAATTAAAATAAATAAATACAATAGCATATAATAAGTAATAACTATTGCAATAATTGTTATGCACTTGAAGCAAAAGAAATGACATTGTATGCAGAATTATTTTAAAGAATTCTAGTATATTATACATATTAGGCACATCATATATAGTTTCATGAGGAGAAGCGATGAGATTAAGCAAAAATGTTATGCAAGAAATTGTTGGTGCATTCCCTGGTATAGATGAGGCAATGAGCTATGCAGAAGTTATGAAGTAAATTTGCCATTTTTATATTTCTTATTTTTGTAAAACATTAATAGGATAATCTACCTTTCTAGTAAACTAAAATTGTAAATACATCTGAGATCTTCTATTCTCTATTTCCTTTTTTTTTTATTTTAATTCCTTTACATGCTGGTTCTAGGCTTGTAAAAGGAATGAACTTCTCTGTTGTGGTGTTTGATACTGCACCTACTGGGCACACATTGAGGCTACTATCGTTTCCGCAAGTGGTTGAAAAAGGATTGGGAAAACTAATGCGTTTAAAAATGAAGATTGGTCCCTTTATCACACAAGTTAGAATTAATCCATGCTATTTTGAGTATTTTTCCTAAAATTAATACATATTAGGTATATCAAGTGTTCTCCCCGAATTATTTAAATTGAAAAAAGATTGTTCTTTTATAGATAAGTTTGTTGTTGGGATTCACGGATTTCAATATAGATACATTCTCCAATAAGATGGAGGAAATGCTTGCTGTCATTCGACAAGTTAACGAACAGTTCAGAAATCCCGATCAGACAACGTTTATATGTGTTTACATAGCAGAATTTTTGTCGCTTTATGAGACAGAACGACTTTACAAGGCTGTGCCTTGCAAGGCATAAAATTCAAGATAAATATCTAGAGCAGGTAATTAACGTTGTATTTATGATTATGACTGAAGAGCTAAATAATTACCATGTTTAATTTATCTTTCAAGAATTTTATCTTCTACTTCTTTTTATTTTTAGCATTTTGACGTAATAAATAAAAAATTTAATACGTCTTGCAAGGCATAAAATTCAAGATAAATATCTAGAGTAGGTAATTAACGTTGTATTTATGATTATGACTGAAGAGCTAAATAATTATTAGAACGTATTAAATTTTTTATTTATTACGTCAAAATGCAAATAAAAAGAAGTAGAAGATAAAATTCTTGAAAGATAAATTTAGACCACGACCATACACTGAGATTAAACATCTAATTGTTATTATTTTTTTTATTTTCTTTGTAACTTTATAAATAAGTAATTTTTCCTATACATATATCGAGACAAGTTGTAAAAAAAATTTTTCCCAATTATTAATATAAAACATAACATTATTTATGTATTAAGAATTAAATTAATCGTTTACAATTTACATTGCTGAGATTTGTTCGTAAAAAAACTTATAGTTGAATTTGTCATTGTGATGAATTGGATCGAGAAATTTAGAATATCAAAGAAAGAATTGCACGAATTGTGACGTCGCGAAAATACCTACGCGGTAGCTTCTATCGGAACGCGCCAACATTTCTAATACTTCTCGGAATTAAGTCTCGGAACAGTATTTAACTTCCGCGGTGTTATTTGCGTTTACGTCAGTAGTTTACGCTCTTTCAAAGGTATTTTAATTTAACGTGTTGTTTGATTTTTAACAAAAGTTTCCGTAGATTTTTATGATACTCTCAGAATGTTACTTAGCACCTTTTGACAGAATACAAAAGAACGTACGTTGCTTTGTCGTGTATGACTCAAAAACTACACTACAGAAACATTACAGAAAATTTTATTCGAACGACGGAACGTTTCAATGAAGCCTGTTGTCTGTCTGTTTAACCGGAAAAACTGCTTTTCCGCAGTACGATCATTAAAACTATACTTACTCTTTTCGTGTTTCATTGCCTTCCGTTTCGACGTATCCCCATTGCGCCATTCCGGGGCTGCCGTTGTACAAGTCGATGCTGAGATATCGCCTTTTCTCTTCTATCATGTCTGCCTTCTTTTCAATAAACATCGTCACGATGTTCTCACCCTCGTCGTACATCTGTCAATAACACAGATATAAGTTTCCGTAAATTTATACTTTTGTTTCAGTTTTTTTTATTATCAAAAGCTTTTCCAACACACATTATTCTGTTCATAAATAATACGATCTACCTATCTGTTCAATTATTGCTTTAAAAAATTGTTTATTTAATTCTGCAACGTTTCATGTAACATTATATACGATGTTTATGTAAATTTAAATATCTACAATATATATAATATTTACGACGTGTTTATACACTCGCATTTTTCCATAATCGGTACCAAAGACAAAATACACATTAATTTATTCGAAACTGATAGGTCATTAGGTCTTGTAGATTAAATTCATGGAATTCAATAGCGCAATTATGAGTGATAACGACATAAATTTTAAGCAATTAGTGGTTAATTAATATTTTTTATCGCTTTCACGAATTTTGCTTTTTCCTTTTTTTTTTTTTTTGCTGTCAGCTTTGATAAACGATTATATATCTATTCTGATAAATTATTCTTAATACATGTATGTGTTAAGAATAATTTATCAGAATCTTACGATTGTCGATCAAATATAATCATTTTCCGTCACATTAAAACAATAAATTTGCAAAATTCATTCTAAAGCTGATAAAATATAAAGCAATGAAACATACTCATATATATATACATGAGATTTGCTAAAATATTAAAATGTAGTAGTGGAGGGTTTGACATAAGAAAGGCTGGTAAATAAAATTTCAAAAATGCTAAAACAAACCACAGTTATATTAAATTTGCGATTATTTATTATCAGAACATGAAGTAAGTAATATTTTGTAAATATTTTTATTGTTTTTGCGTTATTATCATGACATATATTATTGTGTTTTGCAAAGTGCAATCAATTAAAAATTTCCATAACACATTACCCAAATTCTCCGATAAACTGTTTTAAATATTCGTGTATACGAATTTTTTTTACACACTCACAAAATAAGCAATAATCTTGTTAAATGTTGAACGCGCTACTTGAATTATTAATGCGATGAGGAAAAGATACGTGCGGAAATCATGCGTATCCCTTGGGTCCAAACAGTGCTTAAAGTCGTTAACACTAACCTCGTGAACCCTGAAACGAGCGTGTGTAAATAGTGAAAGGATCAGTAAGGCTCGTAATTGCGAAAAGCGACGGCAATTCAAGACACACGGGTCCGCGACACTGTTCCACACATTTGCTTTCGAGCGTACTGCCGCATGGTCGCGATCAGGGTGCCATAGATTATCAAATATCTGTTATACACGTAGTCTATAAACGAAATGTGAAAAAAATAAAAAGACAATTCAAAACCTCTCTATACTCTTTGCTATAATCTTCATAAGATATCATGTTAATAGAAAGGAAGCGATAAATGGAAAGTTTCATTATGTAGAATTAAGAAAAATATTACAGAATTTGGGTAATGTTAAGAAAATTAAAGTGATAAAAGCAAACAGTTCTTTTTTAAAAAAATTTAATTAAGACAAGTCTTGAGTAATACTATAAAATTAACGTCTAATTAAAATGTGTCTAATTTGATGTGTGAAAAATATGATTGAAATCATTATAATTAAATATTTTTTGTCTGTTTTGAAATTAATTGCCAATTTATATAAAAACGATCACCCTGCATGTGCAACATAACATATATTTACATAAAAAAATAGAAAAAGAGAGGAAGAAAGAGAGGGGGAAGGGGAGAGAAATAGATAGCCAGTGTTACTAATAGCTAATCGTGCATAGAGAATGCAGGCGCTTGAGTGAATTTGCGTACGACGTGGATTTCAGGCAGGATATGTGGAAATTTATTTTCTTGCTACGAGCAAAATTTCGATAATCGCTTTCGGATAATTCCACCCTGCATTTATTCAGGGTCCAGACACTGAAAACAAAAAATGACACTGAAATATCACGCGGTGACGTTATTCGCGAAGGTCAAGTGCACTGAGAAACCGGTTTCTTTTTGTGCCAAAACCTGATTGCTCTTCCAATCTGACAATGCAGCAGTGTTATTATAGATGATCTTTAATCTGAACCAACCGATGAAGCAATGCCAATGATTGAAATTCTTCATTGATTAAGTTTTTTATCACTCGCAACATTATTATTCTACGACATGAGACGAAATAAATCGTTGTAATAATGTTCTAAGTAGACGTATTTTTCCATTCAAAGGTCAGATATAATGACGAATGGTTGCTGACACGTTTTGCACAAGACCGCGCGTTATAAAGCGTGTCCGACAGAAAATGCGTGCGGATTTTAACCAGTTTGCCCACGATTTAGTAATTGCGAATAAACACCGGCGTTTGTATGATTAATTAAGACGCACCCCTTCCCCTTTTTCCTTGGATTTCACCCTGCGACGCTGACACTTTCGGTCAATTTCAGCACACTTTCCAGCTGCTTCGTCAGCCGTATACGCTCGAGGGCGAGCTCGATGAAAGCAAGCGTATACCGGCGAACTCAGCGAAGCTATAACTTCTGCGTCCGGTTCCGCCAAAGTGAGCCAGGTTTTTATATGCCTAATGATTAAATTCTATCGATAAGAACTAGACCGCAATAAATTCATTGATTGACCAATGCACTCCAAACTGGTTAAATGATAAACTGTAAAGCGCCAATTTTTTTTTCCGCCGCCGGATAAATACACGCCGAAACGCATTCTCCTTCTGGATTTCTAGACTTCCCAACGCTTGGGAAATATACTGATAATTGATGACCGAAGAGATTTAATAACATGACAAAAAGTTAACTTTGTACACATTGCTGCAAATACATTTGAATAGATATTCAGTAGATATAAAAAAGTATTGAAGAGTCATTTCATCTTGATGTTATAAATGAATGATGTTTAAGTAATAATTTTCTACAATTTATTTATGTCATATAGAATATACAAAATGTACTAAATATTCCTACAAATATCATTATCTCATCCACACACATATATATACACGCACACATGAGATGACGAAGAGAAAATTGAAGATAATGCTTTTGTTCGCGGATTTACCTATCTTGTTAGTGATGAATATTTTATCTTTTTCTTCCACTACAATGCACTTTGCAATAAGCCAAAGAAATGGTTTTGCATCTTTGGTACAAATATCTATGTTAAATTATCTAATTTACGTCATAAAATCAAGATGGATCATTAAGCAATTGACTATTAAGCTGATAAGTGTGTTTTAAATGCTTGTAAAATAATTTTTTATAATGTTATGCATTTTAATGCATTCCTTGAGATATGAGATTCGATTTACTCACCCTATCCAAGAGACCGAATTTTTGGAAGTTGATAAAATTCGGCACGATTCCACTGGCCAATTTTACCATTGGATCTTCGTAACCCCATAGATAGTCGTATACCGAGATATTGAGGATCGGTTTTGCATTCATTATATTAGCCAGTTGTACAAAAGGATAGTTCACCATAAATCCGGCATCGCTCAAAGCGGATGAAGCACCCTGCATCAGAATATTTTTGCGTGAATATTTTACAAAATTATTCGTGAAGTAATCCTAAATATTAAATTAAATTAATCAAAAAGTTCGGAGTAAATTTATTTTTTTCAATAAAAATAATATATAATATAAAGCTTAAAGACTCAGAATTGCGTTTTATCTTTCGATTCACTGCGCTAAGTAAGAAACAGTAGAACAACTTCTTGCTTTGCGATTACTTATTCAAGATCATATTCTTTTCAAGTGCCACTTGTATCTAACAAAGTAGTCTTAAAAATGATGATAACGACATGTTTCTTAAAGAAAATACACGGACAGTAATTAGAATTAATATAGATAAGATATGGAATATTATGCACGAGTTGTTATTCTGATAAAGGATTATTTAACAGATTCAATGAATAATCTATTAACATAAAGTAATGCTAAGAATTGCGTCTAGACAGAAATTGATGATGTGTACAATGACGTAAATAAAAAATAAGATGGATATTATTTCAATCTTGTTCGCGAAAATTGATTAATATAAACATTTGGTTCTTTTATCGATTAAAGCGTTTACGTTATCAATCTAACTACAAAAATTATTATTTAAAATATTACATATAAATATCAATATTCTAAAATCGTTATTAAGAACACAAATATTAATAATAATTACATATTTAAATCATATGGATTGAATTTTTTCAACAAAAGCAAAATTTCAACGAAAGAACATGCTTTTTCTGTATGCTTTGCTTTAAAATAAATAATTTCGCTTTTGTTCCGATTTTCACCACGAACGTATACTTTAGTTTTATTCCTATAAATAAACAAACTCGTATATTAACAAAAAATAATTGAAGGTTTCTTTTCAAACGAGGAATATTCAATGCATGACAAAAAATAGCGTAATAAGTATAAGCTTTATATAAGGTGTATATAAGCTTCAAATATAAAAATTGTAAACAATAAGTATCACAAAGTTAAATTACTAACTAATAAACAAACTCGTATATTAACAAAAAATGCTTTAAAAATAGAACATTCAAGGTTTCTTTTCAAACGAGGAATATCCAATGCATGACAAAAAATAGCATAGTAGGTATAAGCTTTATATAAACTCCGTTATAAGTATATAAGCTTCAAATATAAAAATTGTAAACAAAAAGTATTACAAAGTTAAATTACTAACTAATAATTAATTATTAATTTATGTTGTGCCATGCCTAGTCTGGGTATGATATCGATCTTGGAATTGTAAATAAAATTCTAAGAATATTATTGCTAATTAGATTTATTATCTGACATTGTGCAATTGAGCAATACGAGTAATGCATAAAATCTATCAGCGAAGAAACACTGGCAACACTAACTATTTAACTACTCATTATTTCGCAGACAGGTAGAAGGAATTGTGTAGTCACAATTAAATCGAAGGCATATTTCAATCTAAATAGAATTTAAATCATATAATTAAAGGTGTTATTCTGAAATGAGAGAATTATAGGAACTTTTCTTCTTTTCTTTTTAGTCTAAAGATATGTTGATACAAAATAAAATTTTCCAAATGGTTAAAAATATATCGTAACATTAAATTTGAGCTTTACAGTTCTTTAAAATAAATAATGTAGAGATTAATATTTCAATGATATCACAGTTAAAATAATTATATAATGTGTTTTCTATTATTCTAAGGTTGACAAATGACCCAGAAATTTCGGCTGTCGCAATTTATTGCGCTTTGTCGCATTTTGAGCTTTTATTATCGAATTATTCTCTAGTATCAATGTAGTAAATTAAGTAAATCAATAATAATTTATTGCACCGATTTATTATATCGATTAATAATTAACAATTAATTTATTACGCTTACCAAGTATGGTACATTCGGGACGTTAACTATATCCTTCACAGGATCCCTGGCTGACATTTCGGGAACAAAAGCTACCGTTCTTCTGGGCATGTAAGTCATTGTGCCGTTATCATTATACGTAATGTTATCGTTTACAAGGAATTCTCTGAAAATAAAAGATTATTTACGTATAAGGCACTTATAATTAGGTAATGATACATACAAAACATTTTATTCGCAATATGCTCGTATAATATCTTATGATAATAACAGTAAGAAAATATAAAACATGCTTACTGATATACATATGGCCCAATTTCTTCAAGTTTGAGCTTCTCTTTACCGCTTAGAAATTCTACTGGATTGGTAATGTTATATATATATACGTTTAAATAAATATTAATAGGTGGATTCCTCCATATTGAGAAAAGCAATGAGTGCGGCTTCATTTCTAAATTCTGTAAAAAAATAATATATTGCTTTTATCAATTTATGTTATTCAATATATTTTATATCGGAATATATATCACCTGGCAATTTGCAGTTTGTAAAATGGGAAAAATTATTTAAAAATTAATAATTGTTTTGCCAAAAGGCTTTTATATGATTAACTGATTATTTATTATTCAAAATTAATAGATATTAATTTAATACCATAAAAACTGTATATGTTTTCTTTAAAATAATTGATATTGTATTTCAATCTAAAGAAAAAAATCTTAATTAAACTTTTTTCTATAACACATTTGTTGCACAACAGATTTCTTTCCTTGCTTTTTTAAATTTTTTCCTGCATTTTTCGCTATTTATAGATACTTACATACTCCAATATCATAGACATGGGATCGATGGTGTAAATCATGTACGTCAAGGAACTACATCCGATGCCTACCATAAATAAGATGATGCATTCTACAAAAAAGGAGATTTTTTTAACAAATAAATAATTACAATTTATTGCGTTTTTATGCTATTGCATTACTTTAAATATTACGAAGAATGTCTGACTAATTTTGCGTGTAATCAATTTCCAAGAGAATATATTAAAGCTTTTTTCTCCTAATATATTGCGCGATTGCATAAGATACGATAAAAGATAGAAAAAAAAAACTGTCATTTGTACAGTTAATTTTATGTATCGTTCTCGCAAATGCGCATAAGTAATTAAAATCCGTTCTACTATCTCGTTTGAAAAACTTTTTGCATGTCACCTTCGTTGTTATATGTATATCTAACGTAAACGTCAGCAAAATTGATTACGCAGATCATGAATTATTTGCAATCGCTTCTGCTTTTTTAGAAAATCGATCAATGAGAAGGTTTCAAGCGCGCCTTATCGCGCCTATTAATTCATGACAGCGAAACGATAATGTGCATTTACAATAGTGCTCAGTAGTTGCTTTATTTGCTATACTTGTGCAGAACAATAATGTAACGTCGCATGTTAATGTATATCAATAATGTGTAATTTGCACCGATATGAATAATATTTGTCATTTCAATTACACAAGTTAATTATTAGTGAACCGTAAGTCGTGATAATTTTTTATACCGATAAATGAAACGTAAGGTGAATAAAAAATATCTGAAATGTACGAAATGTGATGGTACTTTTTCTTTCGCGCCAACGCTCCAGCGATTATTCATTCTTAAACGTGGACTATGAGTCCCCCGAGCAAATAACTTTGCTCGTGAAGTAAACACTTAAAACGCTTGCATTATCGTGTACAACTGGTTTTCGATATACAAACCGACAAATGCTAGATGAGTCATGACTCATGAAAAAATATTGGACATCCCTGACAAATCTCTGTTTACCACTTCGCGCTTCTAGTATCAAAAACCGATGCCTTTCAACGCATATTTGCCCACCATTCACCTTCGACTTCGCCCAATCTCGCGCATGAAGGATTATTCGAGCGGAATTCGGCTCGATACCGTCATACCGCGATTACCGCGTAACCGCGCACGTGTCGTTGTGCGTGTGTACCGCACGACTCATTGACCACACGCAACTATCCTTTCGTGCTTTAAGGCCGCCGATTTGTCAATAGCGTTCAATGTCCTAGACCGTTCAAGAAATCCCCTTGAGTAAATTCCCGGAACCACTCGCGCATATCGAGGAAAAAACAAGACGGTGAAATATGAAGACTTGTTAAATAAAGACATATCGTCCATCTCTCTGGACTATAATTCTAAAATGAAAAGAAGAAACAGGTAAAAAGGTGAGCTTTGAAAGGTTGACAGCACGTAAGTTATATACATATAGATGTATAATTATATATACGTTAACTTACGCTCTGTCAACCGCGTTGCACTCTCAAAAAGCCCACCTTTTTACTTGTTAGCTTTGTTTTTAAAATAGTCCAGAGAGATGGATGATATCTATTTAACAAGTCTTTTCACTTGTTAATTTCATTATTAAGAGTCTCTAGTTATTTATTCATTTATTGCAAATTAAGATTAAGACTTTATATTTTACTGTTATAGTACGATATACATATATATTAATATCCTCCTTTCTTAGGTAAAATAAATCTACTCGATTAAAAATATAATAAAAATATTAAAAAGTTAGTTGTTAAATTTTTTGTTAATAAAATTTAATTTGTTTATAAAATTTAGAAGATAAAAATAATTTATTATCCATAAAGATTTCACAATTATTATGCGTTAAATGTTTATTCATCGACAATATAAGTTGACAATCTATTAAGTATAGATTAATTATTATAACATTATATCGTGCTATTTATAACATTATATCGTGCATATTGTTAAAACTGCTATTTTTTACGTAAAATTATGTGCTTCTCTTTGAATGTTAAGATATACTTATTTTTTTAAATTTAATTTTATTATTATGCATTGTTTTAACATTCTAAATTCTTTAAAAAAAAACATTGATTTGAGATGTAAAATTTTATAAATTTTAAAATAGTTTATGTATAGCTAGTTGTTCTTGCGATCACTGCAAATATTATTGTGGTCTCCAGTTTCAACATATCTATTTATCATCGCGTTATACTTTTATTCTTACACAGAAAAAAAGAAGTGTCAAATCAACACTCGATATTCTTGTATATACGCAAGAATAAGATAATCTTGAAATAAGATTATATTGCGTTGGTTCAACTATATAATTCTTCGTTCAACGCAATATAATCTTATTTCAAGATTATCTTATTCTTGCGTATATACAAGAATGTCGAGTGTTGATTTGACACTTCTTTTTTTCTGTGTATTTAGATCAACTGCTTGGAAAAATTTGAATTTATTGTTATGCTTAACTGAGATGTGTTCAATGGTTAATTATAATACTAGGAAGATCTCACAAAGTCATATCGTGTCAAATAAGCAACGAATGTCGTCAACAATTCTCTATTCGCAGGGTCGTATGTACAAGTACAGCGCATCACAAATATCCTCTTATTCTTATCTTTCCACGAATCATATTCGAAAACATGTCTAATTTACAAATCTATGGACAACACAGACTACACTTCTTGAAGTTTGAAATACTATCAATACCGAATTTCCGGCGTTCTACGTATCTATCTTCGGCATTACCGTTGCTTCGGTAAATAAAACAGATAATATGTTAGATATTTATATAATTTTTTCTATAAGATTCTAAATGGAAAAATTCAAGACTTCAGAAAAAAAATTAATTTCTAAATGTTCAGAATTTTTCAACAGCAATTAAACAACAGCAAATCGATCGATTGTAATAAACTATAAAGAAAAGACATTTCCTGAAACGGTCGTTAAATATATTATACACGTACGTCGTTAAAGAATTGCCAACTATATATAATAATGCTGCTTTAAATTGAAGACATAAGAAAATTTAATCGAGTACATAATTAAAAGAGATAAAATTGAACGACATAAAACATATCAGGAACGATAACCTCGGAATGGACCTTGAAAGAGACATTGCTGACAGAAAGTTACTCATAACTCATATATATTTGTTACTATAAATAGTAGTTGCATTAAATAAAACGAAAATATGTGATACATTTAATTCACTTTTCCTCTAAACAAACGTTTCATAAAGTTTTTAGCTTTTTCGCTATATTTTCTTATTGTTAGTCTTTTTAACATATATGATAATTATTAAATATAGATTGCACCTTGAAACAACACCTGATAGCAGCTTACCTTGACTTAAATTGCGCGTTATCTGTAGTAAAAAAAAAGATCAATCAAGGTCGCTCAATCAGGTTCTCATTTGTACTTTTTGATTTGAGAATGTAATGATCACATCGCGAAGATTCGCACAATCTTAATCTCGCCAGAGTTAATCACGGAACGATGCGGAAGAACAATACATATTTACGCGAACAGTATGACATAAAAGTGAGGTTTACAAAAATTTAATATTTATGTAAAATAAATCTTTTCTATCGTCCTATCTCCATAGAGCAGTATAACGAGTTTAGTATTTAAATGTAAATCGCCAAGTAACAAGTCTTAAATCTAATTTCTAAGATATTATTTGAATGGTAAAAATGGTATTGGTAAAAATTTGTATCAATTATACAGTATATAATTATCGTCGTTATCGTTAATCAATTGGGCTTGTGCGTCCTCACGTTGCAAATTAGAGATTACTCACTTTTAAACTGTTGTAGAGCGATCGTGGATTTCATGGCTATGACCCAATTCTTCTCGCTTTACGGTTTTTTCCTCCGTTACCTTGACTCCTGAAATGAATGCAGAACCATCCGGTTATTAGGTAATTCGGGAATATGCTTAATGAGTCAAGGTTAATAATATAAATTACATGCAAGGTGACTCTGTCAGTCTGATTGAATATGTTCATGACACTGTCATCAAATCTTTCTGTACTCTTTTCTTTATTAAGGCCAGTACCTTAAGAAGTAGGTAATCTTCAGAGAGAAACGAGAGATTTCTTTATCTTAATCTCTCAGTTGTTCTCTTGTCTACTAGATTTGTTTTATTTGTAGTTAAATTTTATCAATACTTTTAATTAAGTATAATTAGAAGCATTAGAAGGACTGATTTTAAATACGATTTTTTTTCCTACACTTGTAACATTATATGGTATTTTATCTCGTTCTGGTTATTTATTTAATCATATTGAATTGATTTTATAGATAGCTCTTAATATCAAGTTTTGGGTGATCCAATTTGGCTTACCACGATCGCATGCGTGAACATAAGACTACGCGGTACCGTTTATTTGCGGTATAAGTAAATTTAAGCGCCATTCACCGTGAGTTTACCGATGCTATTAGCACCTTACTCGTATTTGCATGACGGTCACAGTTATTCCCTTCTCAGTAATATCCACGGACGCTTTTCTCCGGTATTTTCCTTGTCTAGCGTATTGACTCACAAGACAAAAATGAGACAAAGTTAGACTATCGCGTGTCACGAAACGAATCACGAAAATATGGAAATAACGATATTAATATCATCTCGGTCATTTCAATTCACACCTGCGCTAATTTCCTGCTTCTCATTAACATAATTAGATGAATAAATCACCGCCCACCGCATAAAACACGTGTTTATAGTTATCTAATTTAATATCGCCTGATTCATCGTAACAATTATTTAATTTAATAGCAATATCCATTTGCGCGTATTTTAAATTTCAGAAAAAAATAATTTTTGAATAATGTGCATCTGAGAAAATAGGAGATATATCGTTACGTTATTCTTTAATTTCAAATACGTTGACCCAAAATGATAGAATATTCTAGAACAGCGAGGATTCGCGATAATCATTTCAAACAAAACAGATCATATGCGCCTTTACAATAAACTTTCATACGATAGAAAAATAATTATCACGGTGTAAAACGGATACAACGCAATTCACTTAATCGGATTGCTATCACGAAATATGTGTTATTTTCCTTCTTCGTAGTATCGGACAGCCATTCATTATATGTTGTAAAACTTATCATCTATGAAATAAAGACATGAATAAACGTCATTCATAATGCATGCATCTTATATAGTAGCTCGAAAACAAAATAGAATCATTAATTTATGTACATACGTTATCTGTTCACGCTGAACTTCGCGATCAACAATTGAGTCTTATACTTACATGCGTTTCGCCTATTAAAAGCATTGTTAAATAAAAACCTAATCTTGTTAATAAATTCTTTCCTCGCATTACACACCGAAATGCAAAATGGAATTTTCCGTATTTCTTTTCTTCAATTTCTGATAAAAATTTATTCTTTGCAGCTTAAATTTATATATAATTTTCATCGCTTATATTAGCCACTTTTTGTCTTAGACAATCAATTGACAATATATTAATTATTGATTATAATTATTATAATTATTAATTACTAATTGTCAAAAGCAGAATCACGAGTCGAATGGTGATGATCGAATCGCATAATTCTCTTTTATTTTTCGACAAACAAATACACAGCATAACGGTAGATTTCATCGTGCGTGTATAGAAACATTCCGAATCGTTCTGTACTATGTGAACTATTTCGATCGTGTGTTAATTTTCGTATCGATTCATAATAAACGAAATCATAATACATTCATAAAGATAAAGATCAATGTCATAATTAATTTGTATAATATGTAAATTATATTTAAAACTCTATAAACTGTGACGGCCATTCAACACTTAAATAGAGATGTAAAAAGATATAAGATATAAATACGAATTATGAGATAATTGCGTGCTTTTATGCGTTTCTCGCAGCATAATTCAACGATGACCCACGGACGATTCATTTTTCGTTCAGGTCATTTGATATTCTTACTTTAAAGAAAAACATCAAATTATACCACACATGATAAGATAATACATTAGGAATTACTACGATATGTCACAGTCATCATGCTATGATCTCGTGATCGATCTAATGGCGTTTTATTACGATTAAATTTAACTGTATTATTTTTCAATAGAATATATCTTTGCTATTTTTTCTTTATTATTATAATACAGAGAGAGAGAGTCTTATGCATTCTCTTATAAATGTTAATAACACAAACACTTGACAACGTGAATCTTGAAGGATGCGACATAGAAAATCAAGTAAAATTGATGCGATATTTTCTCTGCAAGTCTAGATTTTATTATTAGAAAGGTTTTATCGAATGTTTATTAATTTTATCATTTATGTGAACAATACGAGTCTCATAGGGCATTGAGTGTATGTACCTATTATGCAGTTTCGTACTTTCCGCTATTTAAAATTGATGCGATATGGGGAACGTAAATAATCAATTATACCTGTAGATCTATAAAAGTATAAAAATAATTAAATTACCAGAAATGATCTAAAACCGTAATAGAATTGCTTGTGTGTCATTATGATAATAATGAAATATTTGATAATATTAAAATAAAATATTTAATCATGTCAAATTCTTTGTCATTTACTTTGGAATAAATCTGATTAAAAACTAATAATTTTCAAATAGCTCTATAATATTTCAATGCATGATTAGCGTTTAATAAATGTCTTTTATAAGGAGTCTTTTATCGCGTTTACTTGCATTTCGTAAAGTCGCCGCACCGATTCCAATATTTTCTTTGCTGTCTAGATTTTATTATTAGAGAGGTTATCGAATTTTTATCAATTTTATCATTTAAGTAAACAATGCCAGTTTCATAGGGCACGAGCGTATGTACAGTTTTGTACTTTCCGCTACTTAAGCTTATTTTCATATTGAGTAAGTATGCGAAAACCGCAACGATTGCATCCCGCACACGATTTATATTTGAAGACAATGCTGCGACGAGAACACTATTATATTATTATATACGTGCCAATTAAGAGAACACGATACACGTGTAAATTATAGATGGTGAGACGATATTATGCGATTACGTTTAACGAAATAAATAATATAATATCTCCATCTATCTCGTTTTCATCTCGATGAAAGTAGGTTGGATTTGCGCTTTTGCACACACAAGGAGTACAAAAAAATAAAAAAAGACACCCATATGCCGCACCGCAAGTGCGGTAATATCTATGTTGGCGAGATTTATTAGAAATTATATAATATTCCGTGATCTCTCCCCTGCTAATATGAAAGTACGAATCGGGTAAGCGATAAGAGTCGGGTAAAGTACACGCGTATTCATCTCTTTTAATATGATAATAACGATTGCTCTAAATAACAAATGTAATATAATTGTTGCAATGCTATAATTCTCAGCTTATCGGAAAAATAGCTTGGACAAGTTACAAGATATTTCGGCAATGTAACCAGAAATTTCTACATACTATCATTTTGTGGGGCTGATAAGAAAACCAAAACAAATGAAACGTTATCACATATATAAAATATTCAACGTAATCTAACAACGACAGTAAGGGTCACGTTCGTGGAAGGAAACTAGCCATCAGTGAACTTACTTCACGAAAAAAAAATACACAATTCTTATACGTCGACTTGGAATATTTAAATCTTTGCGCTCCCATAAAACAATCTATAAATATAACTTTTTTATTTTAATTATCTTAAATTAAAATTCAGTTAAGAATAACAAACGGGAGAGCAAATATGTATTGCAAATATCTATAAAAATTATCAATTTCTGGTTAATGCAACGCCTAGCTATTATATTTTACAATATTTCCACACGACGACGTAAAAAGTGATGCATTGCACCTGTTGTCCGCTGCAGGGGATGCACCAAGCCGAGCGGAGACTCCGGCAGACGTCTACGCGTCGACGAGACGTCACGTCGCGTTCGCGCGCGTCGAAATCGAAGATATCACTTTTCACAAATTATATATTCCCGTGTGTCGATGTAGAAAAACTTGCGGAACAAGCGCGACGAGAATACGAGAAATTGCACTCGTCAAAACGCCGCGCCGGTCACTATGATTAGAGCGAAAAATTTCGGAGAACGGAAAAACGTTGCCACGCACACGTCGATATTCTATGCTCCCTCAGCGAGTCACAGTCTCTCTCTTTCTCAATCGTATGTTTAGTGCGTACGAGACTTACGTGCGGTCCCCTTTATACCGTCGTTCTCTTGGGAGTAACCCAGACGACCCTCCTCTTAAGTCCAGTACAGCCTCCGGCTGTAGTAATCATCTATATCGCAGTGTGGTGTAATTGTCGTCGTCGAACAACAATTAAGCAAATTTTAGTTTTTATCTATAAGAAACTAGATTACAAAAAATGTATTTTTTTTCTTTCCTTTTAATGAAATAAAATTAAAGATCTTAAATACATATAATTTGTATTTAATTCTTCAAGTTGCGAGCGATTATAATTTAAAGTAATATTCTTCGCATTTTTTTCGGTCAAAGACTTTTCATTTTTACTAATCCTTTTCTCAGTCAAAAGGATCAATGAAAGAAAAAAAATCAAAACTGCACAGATAAACTTAAAATAATATTGTTAGAAAAAAGTCAAAAGATCACATATTCGAATCTGTAAACGAGTGTTTCTCGTTTTTCTTTCTTTTTACTAGTAAATCGAAAAATATTCAAATATGAAAGAAAGTACCAGGCGTAGTGTTAGAAATATACCGTCAAAATATAAGAAATAATAAAATAATTTAATGCTTTCTAGCATTATTATTATATCAAGTTTATGCTATCAGATCCGTAATGACGAAAGCATATTTTTTAAATTCCATTAAGTGCTGAAATGATCTGCTGGCGAAATCGTGAAGATAAAGCAATTCTAGCGTTACTAACTTTAAGTTGTGCATTTATTACATTGCAATCTGTTTTTCAAAATTGTCAAGGACCCTCGCGATTTTCTCGGAATTTAAATAAAAAGTTGCCCGACGAACTTCATTACAAAGTATCTCTAAATAGTCTATCATTAATATTTCACGGAAATATATCACGAAAAATGTAATCTTATTAATAAAAATTAAGTTTTATTAATTATTCACGCTTCTAAATAATTTTTTTTTTTAAATAAGAAGAGTTAATTTCAAATTGGTGAGAAATTGTCATTAACAAATCGTGCCGGGAGTGGATGTATAAAATAAAATGGCACAAAGATTTCTCAAAACTTTTCAAGCAAACTATTTGATAGTTTTCGAAAATAATGCTAAAACCATTCCACGATCATGCGATGATAGTGATGTACAAGAATTCCAAACTTTTTCTCTCTTTCATCATAATTGTTATTCACGATCGGTGCCATCGGTGGTAAAAAAAAGAAAATATATACTCCTTACATTTTATTTTACTCTTCTACTCAAGCCGAAATCGCATTTTAATTTTTAAATTAAAGTAAATTAACCAAGCGCAAAAATTTGCATAAAATTATTTTATGCGGCCACTAAGGACTTTTTCTATATAAAGTCACTAATTGTAATTGAAAGAGAGCAATTCATTACTTATCAGAAAAAGTAATAGGTAATCAGATATACACTATTACATAAACTACAAACCAATAAAATAGCAAACGGATAGTCTCACTAATTATTACCATCGAACTCGATTACGACCAGAAATGCGGTATGATGCAATAGTATACTTATGTCGAAATAACCGGTGTTTAGTAGATTTTACAGTGAAAATATCAAAGCCGACAGTGTAATTAAAATTTTCTTGTTTATTCCGAACTAAAAGTCTCTCTGCACTTTTATAATAAATACAAATAAATATTATAGATACACGTGTTAATTTTCCTATAAATATCTGTACGTAATATATGTAATTTATTTAAGTAATATTAGAGATTAATCTTTATCATAAAGTCTTATGAAGCTATATATGTTTAAAATAAATTAAATCTTTTATTTCTGACCTCATGTTTACATTTAAATACAATTATAACAAGGGTTAATATTTAAATTAATTTTTTAAATTTAAAATTAACATTTAAAAATATACATTAATTAATTACAATTCCTAATATACTTTTTATTGCTAAACGTCTCTGTTGTAGGCTTTCTTATTCATGGAGGGATATTTTTCCCTAAGATAACTACGCCCATCGCCTATGGCTTTTGGCTACCTGGATATTGCGACATTGTCATATTGTATAATCAATTATCTCTTAAGCATACTTAGCGTTTGAATGGCGTGAAGAATGATTCCGCAAGTAAGTCACCGCGTTCGTTTCGGTGTATTAAGATAAATTGCTAGTTCACCAGCTACACCAGCAAGAACCGTTGCTTTATCTATAATGAGTTACGGTTGATTGAGGGTGCATTACTCGCGTTAAAGCAATAGTGGTCATTGCAACTTGCAACTACTTTTTCAGTTTCTAAAATTGTTTCATCGTCTGGCTCAATACGTGTCGCTCTTGAAACAGTACTTTTTTGTAATACACGAGGATATAATCAATTTTTGTATTTACAATTTGCATTAGAATTGCCAATTCCAAAAGTCTAAATTATCGGATATTTCCTCTTTCGTTACAAAATCTAACCGGACAAAACCGGACAGAAATAATAATTATAATATTAGATTAAATACAAAATTTAATAAGAAATTACTTACAATATTGTTATCTAAACAGTTTTGAAAACAGGGTTTATAAATAAAATAATAAACTACTCTTATTTAATATAAAATACATTTTATTGTTAAGAGGATCCTAAAGTCGTCTGTATTACCGATTGAATGCAATTTTTAAAAAGCGCCTTTCTTTTTATTTGCTGTACCATGTACAAATTTTTTTTTCAAAGTTAAAGTATATGCTCTAATGCTTTCCACACTGAGCGATTTTATGCCGAGAACGAAAATAATTTTAGAAATTCAAATTTAATTATCCTTAGGTATAATTATTTTTGTTCTCGGCATAAAATCGTTCGGTGTGAGAAGCATTAGTGCATATTATACTACTTTGGAAAAGGATTTATAAATCTGTAAAGCTAATAAAAATTGACTTTTCAACCGGACACCGGACAAGACTCCTGAAAACCTGACAGTCCGGGTCAAAACCGGACACTTAGCAATTTTGCATTCCGTTCTGCATTGCAAGTTTCTTTTAAAATCTTCACGTGCACATCGCTTATTGGTTGTTAGCTTTCAATTTACGCTAATCTCTTATAAAGGCAAATCTTTATTGCAAAATATAGGAAACTAACTGCGTCTTCACTGCAAAATATAGAATAATAAATGTTTATTTGTTCGCAAAAATAAAATGCTAAACAGTTTATCTCGATATGTGAAATGGATACAACAGAAAAGAGAAGTCAAAGAAACACGAACGTACTAATAGACGGATTCATTAATTTTCCTTTCAAAGAATGACGTCTCTTCAGTATTTAAAAGATGTTCACTTCAATCTTCAAGTGATGATGACAATTGTGACTGCAGTTCTTGCTGTATATCTTGTCATAATCTTCTTAAAGAAAATGCTGTCGGTAACAATGTTGAGAAAACATTCTGAGAATTACAATGGACTTTTACGATATCCATTGTTTAAAGTGTAAATAGATGACTGATTTCATCTTCCTTTCCCTCCTACAGCTACAATTACACGTGCTTCTGGTTTTTGTATGATAAAATTAATAATGCCAACAGTATATGTAATAAACCAACAATCAGAATAAGTTTTACATTGCAACATATGATAAAATTTCTTCTTAAATTTTACAACGATTATCTTGGTGGTATCAAAGATCTTCTTTCATTTTATTTTTTTATTTATTTTATTGTTACATCATGATTTTCAATACGCTAAGATAGTTATTTACGCATTTGACATAAATTGAGGAGCGTGTTTATTATTAATATCAAATGCGTGTATAAATAAAAAAAAGTATTTCAAATTCTTTAAAAGTATTTTACACAAAATTCCCAAATGTGCGAATTTCCACGAAATGGTTGAAATTTCTTCAAAGAAATAGCTTAAAAAAATATAATGAAAAGAAACAACTTTAAGATTATTTAATTCATTTTTTAAACCATTTTTTAAAATCTATTTTAATTGACATATGGAAGCCAATTAAGATATCTGTTCATTATTGTTTAATATCCACTCCTACAAAAAATGTCTTTTTTACGTACTATACGTTGCAAAAATGAATATACATATATCATGCACCCCTAGAAGAATACTGTCACAACTCAAAAAATTTCGATTTTAAATTAAACTTATAAAAAGTATATTTAAAATGGCCTAAGTACGTGCTATAATAATGTCACAAGTCTGCATGCAAAATCCGCTGCACGAGGCAGAAGAATCGTTATTCTTTTAAACCAGTTATGTTGCGGTCGGGTGAATTCATTGCTGGATGAATAGTGTTATAAGTGAATTGACAAATGTATCATCGACCTCTTCAAGAAACAGTATAAGTTTCATTATAACAAAATATAACAATTGTGATTGCGTTAGTTATCTCACAATGCAAAAAAATTAAATTAATTTTGTTCTTCGTCTCTTCTAAAAATTGTGAATTTTTGAGTTGTGACAGTATTCTTCTAGAAGTGAGATACATGTATAATGTATATGTATAAATTCTCGCTCACTATGCTCATCCCTCGATTTACTTTTCCTCGTGGTACTCCTTGCAGTTTTTTTATGCAGTAAATAATTCCTCCGTCCACGCAGTACTTTTTATACTCAATCTCATGTGACGCGGTCAAAAAATATATATCTTTTTATGGTATTTATTGAAATTATTATATATTGGTGAGACAAAGATTCGTACTTATTACATTGTTCTGACCTTTTTTGGTTGACTTGTAGAGAACACATTATACTTATTCGCACAAGCGATAACAAATTTACTTTTCTGCACTTCGTGCAAATAAAGCAAGTACAAAAGTACAACAGGCATTAGAAATCAAAACTGAAATTACAATCGCAAAAATATTAGAATTAAAACAAAACCAGAATCAAATATGTGAAATAAATATTTTTATAACATATACAAGTTTTTCTCTTACATTTTTGTTTTGTACTGGCAGACTCCATTTACGCAATTCTCAACCGCGTAAAAAAGAACTACGTGGGACGAATACTCCGCGTAAGACGTGTGTACAAGATCATTTGCATATCTCAGATCTCATGTTAATCTTTTTAAATTATCTTGCTTTTCATTTTTACACATTTGCGTCATGATTCCAGAAAATAATTTTAAGATATAAATTAATGTAAAAGTATGCAAAATGTATAACAAATGATTATTAATCTGTTACATTTAGATCATATAAGCCAATTAATTTTGTGAAGACAAAGCTAATCGCTATATTATTCAAAGACAAATCTATCTGTATAATGTAAGAAAATAATACATGCTGCGTAAATATTCGTATCTAACACTAAGTCGTGAACAGACATTGTTGAAAAATAAGCTAAGAATCAACAAGAGCTGCTTGCATGTCGCGTGGTCTCTTTCTATCTACCGTAGCTTCTCAACTTTAATAATAGAATAATAAAATCTTTATCACCTTCCATAATGAGCATTCCACTGCAATACATATTAACTTCAACACAATGCCGTTTGACGTATCATTCACATACTCTTTGAACTTTGAGAAGAATTAAATTGTATAGATATAAGAAATCTGCATGGTTAATAATAATTTTTTTATCTTTGACGTAGACATAATCACACATGAATCACGAATTAGAATCGAACGATGTAAAAGAAAAGAGTAATAATAAGTTGGTCTATAACATACTACTAATTGAAATTGCCAGCGCATATTGTATACCTAAATACATATGCTTAATGCATATTGTATAAAAATTAACAAATTTTTCGATTCTGTTTCCGTATTGATAATACAAATAAAATTTTGAATCAGATTGTAGAAAATCGATCAAAGTAGAAAATCGACTAAAAGAATCAGTATAAAATAATAAATTTTCAGCAAAATTTCTGAATAATTTGTTTTTTATGTTTCAATCTTAATTATATTTAAACGCATTTTAACTAGTGCATTTATTAAAAAAAGAAAAATAAATATATAATTATAATATCTGTTTCAAAGTTTGAATAAAATTCTATTATTCACAAATATGACAAAACCATGTAAAAAGAATAAAAAAATAAAACATTTCAGATAGATATTCGCTTTGGGAGATTGAATACCATTATCTTTGAAAAATCAAGAATCAGTTTTATAACATTTAATTTTTTAGCCTTAAATTTGCACATTACATTTTACAATTCTTGAGAAGCAGCTTCATATTTGGAGGTAATGCAATATGGAATGCAATATAAAATATTGTATATCTGTCTAAAAATTATCTGTTTAAGAGGATCATGAAGCAACGATCAAACTTAAAAAAAAAACATTCTTACCTGAACAGAACTAAAAACATCGACAATTATCGACATTTGTAATTTTGTTGCCAATATTATCACTTACCGTAAATGCTCAGAATATTATAGTATAAAAATAATGAAATGGCTTAATATAGTAAAAAATATACAAACTTTAAACACACACAAATGCTTATATGTATCTATAGATATATAAGGCTCTCTAAATAAATCAAAAATAATAATAAAATAGGCAATAAACATTACATGTATGTGTATTAATTTTTAATAAATTATTGTTAGCGTATAACTTACCGCGCGTGGCTCTTATTGCCTATTTTATTATTATTTTTTCTTATATGTATATTCTCAGCTAGCAAAAGCTAGCTTTTAAAAGAAACGCTTGAAAGATGTCTAAAAGACGTCTAAAAAATTATGTCGTCCTTTAAACGTGTTTGCGATGTCTTCAAGACGGTTTTTATAACTTTCTGCTAACTGGGATTTGTTTTAATTATAATTTAAACGCAAAAATACTTACGATACGTTCTCTTCTTCTTCTTCCTCAGCACTGTAGCCCAGCATGGGCTTTGACCTCCCTGAAGTTCCGAGACAAGATGTCTTCTGGAGTATAGATTGCCAGCTTACTACCGAACACCCCCAAACCTGTGAGGGACCGGTTTCCTCTCCAAATACAGAAAGGTTAAGTAATTTTGCAGAAGATATACTTTCGGTGGATTGCCATCACCTTCCGAGAGGTGGCAATCGAATAAAAACCGACGATTTTTGCTCGGATTTGAATACAAATTGGCTCATTAGAGCAGTGCACATTTCTCTGCGCCACGATCGCCACACGATACGTTCTCCATTGTCTCCAAAAAAATGCCACTAACATTTGTATTAACCAATTTACATCTGAATAAAGGCCTCTGGCATTAAAATTAATCACTATTAAATTACTTATACTAAAATTATTACAATACTATTAAAAGTGACCTTTATATTAATGTTGATCTTCAATAGTATATTGTGTTACAAGTGCGGAAAGTTGGCTATTGCCACGAGCGCGGTAGGCGCACGAGCCGAAGGCGAGTGCGCCTACCCGCGCTCGTGACCAATAGCCAACTTCCGTACGTGTAACACATACTATTTTGTATTACAAGTGCATGTAGGGATGGGGGTTAAGGGATGCGTCACGAGTGCGGGTAGTCGCACGAGCCGAAGGCGAGTGCGTTTACCCGCACGAGTGTGTGATACGCGAAGGACTTGCGGGGGACGAGGGGGGGCGAAGCCCCCCCGAGTTGGGAGAAATGACACACGGGGGGTTCGGGGGGGCGAAGCCCCCCCGAGTCTGGGCGCAGGCGGGGAGGGGGGCGCGGGGGGGAGGGGCGGAGCCCCTCCCCCCGCCTATGATGAAAGCAACGTTTATTTATTATTACGTACGTTCCCCACATAGTAGATGGCTTTTGAGATTTTGACAGCTCCTTGAAATATGCCAATAGTGTATGTTCAGACATAGATTTCGTTCTTTTTTCAGCTTTCCACTGCATAAATTTGTTGTAAGTTATCATATATTTTTCTTTTGATTTTGGTGGCAATAAATTTTGCACTACGGTTTTGGCACTTTCTACTATTTCTGGAGGCGTGAGTTCGTTGTCACTATCGGTTTCTGGGATGATATAATCCATTTTTTTCACTTTATAATTGCTTTATGGGAGTTGCGCGTACAAGTATGTACAGTAGAGTGACATATGAGTAGCTGTTAGGTTAGGTGTGTGTTGGGAAGAGGCGAAGTGTCGGTATTTTCGGTAGTTGTTTTCTGTGTGCGCTGCGAGATGGCGTTGATACCCGTTACGTATGGCTTGAACCCGTTGGCTATAAGTCTTAGGGCACGGGTTTCCCGTAGGATATGACTTTGGATATGACGTGTGGAATATTTTGTAGGTAGATGTTGGCAAATCGTTACTTTCCGCACAGAAAACACACACGGAAAGTGCTACTTTCCATGCACGTGTAATACAAAAATACTTTATTCTGCGTCCGCCGCTTCCGCGAGCTCCTTTGCTATTAATTTAGCTCCAAGAAATTAATGTAAGCATATAAAATAACGATCAAGTTCCATCTTATCACAAAAGTTATTCGGTAGACTATTATAGGGATAATATAACTATAATAGCTTACAAATTTTCATATTTTGATATAATAGTACAAAAATTTTAAATAGTAGATATACCCTTTTAATTATCGTTACATCTTCGTCTTAAAGCCTTCAAACTGCAGGTTGCTTTGATTTGCAAAAGTATTCTTTTCTGCAACAATCACTTCCGCAAACTCCTTTCACTCTCAGGATTTACCTGCAAAAAATATTCTAGATAGTATAAGCGCATAAACGAGATTAAGTTTCGATTACAAATTAACATTAAAAATTACAAAGCAAAAAAAGTCGCAAATATTTTTAGAAATGCCATAAATTCAGAGTGCTAAAAATATAATCGAATCAAAGTATAATAATTAATTACGAAATAAACGTTGCACGTAAAGATCGCGATAAAAATATTAATCCCGTCTTTATTAATTTACTTTTTAAATGAGAGATAAAGTATCGCGGTACTTATTTGACTAATTGCCGTCACGAGATGCTTATAGTCATACAATATATATGAATCATGATCGCGTTTCGAAGAGTAATATAAGAGCTGCTACCTGCTTGCTTGAATGCCAATGCACGAATGGTACCAAATGGTACCGCGACTTTATGGAACGGCACATGATACATATGTAAAAGAAAAATAAGAGCCAAAACCATGTACGTACCAACCTTTACGATAGTGTCGCCATAAAATATTAAACGTTTTATTTAATGCATTTATTTGGAATTCCTCGCCGCGCGCGTATAATAAATTGTTTTAATTAACTTCGATGATGGGTATCATTGCCGATTAAATCTGACAGTGTTATAATTTTTGCTCACTTAAATTACCTTTGATACTTTCGTATGTATCAGTAAGAAATATTATACAGCATTCAAAAACCGGATATATCGTTACGATTGTCAGTAATCAGTAAGATATTACAGTAATCAAAAACCGGATCGTTACGATTGGATATATCTCGATACAGAATTTTTCTAGCTATTTAATGGAACTGCAAAATTAAAAGGTTTCATGTAAAATATATCGGTAAAACCTCCACCACTAATTTCAATCGGCATTTATCTTCTCTTCGGAACGTGTTGTTCTTCTTTTATTTTTTTTTCATTGTACAACTTATATGTAGGGCGAGTTTTTTAATTCATCGATTTATTAATCGCATTATACGCAAGGCAATTTTGCTCTGTAAAAGCTACATTTGCGCATAATGCGATTGATCAAAATGTACAATATAATACAATACAATATATACGATACAAAATCATAAAGTACATTATTTTTTATACATTTCAGGTACGAACAAAAACGTCCGAAATGCGTATAATATAATAAAATTTGCGATTTTTATCTTGGTTTTAATGCACGCTGTTTCGTTTTTATCAAACATAGTTTACGATATCTTGATTAAATTTAGAATCTTTCTAGTCATAAACACATTAATTAATTTCACGAAACACACATTATGTAAAACCGTACGTATTAATAAAAATAACCAATATACTATAGTATATTGGTATTGATATTTTTTTCGCAAAATCGAACAAAATAAAAGATAAGTACCTATACATATATACCAATCTTTTATTTTGTTCGATTTTGCAAAAAAAGCCTCGCTCATCAATTAATTTATTGCCAGTAATATTTCTTGTCTTATGTCACGTACCGAGATGGCAAAACGCGAGTGTGCAAAATCATGCAACCGTATATTATCTACTGAAAACGATTTATGTACATACTACATTGTCGCCACAACCATTCCGTAAACATATATCGCAGGCGCAGTTCCGTCTAGGACGTCTAGGATGCAGATTTATGGTTTTGCAGCAAAGATATGTAAATTGTTTCCATCAATAATACTTAATAAACGGTGTAACATATAACCTCGGGGTAAATAATTGTTGATGGAAAAATGAAATAAACGAATGCCAAAAAAAATTGTTGCTTGAAACAAATTCAATAGTACTGTTGCTGCAGAGCATTTGTGGGCGCAGCTTTACATACATTATCTGCATTATTTGCGCAAATACTCGTCACAAGTTTACGCACATATTTTGTAAAAATTTATTGTATTGGTAGTGTTATAAAATTAATATATTCTGAATGTTCTGTTCTTTATAGTTATATATAGTTTATTAAACGGATTATTTCGCATCCTTTGTGCTTTGATTTATGAATTCATTAGCATCGCTTTTAAATTAGCCACTAATTCTTTTCGATTGTGTAACAATTTGGAAATATCATAACAATAATTTTGGATCTTAATACACAATTTAACACGTATATAACAGGAAATTGAAGGAATCTCTGATTAATATGTAACGAAAAATTTTACACATAAATTGTAATTGTGTTTAATCGTTTTTTTAATTTAAAAAATCGAATGAATTACTCGAAAGAATTATTAAATCTATTGTGTATTTTAACAATAAAATTCATCTATGTTTTGATAAAGAAAGTTTTTATTTCAGTCGCTAATAAAGCTAATAAAGCATTATTTTTAAAAATTTTGAATGATTAAAGATTTATATAATTATAAAATTATATTTGGAAAATTGTAGTTTAATTTAAAATCTGATTTATTAAGTTTAATGTTAAAAATATCCAAGCTTATACAGTTAATACGTTAACAGAATTTTTTTTAATAGGATACATTAATAATTGTTTTAGTCTCACGATGAAATGTATTTAATCGTTTATTATTAATGAAGTGGTCGAGATGCTTACAAATTCATTGCACAATCTTCCACGAGCGGAGAGGAGGTTCCATATACATGTACACTTTTATTCAGATAAATCCTCACCATTAGCCGGAACAACTTTGCGATAAAAATATACGCGCTGTAAAAATAAATTAAGATACTTTAGAAAGTGCCTAAATAAATAACAGTACCTATAAGCTCAGTTCGCGAAACGTAGCAACAATTATTGCTAATTAGTAGGTACAGCGTCGATCGTTACGAACAATCATCATTCTTGTATGTTACATGTTTTATAAAGAAAGTACAGAGAAACATATAATTAAGAAAAAAATACACTAGTAAGATATCAGTGTACGTAATACAGCACATAAATGCGATGAGTTGTGGATTTTCGTCTGTAGTACGAAAGAGACAGAGAGTATGGTCGTTCGCCGTACGTACGAGAAAACATCTCGAGTTACTTGCCATAAATAAAACATTTAAGCGTACTCGGGCAGAAGGGAGACAATCGCGACGTAGCGCGCTGTCGTCCTTCCTTTCGCGCTAAAAATTGATAAAACGTAATAATATCTATATGTACATCAATACATATGTGCTATTGGTGCAGCTCCGATCTGTTGGAAGCACTCCAACGTAGTTTTATTTATCACAGTAGCACCCCGACTGACGTCACGTCTATATCTAAATCGCGCGAACGCTTCCTGAAAATCTGTATACTCTATCCGATGAATTCAACTATTAAGATCGTAACGATTTTAACTGCTAAACGAACCGAGAATACTCTTCTCCTAGCCCTGTGCATATTCACAGTTACGGTGTACTTTGTTTCGCAAGCTAATTATATCATACGTGTCGACGATGCTGACGTCAGCACCTGCATTTACGCGGATAATCCTACGACTCGTCTCTGTGTATGTAAGGTTCTTGAGCATCCACCGTTTATGAGTGAATCATGCGTTTGCAATGTTTGCATTTATTTTTTATCTCTCACACGCGCGAGCAATTATCGACCTAATATGATAGTTAGGAAAAGGTAATGTCGTACTTCATCAGCTTGGTCGTGCATTTCGTGGGTCATATACCGAGATAACTGCAGAGGATAAACGCGCCGCATATGCATATCACTATCAATATGATGACAAACCAGAATGGCAGTGTATCTGAAACGTTAAAAAAAAAGAAGTTTATAAATTTTAATAAACTCCAAAGAGAGGCAACCGTTTAATTGTTCGCTTCGATAAGATACCTACGTCTGAACGGTATGCTGTGTATACAAATTCTGTTGTCCACAGAGATACTGACGACCGCGGTCTCCGTGTTACTGGTAATCGCTGGGCCGTCCAGTTTCGTTGGCAAGAATTCCAGACCGGTGACAAACATGCTGTGCGCCCCAGGTACGTGGAGCGCCTTCCTCAAGCTGAACGCCACGAATATATCAACGCTGCCCGAAAACATCGTGCCGACGGCCACGAATTTACCGTCGTCGGAAACGGCCAACGCTGACAGCGTTTCCCTGTAAGAAGCGGATTTGGCGATGGTCCCGGTATGGGCGTCCCACAACTGAAGGAAACTGGGATTCTTCCCCGCGACGGCGTTGGAGAGCACAAACAGATCGATCCTCGTTTTATCCTCCGCCAATTTTCGGAATCGGCATCTCTTGTACATGTACTTCGCACCGTCCGGCGGTGTCCAAGTGAGCTCTTTGTTCCTCGTGCCGTCGTTCACGTTCCATAAGAAGGCCTTTCCGTCCTTGGCGATGCTCACCAGCAGACTACCGTCCGGACTAAAATCCAGGTCGTCTATCTCCTTCCCGTGCGCGTCAAGATCATGCAGTTTGTGCAGCTGCGGGAATTTCCATAATCTAACTTGACCGTCCGTGCCGCCCGTGGCCATAATCGTCCCTTGCAAGCTCACCCTAACGACTCTCTGTAAAGGCTCGCCGTTCCTGTAAGCGAAGATGTTCTCGTTAGTTAGAAATCAGAGTAGTGCTCTTCGGCGTAATAAACGCAGTAAATTGTCTTACCCGAAAGCTGTCTGTACGCTATCAGCGGGTTTGAGAATTAACTGTAGCTTCTTGCTCTTGACATTAGAATTGTCATCCTTGATCTCCTCTATCCTCTCCTTCGGCTGAACTCCCTCAAGTTTCTCGCTGTTTCTTCTGTGTCTAAGGCCTTCTTTATTTGCTGCTGCTGCTGTCGGTCCTTTGATCAATTCTCCGTTCTCCAAAGTCACCACCTTAGGATTCACGTTGTACAGTTGACAGTGGCTCTCTTGGCCAGCAACTATCCATGTCTTCTTGCCATTGTTATGCGAGGCACAGTTCATGACCACGCTGGGACCCGTCTCGTGCCTGATCACTTCTTCCGCAACAAAATGTGCCCCGTTGTGTGATAATTCAAAAATTTCCTGCAACAACAGACTGAATTTAAAATATCTGCATATAACAATGACATATCAAGGTCCTGAATCAAGAAAAAAAAAAAAACTTTTCGAGAAAAAATCCCAGATAGTCAAATCTGTCGAAAACAAATTTTGCAAAGTATCTGGTCTAAATTTTGTGGCAGAAATATGTATCTATAACAAAACTTGGTAGCGAAATATGATTAAAGAAATCAAGTAGAATCTGTCCACGTCCAGACAGCACGCATGTCCAAAATCAACATAAGACGTCTTATAATATAATGTGAAATGTCTAAAAGATGTCTTTAGGACGTATTATGTCCTAATTTTGGACATAGTGCTGTCTGGGTGCAATTTAATAATCACCTAACTAATATACTACATTTAACTGATGGTTACGAAATGACAGATTCTGCTGACAATCTGGCGATTAACGTTCTGGGACACTCAAAAACTCACAAATCCATTGGCAACGCCAGTCTTGGAGGAGCCGCCACCGCCACCCACCAGGATGTGCCTGCTGGTGAGCATCTGCAGGGTGTAAAGGGGAAAGTTTACTCTGGCCAGGAGGCCGCCTTTGCTCCTTCTGGACGGCATGACGCGGCAAGATCTCGCTGTCCAGCGATCTTCCGGCTGTACGCGCGTATCAGGTGTCCCGTATCAGGAACGACGATCCCCGCGGGAGTCCCTCTGCTAGTCCGGGATCAGCACTGCCCGGATGGATCGCGCGCACGACGGCCGCGTCCCATCGTCGCCTCCGGGACGGGTTGAAACGGGGACACGCGGCTCACGTGTCACCACCGAAACGCAAGACAACGGACCCGTGGCGTGGACTTTGCGCGGACATAATAGCAGAGCCAGAGAGAAGAAATGAGAGCGGTCATCATGGGCGCATTTTAGCTGTCACCTTATTCCGTGGCGCCTCTATGTCCATAAAATGTGGACATTGAACTACGTAGCCAATGTCGACGAATCCCGTAGGTAATGTCCACGATTTTGTGGCCCTCTTCCGTGCTGTGTCCACGAATTTATTTTTAAAAAATTATATAAATGTAGGATATTAAAATATGAATATAAAAGTTATTATTTACGTTTTATAAATGTTTTTATTGTATGCGTAGTGGAGGGGGAAATTCGCTAGCGTGCGTGCGCGGGCTCGAAACTCGAAATTGTAGCACTGCACTAGTGCACAGAGTGCACTGCACTACTGCACTACTGCAGTGACCTCTGGGCTCGGAGCGGAGCCCCGCAAAATGGCAGGTGCCATAGTGCGTTGTTTTCAGGTTCCGAGGAGACAGTTGGGTGAGTTTCGAGCGTCCGCTTGTTATTTCGACTACGAGAACTGTCGCGAATCGCGGACAGACCGTGCGCGACGAAACGGCGAGCGAGCGTTGCACTGCGCACTCCCGAGGACGCAGCCTTCGCTCGCCACGACTGGCCTACGAGAGGTTATGTAATTGAGTAAATTTGCGCTATATTTAAAGGTCTCCTCGGATCGAACTTGAGCAGCCAGCGGCAGAGAACGCTCGCCGATGCCGCCCCGGAAGGAAAGGTGAGGCTGTTTCTCGACGTTCGTTTTAGTCGCCTTCCCATGGACCCGTCTCTCCTGCTTCAAAGTTTCGACATGCCCTTATCTTGTTTCAAGTACAGCAACAATAAACGAAAATTCCAGGTGGTGTTCGCGTTGTTATCATCCTTCTTTCTTTCGTAGAAACAAGGGGCGCCCCTGGCCGATGCGGATCGCATCTTTACGAACCTGTACGGTAGACATGACTGGCGGCTGAAGGGTGCCATGAGCCGCGGCGACTGGTACAAGACTAGGGAGATAATGGACAAGGGTGCCGATTGGATCATCAACGAGGTCAAGATTTCCGGCCTGCGAGGTCGCGGCGGGGCCGGCTTTCCCTCCGGGATGAAGTGGTCCTTCATGAGCAAGCCGTCCGACGGCCGGCCGAAGTATCTGGTGGTAAACGCCGACGAGGGCGAGCCGGGGACCTGTAAGGATCGCGAGATTCTGCGCCACGATCCGCACAAGCTCGTGGAGGGCTGCCTGATCGCCGGTCGCGCTATGGGAGCGTGCGCCGCTTACATCTACATACGCGGTGAATTTTACAACGAGGCGTCCAACATGCAGGTCGCCATAGCCGAGGCTTACCAGGCCGGTCTGATCGGTAAGAACGCCTGCAACTCCGGCTACGACTTCGATATCTTCGTGCAACGAGGAGCGGGTGCGTACATCTGCGGCGAGGAAACCGCTCTCATTGAATCCATCGAGGGGAAACAGGGGAAACCGAGGCTAAAACCGCCATTCCCAGCCGACGTCGGCGTGTTCGGGTGTCCCACAACCGTCACCAACGTCGAGACCGTAGCAGTGGCGCCTGTATGCAACACCGATACATTTACCCTTCTGTTACTTTGCTTACTTTATTCATTTAACGATAATATTATCCATACAGACGATCTGTCGCCGTGGTGGAGCGTGGTTCGCCTCGTTTGGACGTCCACGCAATCACGGAACCAAGCTCTACAACATTTCCGGGCATGTGAACAATCCGTGCACCGTCGAGGAAGAAATGTCCATCCCTCTGAAAGAACTGATCGAGAGGCACGCGGGAGGCGTAATAGGAGGATGGGATAATTTGCTAGGTGTCATTCCCGGTGGCTCTTCGACTCCCGTCATTCCTAAGAGGTAAGTAAAGAGATCCTCGTCCGACGATCCGATTACGTTCCGAGATTCACGGTCGAAAATTTTAGTGTGTGCGACACCGTCCTGCTGGACTTCGACGACCTCGTCAGGGTACAGAGCTCATTCGGCACGGCCGCGGTAATCGTGATGAACAAGCAGACGGACATAATCAAAGCCATCACCCGTTTGATAAGCTTCTACAAGCACGAATCTTGCGGCCAGTGCACGCCTTGTCGCGAGGGGATCAGTTGGATGCACAAAATACTAAAAAGGTGGGCATCGACAGCTTATCTCGTTCGTAAAGAGATTCTTATCGTTATTCAATTTTTAACGATTTTTTTCATAGGTTCGTGGAAGGTAACGCCGAGATACACGAGATAGACATGCTATGGGAGCTTACGAAACAAATAGAATTACACACGATATGCGCTCTGGCGGACGGTGCCGCGTGGCCCGTGCAGGGTCTGATCAGGCATTTCAGGCCAGAAATCGAAGCGCGCATGAAGGAGCAGAAACGAGCGGCGTCAAAAAGTTGAAAACTTGAGCGATTTAGAAACAGAATCGGAGATTAGACAGAATATAACGGGAGGAGATAATTAGAGGAATCCCTGTAAGATTTTATATTTATTTTCGGTGCATATAAATTAATCTAAACGCAATAGTCACGATTCCCTTGTAACGATATTCTTCGAACCCGGGCTGACATCCATCCTGGAGGTTCGACTAATAAAAGAGATATAAGAGAACAACTTGGCTCTTTATATACGTGTATATACGTAAATTCTAAGTAGATGCTACTTACAATTATGTAGTAAGATCGCGCATTGCGCGAGTTTAAATCGAAAATATCGTAATGCTTAACGTTTATGTTTACGAAGGAAAATAAAACTGGTGGAGCAAAGTGCTTTGAAGCAAAAGTTTTCATTTAATGGCGGTCATTAATCGGAAACCAGGAGAAATAATCGTATTTCGAGCGCTTTAGTACGGTTTATGATACTATGCTTTAAGATTGGTTTAATTGCGTAATTATTTTAAGAAATTTATAAGTTCTAATCTATCCTACACAGATCGCAAGCGATCCATCTTACCTTTTCAAAGATGACACTCTGGAGTCTGGATGAAACAGCAGCCTAAGAATATGTGACTGATGTTAAAGTTTCGAGAGAAATATACGATCTCGGAGAGAGAAAAGATCGTATGCGCAAAAGTGTAAGAAGATTCGATTTATCCTGGAATATTCGCCGAGTTTACTCAGAGCCATATAAGACTAACATTTACCTCCCGCGTTTTCTTATGCAAACAGCGTGCTCCCCGTTACGCGGCTTTCGCGGGAATTATTTTACACTTCGCGTTGCTCTAAAAGTACTCGCCATGAGTTACAGCAACAGTAACGGCATCGACGATGAATTATGCGAAATAAATGATACGACTATTGAATGGAAAATATTTTTGACCGAACACCAAGGAATGAAGCAAGAGCCGGCCGCTCCTCCATGAATCATGCATACGATCCACAGTACTTACGAGCTCGGAGCGAAAAGCGTAAAACCGGGCACGGCACGTTCAAAGACGAGGATGTTCGCCGGCAGGTTTTATCGAACGATACTTTGCATTTATTCGTTCATCATACAAGAGAATTCACTAGCACTAAACGTTCCGCCGGCTACAATACGGATAATAATGTGACTTTAGATACGGTACAATGTGCGTATACAATACATATATACAAAAGCACGTTCGTTCGTTCCGCAGACCGTTGCGTCTGCTCTCCCTGTCCTCGGTTTCTCTCGCACTCTCTCTCGTTCTCTCCCGCTCTCTCGCTCTCTTTTCTCGCTTAGCGCCACTAAAGTCGGAACTGTCTTTTTCGCGTTTTCTCGAATTATCGTTAGTTTACTCTTAAATAATAGATTTAAGCTAGCCGTTACATTCTCGGGGTAACTCGCCTCCTTCGGCGAGCTATCCCGGTTGTGTTAGTAAGCGCACACACTGTCTTTTATGGTAGGTCCGTTGTGTTACGTTATCTCCGTCTCTCTTATTCTCTTTCTATGTATACATATATATATATTATCTATACCAAATCCATTTCATTTCGTCGCGCATTCGATATTACGTTTCCCTTTATATTCCTTTATTCATGACTCGCGGGCAGTGATGGCAAGATTAGTTTGTCCCAAGTGCTCGCTCCGGATTGAAAAAATATTTAGGCACGATACCAATACACATTTTCCTTGAACATTTTTAGGCACTAACCCATTGTATATATTATAACCAGCGTTAAACCTTAAGTAAAAAGGATAACTGCTTCTTCCAATAGTCGTATCTTGATCCCATCGAGTATCCGATTTCAAGAAGAATCTATCAAGTTAATAGCTACGCCAGCCATAAAAGCAATCGTCCCTAAGGCTCTCACGCTCTCGTTTCTAAACTAAAACTGGAAGCTATTCTAAAGATATACTTAGCAAACACACAATTTTCCGACCGTGTACTAAACGTAAAATTAACAGCGTATACGTCGCGCGGCAGTGCGAACTTAATTTAATTAAAATCTCGTTGATACGGCACGTCGTAGCGTAATAATCGTAGGTCATAGCACTTGTCGTCGAAGATTATCTTTCGGCAAGCATCCAGACACGGCCGCACGTGAATTGGCCCCGTTAGAAAAGAGTAGTGTCTCGGATTATGACGTTTAAGAGCCGAGGAGTCGCTAATCTCATCGGAAGGCATAGTAATCTGATGCATTCGCCGCGTCTGTAGCTTCGCCCAATCGTTTCTGGATCACTTCCCATCACTGCTCCACGACGACTCAACGGTCTCTCGACGCTAAAATACAGGCTCCGAAGCCCGCGTCACGCGCGAAGCGTGTTTTGTTGCTTTGGCCGTCTCTGTCCGCCGTTCTTGCACACATACACACACGTCGTGTTATCGCGCCGCGTGACGCAAAACAGACCGAGGGCTTCTTCAACATCGCGCGTATGCAGCACGATCGTCCTGAAATAAAAAAGCGCTCACGAAATAGCAATTTCTGTCGGATCGATCCTGCGGTACGCGAAACGGAGCGACGGCGGACGGGGACAGAGTCTGTGCAGCAACGTGGAAGCTGATGAAGATGAAGATGCACACGCTTCTCGCGTGTCTTTCGCGGCCTCCCGAAGACGGCACGGAGACGAGAGAACGGCGACGACTTGTATAATAAAATAAAACTATAGCACGCGCTTCTGTAGCTCGCTCTCGGATTGTACTTGTTGCAAAACCACCTTGTCCTCCTTCTCTGCGGCCCGACCGCGCGGACGGGCCCGCGCTCTTCTCGAGGCCGACGAAAGGATATCTCGAGATAGAGCGTTACATTATGCACGATATGATTGAAAGCTCGCTGGTCGCACGCTCTTTGGCATGATCATTGGCTGTCTTCCGGGCAAGATCACGCTTATTGTTGGAGAACCCTGCCGCTGGACCCGCGCCACCGCGCGCATTGGTTCCCCACTTTAAAATATCTGCCATAAAAATAGATGCGCCTCTATCGCGGTTTCCGTACGTCAGTCCCCTACCTATTGCCACTTCGGAGGATACGCTTCCATCTCCCTTCTTTCTTACTCCTCTTTCTCCCCCCCCCCCCCCCCCCTCCGTTGTCGCCCCGATTCCAAGGAGTCTATTCTCGAAACCGTGCGAAAGAGCATTTCGCGCACGTGTGAATGAAAATCGGACCGCCGCGCCTTCCTCAATGAGGAACGTACTCTCGTCGTCGGTGAACGTAAGAAATAATGCCGTTTACTCGCGCGGTCTCGAGAATACGATCGCAGTCGGCGGTGTCCTTCGGAAAACTTGGCGAACTCGGCGCGATAGGAGACTGACGATTACGAGTAACAAAGAGATACCATGTCGGAGAGATTTCCTCTAATAGCATTAATATACGATTAATACCGACACGTTTATTTCTCTGTTCCTCTCTCGTTTAAACTCACGACGTTTCACGGTAATCTTTCATAACGAGTATATTAGCGATACACAACCACTATACGATAATACAGAAAATCGCAGGGCTTCGTTGAAATTGTTCCAAAGCCGATCCCCGCCGGGGATACCTAAATTTATCTCCCAGTTATAGCTGACTTCTGTCAAGCCAAAGTACTGATGCGGGTTTGATGCCAAAAGCAACAACGCTGCCGAATATAATCGATATCGCCTGTTCACTTCCGTCCGTCCGCAGTCAATCTCGAGTCAAATTCGATGCCATGACGGTGATTTACCGAGAACATCTCCCGAGAACGCCGGGATCGAGCGTCACATATACTACCGCGCCCCATCGTTTATTCTTGGATGATAAGACATTGCTTCTGCAAAGCGCTGGAATTTTGAGAAATGGATCGCTGCGGTATCTCCCGTGAATCAAAATGTTCCCCTAAGATCGGCGGAGTAACAGTCGCGCGAGCCGAACGACTTTTCGCGACTATAGAAAATAGACGAGAAACGCGCGGTTTTCCACGTTTCTACGTCATAAATCAAGATGAATGATACGATCCATCGAAATACCATGCCATCTCCGACAGATGCATCAATCTTCCCTTACATGTTAGGGGTACCTCGCTCCAGTGGCAGTGACTTTTTGACCGCCGCGCTGTTCATAAAAGCGGCCGAGACTATCGCGCTTTCCAGAACATACATTTGTCTCAGTCTGCTAGGAGACGTGTTAGCGCAAATAATTTTTATATACAATTTCTGTGCGTGCAATGTATCACGCGAAATCGGTAACCAATAATACGAATCTCGTCCGTATCACAATAAAAATTTAATCATATTCTTCCATTGCATATATCACGAATAAAAATAAAAATAGAGTTATCATCAGCATTTACCGCCTCGCTGTACGGCCGTATTTGTATCGCTAAAACATTTCGATAAATACTCCAATAATGTAATCACAGATCGCCTATATTTGTTACAATATATCTTTCTGATGAAGAAAAAAAATTATTATTTGTCATTAGTTCGGAAGCTACAACGAAGTCCTGCGACTTGTAAGATCCACATCGACCGACCGACCGTGCAAGAACATTCTTATGGCTGTTACGCGGAGAGAAACGATCGTAGGAACAATCATTGCGCCTTATTACGACATCTTGACGTGACTTTAATGCGTAACTGTACAAAGGCGCTCTAGGTTTGCTCGGAGAAAACGTGGTTGAGAAAACCGGAACATGCTCTGCGGCAAGACAAAAATAACAGTAATGATGAGTCTGATTTATTAGCTGGCTCCCAAAATCAGGACAGTTTTACGGTAACAGGATCGGTAACAACGCTTGTCTTTTGTCGCTATGATTAATCCACATAATAACGTCGCGTTTCGGATCGTTTCCCGCGCAAGATCGTCCGCACGAGGGATTTGCGCGCGACTCTCTGCCAGAAATATGTATATAACGGAACGAGAACGCGCGCGCGACGGGCGAACTTGCCGCGAGAGAACGAGCGGTGACATTTCTGCGCGTAAACGGCGGACCGTCGGAGAATTGGTTTCGCGATAACGCCAAGTTGTCGCGTACATATCGACGACGGCGAGTTTGCAGAAATGTAAATATCGAGCGACGTGAGATTGTTCCGGCAATCCCATTTCTCTCGGACCGCAGCACCCCGGAAAGTCCGACGGCCAAATTGCTGAGGGGATGCACGTCTCTGCTTGTCTACTGTGTGCTATGCGTTTGCGTGTATGCGTATTTGTCTACATGTACTTGCTCGCGCACGATGGTCAAGATCGCTCGTTGGCGGATGGAAGGCACGGGGTAAGGATATCAAAAGGGGAGGTCGAGACTCGACGACGGCAATGACGACGATCGCTCGCCGAGGAATCCGCGTGGATCGTCCTCGATCACGTCGTCCGAACTATCGATCGTCGCCGGTCCAATCGCTCGCCGCCCACGCGGGCAGTGGCGTTTCGTACTCCCATCCCGGGCCGCAGTAACGCCACGCGTGCAGATACATCACCAGGTCCGACGGCTTCGGGTCCCTGTACTTGACTTTGCACTCGTAGCAGTGCGGATCGACGGTGACCTTGTCGTTGGCGAAAGTGGAATCCGGCGGTTCCGAGCCTGTCTGCGTGCCCACGGTGACCTTGAGGGATTCCTGCTGCTGCGGCGGCGGCTGCTGTTGCTGCTGCGGCTGTTGCTGCTGCTGCTCGTCCTCGACCAGGCCCGGGGTGGACGACGGCGAGGAGCCGTTGTCCTTGTCGCTGCCGGAGCCCAGCATGCGCTCCTCCAGCTCCAGCTTCGGCTTGAACAGGCTCATGTCGGAATCGCCGTCCATGCCGAGCCAGTTCTCGGCGTTGTGGATGCTGATGAGATCCCGGACGAGTTCCTCGTCGGTCTTGCCGATGTTACCGCCCTTACCCTTGTGCGGACCGAATACCACGTGATTGTAGAGAGGGTCGTTCACCACGGGATAGCCGAGGTACTGCAGATGCACGCGGATCTGGTGCATGCGCCCGGTTTGCGGCTTACACAGCACCACCGACGACTTGCCGTTGTAGCTGAGACGCTTGAAGCGGGTGATGCAATCCTTGCCCTTCTCGGAGACCTTGCAGACGCCGATCTTGTAGGAGACGACCTCGATCGGCTCCGAGCAGATCACCTCCTCCTCGGGGAACTCACCCTCCACTCGGCACACGTACTGCTTGTGGACCTGGAATGTGGAGACACGACATACAACATCCAACACATGGAGCGATTACGCGGTCGTCGTCGCGTTCGCCAATGTAAGCGATCCCCGTCGTTCAACGACGGACGTGCGACGCCAGCTGTATAACGAGTCTATATGTTTTTTCTCGCATACCCGAGAGTCCCGGGACATACCGCTTACGCAACCAACCTGTCGATTTCTTATTTGGTGCTCCATCTGTCTTGCCTTCTTCGGCGTCCTGCCGAACAGGAGGATGCCGCTGGTCAACCGGTCCAGCCTGTGAATGGTCCTGAGGTTCTTCAAGTTGTACTCCTTCGCCAAGATGAAAACCACAGTATTATGCCGGTAACGACCGCACGGATGCACCTGCGAACAGAGACAAGTAAAACATTTTATCCTCGCATCTTCGGGCTTCGTTTATATTTGATATGCCTTGAAGCGCTGAGAGAAAACGAGCTGTTTCAAGAATGTATTGTCCAAATATTAGAAAAGAAATCCGAATGTACCGGAAAAGGAAAAAATCCAGACTATGGCCGGTATTCATAGTCGGATCTTATTTCAAGACTATCTTAAGTAATGTCTTAGGATGCTAATACGGCTCTGTGATTGGTTCATGTCATCTTAAGATTGTACCTTAAGACGGTCCTAAATATAAGATCCGACGATGAATATACCGGCCTAACGTAGCTTCGTTCCCGAGTTCAAGGCACCTAGTAATTGCATCTTCAGTATTTCACGATAGACCTTTCATCGGGTAACCAAGAATATCTTCAGGAAATGAGATGTGGACGGTAAATTTACGGAGCTTACACTACTTAAATGTGCTCGCGTGTCTATCGGCATGTGGCCAATGTAAATTCGATGTAGGAACACACATACATAAGTATACACGCACACACACATGATCGAGCACGTATGCATCCGTGCAAGAACGATTGACCCATTTCTCCTGGCAAATTCGGGACAAAAAGCAATCGCGCCCACAAAGGAGGGTCGATTCATCGTTTCGAATCGGCATGGCACAGGAACGGGACGCGCTTTATGCATTCCGGCCGACGATGCGGATCTGCATTGTAGGTACAACGACCAGCCCTGGCTGACTAGCTGGCGGATCCTATCGGGCTCTTCCTGGCTCGATAAGTCCGCGCGCGTCTGTCAGCACCACGTATGCACAATAATACACGTCGGCTATCGAACGACTTGGCTTCCAGCGACTCGGCGAACCGCTACAATAATAATCCGGCGATCGAAGGCACTTTTCTACCTGCCGCCGCAAGAATTTCACACCTTCCGCGTATACTCCTCTCCCGTCGCGGAATAAATTTCAAGAACTTGAAGCAAGCGAACGAATCTCCAACTTTTAACGCTGACGTATGCATAATGAGTTTTTCCGGCGTACCTTCTCACGCAGATTCCGGAAAAACGTAATCGAATTTCTTTTCTCCATCAATGTTCTTTCAATAAATAAATACAAATAAATGTAATATTGAAATTTTAATAAAATGTGACACAGTGCATCGCTATTAAGATGACTTACGTCCATTTTTATCAACGTAGATCAACTTTAATCTCAGTTTAATTGATTTTCTATCTTTTTCTAGTTTTAAGAATTAGAAAAGGATAATAAGTAAGAGATTGAAGTTAATCTACATTGCTAGAGAGAAATGGACATTATGTCTATTTCCACCAACGTAGATTAACTTTAATCTCGGTTTAAATTACTTTTTATCTTCTTCTAGTTCTAAGAATTAGATTAAAGTTAATCTGCATTGATAGAAATGGACATTATAGAATTAATACGAAATGTGAAAAGCTGAAAATGTGAATGATTTTGTTATTGCCGTAATCTACTCGGGGGATCTACGTGAAGGGAACGAGGAAGCGAAAGCGGCACGACGAAGTCGTTCTTCGCGATTGCATAACGGTTTTTAACGACGTCTGCGCACGAAAATTAATTCGGGCCGATTGTCAGACGAGGTCTCGTCGCGGCTCGCGGCAGGGCAAGGATGAAAAAAGATACTCGAGAAAGCGGGGGACGGACGCGAAAGCGACCATTAAGTCGCGCATCGCCCTCGCGCTCGCCGAGTACTACCTACCTGCTTGCGCGTCGGGATTATTTTTGCATTAATGCTCGGCGGTTTTGTTGCGCAAGCTCTTGTTAACGATCCCCTGCCGAGGACGCGGCCACCGGTGACATTTGAGAGAGGAAAAGTGGCGGAGAGCTCGCTGTATTTATCGCCGAGCGAAGTCTCACGACTCTTGTCGTAGGAGAATAAAACTTGCAACCACCGTGCGCGGTGTTGCACACAGCTAACGGTTTTCCGAGGAGCGAAAACGAGAAAAGCGAGAACGGAGCAGGGAAAAAATATGAAGATAAAGAAAGAGTACGTTAAAGTCTCGTAAGTCGCGGGCCGTCGTCTTTTTGGAGACACTTTGGGACGCTTTATTTTCTCAGCAGGTGTACACGTCGACGCGCGTTATAATTAATCGTCATGGATTGAAATAACCGAGACGAAAATTGCCACGAAATGGAAAACGAAAAGGGGCAGTTAAAGCTCATTCCGAGGAGACCATCGTAACAGTTAATTTGCGCCAATGAATCACTGATATCGCCGCTTTAATAACATCGCGGTATTGCATTTACTACGAAACGACGCGGTGCCTTCTGTCCTTTACCCCATGCGTTTTTACAGCAGAGTCCGCGAGGAGTCCGACATTATCGCGGAGCGGCAATAATAGCGCGGAGTAAATTATCCGTGATTTGCGAGCGTCGTAATGCGCGCGATTAACATTTTAATAGTGAGTTTTATTCGCGCGGTCGCGCGACGCCGTAGTGCATCGGCGACCGCGGGACATTTATACGAGTCGCCTGCGTGCGCGCGTAAATTCTCTCCACTTTTTTCTTTCCTACACGGTTCTTTTTTTTTTTTCTGGTCATGATTGTTTCATGTCCCGAAGTGACCAAGAGAGACCGAGGTCGACCGAGGGCGACGTCGAAACGTTGCATTTTAAAAAGGCGAAGCTCGTCAGAGGCCCTTGGCATTTGACGCGTACATACATCTGTTAACCGCGTTGTTTTGTTAGTCGCCATCTGAAAAACGACTCGTTAACGGCGATTTAGTCGCCTTCCGCGCGTCGAGAAAGAAAAACAGAGAGAGAGAGAAAGAGAGAGAGAGAGAAAGAGAGGAAAATACAGGAACGCTAACGAAAAATCAGAAGATCGTGCTGGAAGGAGCGGAAGTCCGCGCGCGTCCCGGTTGAGACACACTAGAATTTAATTTGGGGGGTGCACTCAAATATGTATATTTAGACAAAGCGATGGAAAATTTCATCAGCGAGAGTGCAAAAGAGAATAGACTCCGGAAATTCTAAATTTAACGGCGATGGGACCTTAACCCGCGGGAGCGTGCTCCAGGAATAATATTTTCAGCAAGGGCGGTCACATAGGCTCATAAAGGTGGCTTCTGGAATTTTTCAAGTGAGCTGAAACGAGAGCGGGTTTCCAGCAAATAAAGAGCAATTTGGGCTGCGTGGAAACTATCGAGGGGACCATGCAAGTGTGTGTATGTGCATGCGTGTATGTGTATGATATTTTCGTGCAGTACGTTGGACAATACGACAAACAATTTTTTGGCAGTACAGTTCTGGCAGTACACCACTTACAGGGATGGAGGCGGGCTTGTTGACCACGACGACGTCCTCGTCCATGTGTATCACCGTGATCGGCTCCGAGGTGACAGGCACCTCGTGTCTGCAACACACCAATCGCAACCAGCTTAACGTGGCTTTGTTCCGTTTGCGCTTACACGACTCGCACACACGCACACACACACACACACACACACGTACGTGGTGCACGTACGTAGACGTACACGTATGCACACGCACACACGCACGCGCGCACACAACACACACACACACACATTCGTACGTACACGCGATAGACGCATCGAAATTCTGGATAGTTCTCGCGCGAGTAGACAGTACACCCATGGGAAGTACTGTCGGCCGACTTGGATTGAAGCTAACCGATAATCAAGTCCGACGGGTTAGGTAATTACCGTAATGTCGAGGAGAAACGGCGGCGCGCCGCCGCGCCGGTCGAACGCCGATTGATAGTCGCAGACCGGCTTATAGCGATTCGACAATCGGCAATCAACACCCGCTGCGCCTTTTCGCGATTCTATTCACGTGCGGATCGATCGCGTACACTGAGAAAAAAATTATTTGGATTCAAAAAAATATTCATTAGGTGGCTCCTAACAGCTCATTTACTTAATATAATACACATATTTATTTAGAATTAGATGAAATATCGAATTCTAAGATATTTTATCTAATTCTAAATAAATGTTGTATTACGTTAAGTAAATAAGCTGTTAGAAGCCACCTAATATTTTTTTGAATCCAAATATTTTTTTTTCTCAGTGTAGGTACATCGTCCACAAGAGGCGGAAAAATCGCGCCGATTGCGTTTCTACGCGTGCAAAAAACGCGCAAGGAGCGGACGGGTTGAGAACAGCGCGTCGCGGAAGTACAGCTGCGCTTTTATCTAAACGTTAAAGGTAAACGGGCAAGGAGTGTTCCGCGAGGTGAGACGGAGAAACAACGAAAGTGGGAGCGAGAGAGGAAAAGGAGGGAAGGGTTGAAAAACCGAAAAAAAAAAAGAAAGACGAAATAAATACGGCGGGTGGATGCACGTGCATGCGGCGGCCCCAATTATGAGTTCCATTTACCTAATGCATTTTCACTCCGCAAAACTACGGTCGCGCCCACTACGTGTCCTATGCACGTGCATTCTCTCCGTGCGAACAATAAGGAGACCGCGGCCAAGAGAAAAAAAAAACAAGTGCGATAGAAAGAGAAAGAGAGGGGAGAGAGAGAAAGAGAGAGCCTTCGGCGCATCGAGATTGGATTTGCAAAATCTTTCCCCGTCACTTTGCAAAGTGCCTCATTCGCGATAAATGGCGTTTGCGATGAAGGCCCGGATAGCTGCGAATATCGGATAAAACACGTGACAAACAGAATTCAATTTGGCGAGCAAGACGTTCGTGAACTTTATAAATTGCGACACCGTGGTGAGAAAATCCCGGGAGGGCCGCGACGCGCGCACCTCTCGAAAACTAATCGCGAATCGATGCATCGTTAGCTCCATTCCCAGTTCTCACGCGTGAATCGCCTCACCGGAACAGATCCGGCGAGTCGCGTAGACGTTGGGTGGTGGTCGCTAAGATCACGAGAGATGTTATTAAATCATAAAAGTAGATCGGGGGCAAATTTATATAAGTAATGGCATTTCATAGCTGAGCTGAGAGAAGTTTGCTCCTCGAAAATGTAAAATTGTATTCCTTTCGGCGGGTATTAATCTAATCACCCAGGATTTAAATAATGGAACGCGATTACACGTCGACTCGTCGTTGTATCTCTAAGGTCGCCTTGTCATTATTACGTGCATTACATTGACAAAAAAATCACGATGTTAGTCACGCACTATATTCTAATCCTTTTAGCACTGCTCTATCGGTTACGCACAAATATCTATTGTTCCATTTCCCTTTCAAGCGCAAGATAGAAATCATTGATAAAACGATAGATACATGTATACTTATCCCTGAGGCACATAATCGAGTGCCTCTTACAGTCTCATTCGACATATTCCTCCGTTTCCATGTCCTCGGATTTTCTTTAGGGAAAATAATTCATGCTTCGCAAGCGCAGACGAGCCGAAATATATATATACTATATACATATACAAAATCGAGAATAAGCAACTTCTATCTTCCAATTGGCTGACACGATATTATGCAACCTCACAACGAAAGGCAATAAATCGCTTCCGTCTCGTAAATCACATTTCCGCTCCAACATTTCGGGCTCGCCGCTCTCAAAGTATCTCTTCGCTGTGCATACGCGTACACACAAACACGTATCCGCGCCGCCGCGCCGTACCCTTAAAGTTCGCGACGGAATTTCGAGGCGTGTCACGTGAAGGGAACATTAAATCATATATATTCCGTCCCGTCGAGATGGCGTCAGATAACACGTTGCGCTCGTCGCGAAGTGTAACGATTCTCTTATCCTATCTTTAGTGACACTGGCAACTATTTCAGAGGTGCTTTGCCGCTTTCAGATTCGCCAATTAAATTTAACAAATGGAAACTCGACGGAATTCTCCATTTGTCAGATCATTCTTATTCTATAACCAAGGTGGTAACAATATTAGTGAAGATAAAGTTAACGTTATGACAAATAATATATGATATTATAAAATGTATGGAACATCCGCGTTTTCTATCTTTCAAGTCCAATTGACAAAATTATTTGATACGCGAAAAGTCGGTCTCACATGAGAGCCGCAGCTCTCTCTCTCTCTCTCTTTAGATATCTGAAATTCTGTCATTTTTCTAAAAGCATTCTCGAGTTAACTATATCCATTAAAATGTCGCGTGCCACAGTTCTTCGCCTATCCGTCTCGCCGTCTCGTTCCTCGCGTGACATTCGAAAGGTGCGACGACGTAACAATCGAATCGGTTTGCGTGCCGCTCGACGTCGTGAACGCCGGCGACGTCCTAAGTGCGACTTCCAAATTTAACGCGGGTCACATGCCGCAGCGACGCACACGCGCAAGATATACGCGCGCCGAGAGAGGACAGATCGCAAACGAGCAGTGATGCAGGAGCGCGACGATATATTATTGCGTACCCCCGCGAGGAGCGCGGGGGAATTATTGTTCGCTGGTTCGGGGCAAGGCGATGCCGACGGCCTACCGAATTTATTTTCGGCGTGGCCGACCGCAATAAACGCGCGAATCCGCGAGAACGCGAGTCCGGATGATCGACGACGCGACGGAGAGGAACGCGTCAAATACCAGTCGCTTTGACAGATTCCTTCGCGTTAATTTAAACACGTGCGAGGACGCGACGCGACTGACAATGAGAGAAGCTGCGGGCGGAAAGATCGCAGATTCACTGGACCGATCTCGTGTTATGCGTGGAGTCATTTAAAGAGGTTTTGAACAATTAACCAGGATGTATATGTGACGCGTGATTGCGTTGTCACGCGCGTGTTGCATTTCCCACCGCTTCGACGCGACGTCGCGGATGAGAGATATGGACACGTTAATTGCACCGTCGGGTCACACGAGAAAGCTTGCCGAATCATTATTACAGCGCGTATAACGCTTTCGCGCGTGTATTTTCGGCGGTCCGGGCATAGGTATATTTCGCGACCGCGACGCGCCCGGTTGCGAATAAACCGACGAAATCAAGGAAGCGTACGGAAAATGATTTTATAATGAGGGAATTTTGCGTGAATTTCGGTTGCTCCGCGCGTATGTGTTAGCTAGTTCTATATGTGAATCGAATAATATTGACTCTACCTGCGCGCGGTCGACGTTGATGCATCGGGGCGTCCGATATTTTCCGTTTAAAACGAATGTTTATTTTGCCGATTTTAAATTCTATGCAGGGAATCATATGCAACGTCTATTTATATAAATATGCGTTTGAAACGTGTCACAGCTCCATTACGCTTTATTTTTTTACCGCACTATTTGATGATCAAATGTGTGTAGAGATTTACGTTTACTGTAAACAGGAATGTTTATATGTAGAATTATACGTAATATACCTATATATATATATATATATATATATTTCTATATTATACGTAATATACCTATATATATAAAAATTAAAAAAAATTTTTCCGATCGCTATTGCATTCATACTAAAATCATTTGCTATTTGATTTTAATAGGAAAATTCAAGTGCTCTGCGGCACGTGTTAAAATTGAGATAGGAAGCTGCGCTTTTGCACAGATTTTTTTTTATGTATTTCAAGCCTTTCAAACCGTTCGAGCAGTCAAAATTCGAAATTACCCTTTTTAAGGACCACTCTAATATAAATATATATATATATATATATATATGTATATTTGCATAAATTTCTATATTATACACTCCTACATTGTAACCAAATAATATTGACTCTATTTTCGCAATCACGCATTTCGCTATGCGAATCGATGTTTGCGTAATCCAACGTTTATCGCTCTTTATTTTATAGTGCGGAAGGATATGAAAATTTTTTATCAGCTTTTCACGATCATCCGTGTGCGTTCGCGCGTCCACGTACTTGTCAAAAAAAATTTCCAGCGTAATGGAGCTCGCGCATGCAATCTGCACAGGAGCGCGGCAAACTGAAAAGCTTGCAACATCAAAATTTCAAGGCGCATAATTTCAGTGTAACAGCATCAATGGTATGTACGTAACGTTTGCCATGCGAGGGGAAAAGCTATACGCGTCGCGTTACGCGATCGCGATACGCGGTCGCCGTCGACCCTGCGCGCATTCTAATTAATATATAACTTACATAATTAATATATGAATGTAATCGCGTCCCGGGTCCCACCGCTAGCCCCGTCGCGACCGATCATAACGGCAAACAGCGAGGGAGAGAGAGAGAGAGAGAGAGTAACATCTGGCTCCGCTTGTAATTGTATCACTCCGTGTTTCGGAGCGAAGCCGCTTCCGAGGAGATTTCGCCGACTCGGCTAAATTTATGGTAACGATATTCTAACGAAATCAACGCGAGTCGCCGTGGGAATTCACCGACGATCAACTTTTACGTAACGAGTCATCATCGGCCGCCAGATTAGATCTCCGTTATGAAACATCGGTCGAACCTGCCCGTTAGTTTTTGCTACATGCATGAATCTTCAATGCGAAGAGATTTTTTGAAAAGCTACATGAGAAATATCCGTTCAATACTAATGCTATTTTCAGACATATTAATTACCGCATCTTTATTTATAATTCTAATGTCTCTATCGCAAAATCGTTACCCCAGCTGTCATTTAAATTAACGACGTATTCAATAAAATCGCGACCGTTCATCGAGAACCGATGTAACTGGGTACTACTACCTTCCGCTGTGGAAGCAGTAACAGCTTCATGCATGAAACATTGATTCGGTCCGATACGCTTTGATGTGTCAAAGCGATCTCTGCTTATCGTAGAGACCGCAGCTAGTGACTATTCGAATTCACCCGCACGAACTATCAAGTCCTACCGGGACGAATGTTCGTACAATGAATAACGTGATTATCGAGAAACAGATCGGCCAACTAGACTGACTTATATCGGCAGTTAATTGTCTACTCGTCGACGTCGATTTCCCGTAAGATCTTCCAGTCAGCTATCCAACTCCACTGCAATTATCTCGGTTAATAATAACGACATGATAACGATATGATCCGAAACTGTATACTGTTATCTGTAATAATCAGAAGTACGTAGTCAGCTATCTAACTCCGTTGCGATTATATCTCATTGTCAGTTAATAATAATAACGATATGATCTGAAACTGTAATCGTCATCTGTAATAATAATCAGAAGTTTTTTTATTTCAATGAGAGTTACGTATGGATAATGCTTTAATTACTAATGTTGTATGTATAATATATAATTATAAAAATATATTTCTTCTAATACACACAGGATGGTTCTGTATATACATTAAACTTAATATCTATGCTGATTTTGATGCAATCTTATTTTATCGCGCGATCTATACAACTCTTCTTTATTCCCGCAATTCTCCCGATTGTCCGTAGAAAGTCGTTCGGTTATCTCTCGAGAAAGGATTTTTCCCGGGGCTAATTAGCTACTTTCTGAAGTAGCATCGCGCGATCTCGCTTCGTTAGGCCCAAACAGACAGGTCGATTTCATGCCGCGGTTAAATTTCCCAAAGGCACAAAGGACCGCGCGGACGTAAAACGATTATCGAGCGCTCAAACCGCGGGATAGATTTCGCCCCGGCGAAGTTCAGCGGCAAGCAAGTAGGTCGTTAATTCCGCCGGATTGCAGGCGAATCCCAGGATCTTGTCACGGCGGAATGCGCTCTCGAGACACACCCCGGAAACACTCGGAATTTAGACAGGAGATCCCGGCTCCAACACGGACAGCCATGTCGCGAAAGGAGCAAGACCGATTGACATAGAAGACCGTATAGGGGAACGTGGCCGAGTTAATTGCAGTTAGAAACTGTCAAGTTCCGGGACCTAGGCTACCTGGCCTAGATCGCTCTCGAAAAATACTATAATGCCGTGCACATGATTGTGGCTACGTTGCATCGCGTAAACTTTGACTTGAACGTGATCATTATGTAACAGTTAACGTTACCTCTCCTTCAATCGTTTCTCTATTAGTGACGTACGTGACTACCTACCCAGACAGCACCACGCATACTTTTTACCACTGTAATATTCATAAATAAAAGTGATAAATTACATTTATCACTTTTATTTATCAATAATCTTTTATAAAATCAACAAATCCATGATGAGAGGTCGTTGAGTGTAGATGAAAAACTGTGCGTGTATACCGAACCATTCTCTCATCTCGAGCACTAATAAATTTCCAAATAAACAAAAAAAACTTATACATACGTGAATGTTAAACTAGTGCACTATATTATTATCTATATATAAGAAAAATGTAGAGTATCATATATGTAACATGGTAGCTACATATATAAATATAACTATAAATTAAAACCATTTAGTGTATATCAGAATTATCAGAGTATATATCTTATAAAGACTATGTTTTTTATAAAAATTATTTTGTTCACTATTTCTGAAACATGGTTTTAATTTCTCATAAAATAAAATCGTATTAATAGATACGATTAATATGTATTATATCTAAGAATAACTTTATAAAATTATGCTTGAGCTTTAGGCAATTAGTAAAATATAATATAAAATGATGGATGGACGTGTGACTTATAAATTAACATACTGCAGAGAGAACATAAATCAGAACATAAGACATCTTTAAGACATCTTTAAAACGTCTCGTGATATGATGTTTAAAATAATGATGTCTTAATGACGTCTTTAAGACGTCTTATGTCCTAATTTTGGACATGGTGCTGTCTGGGTTAATATACTTAATTGCATTTTATGTGCAGTAAATTGATAACACAGTCGTAGGATTAATTTTCGATGACATAACGTTCAATGTAGCTAAAAAGACTTGTTCTCATATATATACCACATATTATACAAGAAAAATAATCTCCCAATTTTACTCGCTTAAAATAACCGAAAATGCCAGACATACTTATTCAATGCTCGATGAGACGATATCCGCCGGTTGTTCAACGTCGCCGTGCAGACGAAAGTGCTTCTGACATATCGTTAGGAAAACGAGGAGACGGCGCAAATGCAAAGACGCAAGCAGATTATGTCAACCCGATGGGTCAACATCACGGACTCCTTCGCGACGCGGCCGCAGTGTCGAATTAGAATTTCATGAGAATCCTCAATTAGTTTGAGCGTGCATAGGCAGCTCGTCGCGCACTCCTAGACACACAGACCGTAAGACGAGGCGGTGACTTCCTCCGGTAATAGACGGCGTCCCCCTTCTCGCCAATTTCAAATTACGTCGTGACCGCTAAATCTACCGAGAGATTAATCCATCGCAAATTATACGTTAGCCGAGCGCGGTTAGCCACCGTGAGAAAAAAAGCGTTCCGCGATGGAGAGAGGGGTAATCCTCTCCTCTCTCCGCCTAATCTCCACCTCTGGAAAAAGACCGTCTTATCGCGTTTTCTCACGATCCTAGAATTGGTACATAATAAAGTACCCCTCGCATTCGCGATATAATCGCGCGTGTCAGAAAATTCAGACATTTCTTTTAATTTCACTTGCAGAAATACGCCACCCCTCATACGGATACATTTAGATAAGCGATTTATCAGTTCTGCCACATCGCGTAAAATTATTCAATTTTCGCGCGAGCTAGCCGGAAGAGAACGGGAGTCTTGGCGAAACCGAAGGCTTTACGAGAGCAAGCGGTGCGGCGCGGCGCGCGGCAGAGAGACGGCGCGGCGGCGGGTGATGCACGGGGGTGATAGAGAAGCGTGTCGCGGGTCGAGGGCGCGACTGGAGGTCCGGCGACAGGTTGATTTATTAGCGTGGACCGGGTGCACGATGGTATCGGGACGGAGGTTGGAGGTCGGGCACCTCCTTCTGCGCTTCACCCTTGTGTCCGCAACACGTACGTAAGGAGAGCGCCCGCAGGTGTCCTGCCTTATCGCTCGCAGATCGCGCATGGATTTCCATGTTCTAGTCCAGGGGTGCATGGCGACCGGAATTTTCAACGACGTGCCTGTTAATTCTAATTTATATCCTCGCCCGACGCGAGTAAAATTCGCGCGAGATCTCACGCTCTCTTCTTTCATCGCGCTTTCTTCGCACTCTATAGTCTTTCGTCATTACAACATATCGCGTTACGTCGCGACTTTAAATTATATACGTTTCAGTTGCGCACCCCTGCTTCCCTAGCTTCTTGCACCGCCACAACGTCATGCGTCTTCGCGATCGATCTTCGCGCTGATTACCCTCCGCTCGTGACTCGGCCAAATCCGCCTAGAGTCGATCAGAAAGCGGATATTAACCGGATTACTTCTTCAACGAACGTTACGAGCGGCCCGGGTGCATTCCGTTCCTCAAGACGTCTCACAAGACGTTCCGCGAGATGTTCCGCGAGGAGATGGCGATGGTGACACGATCGATATTGCGAGAAGAAGCTCGGGAAGATTAATCGTTTGGAAGGCGGAGAGACGCGCATCCTATTCTACGCGCCGTTTACGTTGCCGATGCATCGACGGGGACCAACTCTCCTGCGAAATTACACGGCGCTCACGGTGAAGCGGATCGCTCGCCTACGGAGTACGGAGAGGCTCTTCCGGCTAATTGAATCATCCCACCTAATTTCCCGCATCACCGGGAGGGACGCGAGAGAGCGCTTGTAACAACGTAGGTAGTCCCGGGGAACGTTCCGAGGAACGATCCCGGAATGAAGGCCCGGCGGCGAGTGCGGAGAGCTCGACGCTCGTCACGCCCACGAGTTTTCTCAAAAGACCCATTTGAGAGGCTATTCTGGACCATCGATCGCGGATATACCACGGATGTCGGGACATTAATTGAAAAATGGTAGCGGTAAACGATGCGTCTCTGCCGCTGAAGCCGCGTCCTCTCACAGAGCTGCACTTTTCGTCGTGGAAGCTATTACTTCTGACGATATACGACGAAAGCGATTCGCCATGCGTGGCGAAACCTTCAGATCTCTATCTCCGTTCCGCGAAGTTAATAATTAGCTACACGCCCACGGCCACGTTCTACAGATAATAATCGAACCTCCATGCAATTTCCATTCTATTTAACATAGACCTTCTGTTTCTTGTCACTTATAAATGTAAGAAAGTAAAACTTCTTCCCTGTTGCCCGCGGCGGATCAGGGACGCGTTTTTCTGACATGAATGACTGAAGAAAACGCGATAACGCGTGTCACGAAGAGCCTCTCACGTTACATCAATTACCGCGACTAGACACACGGCGATCGAGCGTTCGCGAGAATCGATTAACCCGCGTCCTCGTGAGGACTCGCCGTCGGCGATTCGACGTCGCAAACACCGCGTTGTTTACCAGGTGATTCACGGCTACTTTGGGAAGCGATTTCCCGGATTCGTGCGATGGGAATCGACACCGTCGACCGTGCCGACACGGTGATGGATGCCCGAACGGAACGCCCGGCCGGTTGCGAAAGATCTCGCGTTATCCAGCCGTGTCGCCGAAGCGCGATTGCGACACCCACATGATCGTGTCCTTCGCGTATCTGCACCGTCGAATGTGCCGAGCGACGTCGACGTCGGTGTCCTTCGAGGCATCGGTCGCCGTTTCAGCTTTCTCGCCCTCGAGGCGAGATTACCGAAGTCGTTTTTCCTTCGCGCTTCCTTTCCTCTCAGTCGCCGTGAACACCCCTCGAAGAACACGGCTATTGGAAGGGAAACACCGGGACTTTTCCTTCGTCCTCGGGTTACGGATGGCCCGAGGAATTTCACGGCAGTGATATCGAACGGCGATTCTCGAGCGGATGATGTCAACTTATAGTTCTCGAGAAAAATAAAACGGTACGAGAAACGCAATTTATAGCCAGGAGGCGCAACATTTTCGAAAGAAAGAATTTACACTGTTAAATTCGTAGTGTCAAATTGTATTCAATTTGAGTCACTTTTAACCATTTCAGGCCGCCACTGCTCATATTCAATATGTCGTTAATTTAACTAAAACAATATTAATTCAACTAAACCAATAGAGTTAAAATAAATACAGTTTCGTGTTAAAATAATAAATTTCGACACACATGGTAGTTGAAAATAACAAAATGGTATTTAACTCAAAATATTGGTTTGTGAATTTTATCCTTTAATATTTAACTGTTAAAGTTTTAACAGAATGTAGAAAAGCGTGAAAGAGAGTGCGTATAATTTTATACTTTAGATGATCAATTAGCAACGCGTACCAATGCGATAACGGTGTCGTCTTGAGGATATAATTATTTCGCAGGAACAATACAAAGTCACCGCACCGGTAACGCCAAGCGAGACATTTTCTTTCGCGCGAAAATTCACAGGCGGCCGCGAGCGTTCCCTCGAGCGCATCCTCGCCGTGAAATGCTCTTCTTCGCGAGCGTGACAATGGCGCTTGCGAAATTTTCGCACATGTACGTCACACACGCCGTAACGGTCGCGAGTGCATACCGAAACATGACAACAACGGCGTAACATCAGCGCAGGTGGTATTACGGGCCGGCAATTTATTTTCCATCCATCTCCGTAATTGTTCCGACTATATCGTAACAACAATCCACGGTCGTCCGCGTCGGTTCGGCGATGGTTGCTTCTCCCCATATTTGTATTCCGTCTTTATGCAACGCGCGCGCGTAACGTAATTGCTCCGATAACGTAAATAACGAAACGGGAGTCGTCGGTGGTTCGCCGCGTCGCGATGCAGACTCCCACGACTGCGACCTAGATCATACCTGCGATCCCGTTTTAATTGCGGAGTCTCGCGGAAAGACAACGTGTCTCGCGGTATCGCGCGGCGGCGATCGACGAGACGTTTCGAGCGATCGAGCGTTTTAATTGAAAAGAATCGCACGGTTAGTTCGCGTCCGAGAAGAGAACGCGGGGTTCCGCGTGAGGATCTTCCCACCTTATCTCCCAAATGCACCCTTTTCACGATTCCTCGATGACGTCACGCGATGCATCTCATTGTTTATTACTAGCAGCCGGGCGATTATTTTGTATACTCCGGGCCTTCTCACCCGATTAACTTCGCTCACCCATCGGAAACTCAATCGACGCGCAGAAACTCGCCCGGAGGCGAGTTTCATCGCCGTGCAGCTTGCATGACGTCGCGTCGACGTGAAAAATCGACGTGAAAAGGAAGAAAAAAAAAATATCGCTCTCGCGAGCAACGAATTAACTCTGGAATTTGCCATTTTAATGACGGCGGAGACACACGGCGAAATGTAGGACACGAGTGGCCTCCGCGTGTGGAGAGCCTCGCAAGCGCGCGCTCGACTGAAAAGTACAATTGCCAGGATAATTGCCTGGAATTAGCATGCAAGCGGACAAACTGTATTAGCGGCGCGCGAGACGTGAAATAATTTAATTCAGCTTCCGTACGTCAGCGAGGACTGCCGCACTCGCGACGAATGGCGCGACGACGGAACGAGAGAGAGAGAGTTCATATTTCATTCACTTCTTTTTTTCTTTTTTCCTTTCCAATTCGAAATACGACGCGTTCATCTTTGCGAGACGTTCCCGACGGCTTCTCCGCGTTCTTATCTCGAATGACGGAGCAGAAGCTACACGCGGGCGCATCCCACCACGTTTCTGCGATTAACCGTGCCGATAGCGCGAGCCTCGTTGAGCGTTGGCGCGTTTAAAAACGCGCTCGAGAGCGAAAGAGCGTGCGTTCGCGCGCGCGCGCGCGCTCGCTCGCGGCATATTAGATTCTTATATATCCGTGCCAAGGATAATCACACGAGCCATGTGGTTCCCGGCCTCGTGCGCACGAGGAGGATTCACCGAGGCTCCTCGCTTATCTACGCCGCTCCGAGTAAGGAGAGGCGGATGATTTATGAGTTCGTTGGACCTACCGCCGCGCCATTCAAACGCACGCCATCGTTGCGCGCGTTTCCTGCGCGGTTACGTCGTCCTGGACCTTCGCAGATCGCGTCCAATCTTAGGGCCATGGCACATAGAAAAATTTAAGCATGAGTCAGACTTAAGCAGTAAGCAAATTGACCAACAGCTATCTTAAGTTTTTGAGAATACTTGATGTGACTTGAAGTTAATCGACGTTCAAATATTTTCACTCTTTGTCTCTTTCTAACTGTCGCCCTTAGAAAGGGACGAAGAGTGAGTTAACCTAAGGTTGAAGTTAACCGACGTTGGTAGAAAGTCTTACTGCTCAAGTTTTCCTATAATGTGCCATGGCCCTTACTTGGAAAAGCCAAGAGGGACGCACCGGGTCTCTGTCTCGAAGCGTCCCGAAATATTACAGGCGGCCACGACGCGCGAAGTGAGAGAACACACTCTCTCTCTCTCTCTCTCTCACTCTCTCACTCTCTCACTCTCTCTCTACCTGCTTCCGTCCATCTTCCCGCATTACGAATAACGGACGCGCTCTGGCGTGCGCGGTTAAACCGTTTATACGCGGATTATGCATTTTAGACTTCTGTTTCAAGCACCGCTGTAATCCCGGCACTAATCCGATGTTGCCCGCTTTAGCTGAGCCGGTTTTCCACGCATGCGTTTCCGTCTCGTCTAAATCAACTAAATTTGATCCGCATTAGATACCTCGCCGCATAATATAACGTAACGTGCAAACACACAGCTCGCTCCGGGCTGAGCTGTCGATCGCATTTCGTTACGTCATATCTCCCTCGGGCAGATATATACCCGCGGCAGATGAGAACGTGGCTCAAAAAATCTATGCGCGAAATAAGGATGATCCTTCTCAGCGCGCGGTATAGCTTGTCGATCACAATGATACATTGCATTCTGCGCGCGAGAGAGTGAAACAAGCTCTCTAAGCGGATATCCCGGAAATTCCCGAAATTAAACCCCGTTCTCTAATTTGCGCGCGCCTGACAAAGTTCGCCAAATTCCCGGGGCTCTTCTGAAATCAAAGTAAATTCCTGCGGAAGCTAACCTGGATTTATACGGGACCAATAGGCCCTCGTTAAATATGTACGCCGGTGCGCTCGCCCGACGTCGGCCGAAATTCCCGCGTCGACCGATAAACAAGCTCTACCCGCTGAGAAAAAGTGGATTTAAAGCGTACCGAGATACCCGACGTTACCGTGTCGTGCGCCCTGTATAAATGGATAAAGGAACGTGCCTTTTATCGAATAACATGTACAGCACTTTGGTGTTATGAAATGCCATTTTAAATATGCACTTGCAATCTACTAAATTCTATTTTTAAAAAAAAGGAAGAAAAATAGCGAGTAACGTCTGTCTTTTTTTTTTTTATTAGCATCACGAGATTGCATTTTCGCGACCAAATAAGCGGCGAACGGTTCGAAAATAGAAACTGAACTCACGTTTCGGTACAAGCGCAATTTTCTCCGCTTCATTCCGCAGCTCGACGCTCGATGCCGTCGATCGTCGCGATTCAATCGAACTTTAGTCACGAGTCGACGACGACGCTTTTCTCACAATAGTCACTTGACATTTTCCGCGAGAAGTCGCGAGGACAGGCCCTCGTGCCGGCGACAACGACGACGATGACGACGGCGGGTGACAAACGCTCGCAAAAAATCAATTGCACGACGCGAGGGGAGAACGACGGGAAGCAACGGGGGCCGGTTGCTTCCGGTGGAACGTTCACGTACCTGTGGACGACGTTAGCCAGGAGATCGTTGTGCCGTAATCTGTAATCGACGTCCACCTTTTGATAGTTGACCGTCAGGGTGCCGGCGCGAATACATCTCTCGTATTCCTCGGCTGGATGGGCACGGAATTCCCTCGCGAACACCTCCAGGATCTTCTCGCCGACCCATCGACCTTTCGTGAATGTCGTGAAGGTAAAGTAATAGGGATATACCTTACGGAGACCTGAAACACACAGACCAGCGCCATGGGACGACCGTGAAGATGAGGATAAGAAAGAGAAACGATAATTACTGCGAATCTCCCCGTGAGCCGTCTTTAAATGTCACGGGAGGTTTAACGGGCTATATTGGTTACGTTACGAAACGATTCGCGCGATTGCCGCGGGCACTCGTCCGCAATTAATCGGAGATTAGCATCCGAGTTGGCGCCTTGGAGCGTGCTCTCCAAGGCGAACGGGCGAACGTAAATTACGAGAATATATAAGTAATATCTTGGAAGCGCGGAGTCACATAATAAATCACATTGCGGCGTATTAGATAAAAAAAATGTCGCTGTTATTCGCGAATCCGTTACCGGTCGCGCCGCGCTCCAAGGATGATTGCTTTCGCGCGCGGGCAAAATCAACGTCAGGATTAACATAAAATCGATTGCATCTTTCTTGTTCGTATCTCTCTCGCCGAAATAAAAAGAAGAGGAAAAAGGACGTATTTTAAATTTCTGGAACATCCTGTTACTCCGATAGCGATTGACTTGGAGATTTTACGTGTGCTTCAAACGCTTTTCTTGCGCGCGAACCGCATTTATTTCCGGATTTTGTTTCTTCTCTCTCGCTCTCTCGCATTTAAGTGGAAATTAATCCGTCGGTTCGAATCTTCGTTACGCGTCACCTTCAAATGAGATTTTCGCGCAGAGAGGAAAAGCGAAGCGAGTCGGCAAGTTGATTAATAAGCCCGGATAAGAGGAATAATTTTCTCAGCTTTCTCGCGCGAGAGAGAAAGGATATCCCTGGACTTCGGAACGCGGGGTTAATGAAAGATATACAGCACTCTATGAATTCATGCCGCGCGCCGTATCACTCTCGCTTGATTGAATAATTTGATATCTTTAAAAATTATTCTTTGATATACTCGTATATTATCCCACCCATGTTCTTCCGTCGTCCTACGTTGTCGAGTAATTTTATTAGTCACGTCGGTACGGAAACAGTTAAATCGAGTGGCGTAACGGACGTAAACGTACTGTTCGGCCGTTACCGGCTTAAGAGAGATACTCCTGAGAATTTTACGACCCCGAAATGGCTTCCTTCATTGTCCATCGGCCATTCTGAAAGTAGTTCCCCCACGTTTCGAAACGTGCCATGTCTCACGAACATGTCTTTCGCTTTGGGACTCGTGTCGAGCGATTTCCGTGCTGTTTTCCGGTCAGAGAAAAAATAAATACCGCGAGAAGGCTTGATTAATATGCCGTCGCACGTCCAGTCGCGTCAAAGGCGCTCTTTTTCCAATACCACTAGAATGCCCGTTGTTTAAAAGACGGCCTGCCTATAGGGGATTAATGAACGTCTGACATTTGAAATGAAAAGAGCATGGAATTACTCCGCGCTTCATATATCGCGTTTGGCATAAATGTTTCGTTAAAAAAAAAAAGAAGAGATACTTTTATCCAGTCTCCACATATATTCCGACGGATTATTCCGTTACTGTCGCAATTTTCAACTATACATCCGAGGCGGAAAAATTAATTTATTCCGGCTAAAGTCGAGAGTCCTTGCGGGAACAGAAATAACGGGAGTGCGCGCATTACACAAAGACTTTTCAAGTGGTCGACGAAGAAAAATTCGAGGCGGAGAACAAAAACGCATTCCCGTCAAAGAGACCGCACGCGGTTCTACTCCGCCAGATGAGCTGGCAGAGGGGCTGACCTTTGTGCGAGATCGAAATCGACGCGCGTAGAGAAGATCCTGAATAAACAGGAAACAGTTTCGCGAAGGAAAGAAAAACCCTCGTATTCTCGCCCGGCTGAAGTTACTTTAATTAAATTGCCTTCGGAACGTCAACGACGGTACTCGTCGCAGCACTCTTCGCCGGAACTGAAGGAGGCGGAGGTCATTTGACAATCGAGATGTCTCGAAAGAGCTAGCCATGCTCTCAGAGCGTTCGGCACGGACCGAGTGAACGATTGATCCCTCTCGGGCTCTCGAGCTTTCGAGGAATGGAACCATCGGGACGCGCGGTCGTTTAGCCAAGAGCTTCTCGGAGAAGCGGAAGGAAATCGTCTTCGCGCATACGAGGGAAAAAAAGAAACAAGCTCGAAAGAGAGTAAGAGAGAGAGAGAGAGAGAAGAAAAGGGAAACGAGCAAGAAAGGAAAAAAGAAGATTAGGCGGTCTGCTTATAGACCGTAAAGAAGAGAGCTTCCCGTCGATGTCGTCTCGCTGAGAAATATATCATCTTCAGAGAGGAATTCGCATTATGAAGACGTCCCAGAAGTATATACGTTGATATGAATTGGTAATAAAAAAGTTACTACAACACTGTCGTCGCACGCTACATCGAGCATCTCTCCTTTCTCATACAATAACTGTATAACAAAATATCCTCGAATTAATAAGAACGTAAGAATTACGAAGTATCATCCAGTAACGTTGCAATTAACCGTAAAAACTCGCCTTTCCCTCGGTTCGTTTATTCTCAGACGATCGTGGATTCTATCAAATCCTTCGTACAGCCATGGCTTAAAGTAATTACGACGCTATTACACACCAATGGGACACGACCGCCGTATTCATTGCAGCGGGCCAGTAATTGCCTCCGATGTCGAGCTTGTTCACGAGACCCCCCCGACATCTTACCCCCCGACAACCGCAATACTTTCTTACTCCCTTTTGTTTCTCCTCGGCATCGCTCGCAGTATCCCCGTCCTCCGCATTTTGCTCTGTAACATCATCCGCGCGCTCTCGGTTTCCCGTCGATACTCCGCGAAACGGAAAATCCGTCGGCACGCCCGCAGAATTTCGCTCCAGAAATAACTTTTCTCGTCGATGGCGAGATATCCTGATCCTTGCATCTTGCCGATATACATAGGAATTGATTTTCGAGAAACACTGAGCCGGAAAATGTCTGATGCCAAGATGCAAGCGATTTGAGAGAAGGAAGAGTTTTCGAGAACTTAGGTGTAAAGTCGCTGTGATTCGTAAGATCGTTCTATTACTGCTATTCAATATCGTTTTAATAATGTCTTTTATATTTCATATATTTCAGCTAATTTTCAAGGTAAACTTTCATGAAATTAATCATCGAGATATTCGCGGAGAATGAAAGATATGACGAATATAAACCGAGATTATAGTTAACCGAACTGAAATCAGTGTTTAAATTATACTTCCAGAATAGAATACTCAAACTTCACTATATCTTATTTCCAATGTTGTCAAAATATGAAACAATTGCTATAATATAATTAGATTTAATATTAAATAGTCACTAAAGATTAAATCAAGTTCAAAATTCCTTCAGAATACAGCGTCCTACCCTGCATTTTATTCAAACTCTCACTCTAAGGGCAGCTACTAATTTTGTACAAAACAGAAGTGATTCCTGTTATCGATTATCGGCCGCATCGGGCCGTGCTTTCAGAAAGTCAGGGGGAAACGAAGCCGCACGTCTCGTCGTGAGTCAGCTCACGGGGTTACGGAGGGCTCGAGGGGTGGCCTCCGAGCCCTAACGTCCCGCCCGTCTGGAACGACGCCTTGTTTTACGAGTAGCAAACCAATGGCGATGTCGTCGTGGGCCGCTTTGGGTTTCATTCGCTATCGATCGCGCCCACACATATAACGTGGCACTCCGCGGCTCGTGTATACGCACGGCCGCTTTTACAACGGGAGTAAACACCCTCCGTTACAGCTCGCATTTTTACGGCGACCCTCTTCTCTCGCCCTCCGTTCGAACTGCCTTGCGCACAGCTGATCGCGACAACGCGACACTCTCGTCGACATTTTGATCGAATTAAACCAATTAAACGAGATACAGTTACAGAATTCTTAGAGATTGCAAAAAAAATAGCACAAGAGAACGCGTCTATTCTCTTTTCGGTAAATATTAATTAACACCTTTTTGTCACAACGTTAATGAAATGCAATATTTTTGGCATTGATTCTCTAATTTAAGGAATTTAATGGTTCATTGAATATATTTCTCTATTTATATCTGAGTGGAGATTTCATTTATTTGTCTACTATCGGATATAATTCACGGACGGACGGTCGGACCGGTCGGACGAAACACGATCGAAGAGTACCTCGGCACCGCACTGCAGGAGAAGGTCCCGCGAGAGAAATCCAGCTAAAATAATCGCATGTCCCTGCGAAATTCATGGGCGGTGTACTGTGTGAGCGGTATCTGGATATCACTTAATATTTGACATCGAGTTTCCTTGGGAAGATTGTAAATACCATTTCGCGACCGGAAAGGTCCTTAATGGCGTTACGCACCGTATGTAAATGTATGGAAAACTTCGCGAAAATACATCGCCACAGGCTGCGAAATATGCACGCGGAATATATATGTGTAAAACGGAAACAATCTTCAAATCAGAGTTACAATTCACGTTCGTAATGTATTCCGCTCCGCGCTTCGAGAACACGTATATGCACACCGGAGGATTTTCCTACCTTTAAATACCGCGTAAAATTCTCTTTTTCCTTTTGCCAATCAAGTTACCCATATAAATCTTGCACCCACACCTATCAAAGGCGCATATATACGTATATACCGATTCACTTGCGTCTCGGATCCGTGCATTTAATATCTCTCGGAAATCGGCCATCCTGTTACATACGTCAAAAACCGTTACATTTTTATTCGCCGGCATTCGTGCATTCAAACAAACGGCGATAATAAAATATGACTTAAACCGGTCGCGATCCTACTCTCGAAATACCGTATCGATCTCCGCTTGTACATGTATAATTCATAACACCCCGGCGCGTTTCGCCTTCCACATGGAAGAGGCGAGTGCGAGAGAGAAAGAGAGAGAGAGAGAGAGAAAGGCATCGCATATTTCCAAAGTGTGTGTGTTCCGTGCGCATATAATACATACACACATAAATGTTTTATCATATCTTAAATCCTTCACCGTGCTCTGTCGCCAGTCGCCAAGTAAAAACCGCCACAGCTGTTTATTTCGCATAACACGCGTTAAAGCGCGTATCTCCGAAAAGGAGCCGCATCCCGCATCGCCCGCACGGTTGAAATGCGATGCCGCATACGGAGGATGTTGCATATTCGGCATACAGGGTGACCGCAAGTCCACGCACAAGCGCCACGTGATAAATAAAATCCATCGATCGAGACGCAATATGTATTTTTTCTTAACAAAAATTTAATTAAACAAATAATACTAAAAAAAGGCAATAGAGCTAATTATAAATTTTATTCAGTTAGTTTACATGTAAAACGACGAACGTTTCGGCTCTTTTTTGAGTCCTCTTCAGCGTACAGGACTCAAAAAAGAGTCGAAACGTTCGTCGTCTTACATGTAAACTAACTAAATAAAATTTATAATTGCGCACCAATTACCGCGCGTTGGCTCCATTGCCTCTTTTTTAGTATTATTTGATTAATTGTGAGAGCCTTTATATTTCTTTTGATTAATTTAATTAAAATTCGCGCATCTCTCTTTAAAAAATTTTTTTCTAAAACGCGTTCGATAACGTATATTTCCGTGACCGAGCGTTATCGCGGGAGTGCACTTGCGCGAATTTACAGTCACGCTGTATGCATCGCGCGCGCACGATGCTCAATGTGTGTTGTCCCGCGGATCATCGCACCGCACGCGAATTTCGTGTAGGTAATCTCGATACCCCGCCCGACGTTCGCCAGTAAATTCGGGTCTTGTGTTACCGTCTGCAGGCGGGCGTGTATAATTCGCGCGGAGATAAGATTAGACGAGAGTGGTTGTGAACTGCACGGTGTGTAGGTAAGGACGTGGAGATACAGAGAAGATTTATCGTTATGAAACCGGATAATAAGGCATTGTAAAAATTAATCGCGACCGAGATCGACGCGAGTGCCTCGCGATGACAGGACGAGATTTGCACGCTTATGAGGGGTAATAATAGGTACACGCCAATCTTCACTCACGAGTCGACAAGTAACCGGCTATCGGAAAATCGAAATAAGAAAAGCCAGCAGAACTGCTGATCGAAAATATTAATCGCGCACTTCAATCATCGTGACGTCAGTGCGCGCGGAATTTTCTACTAGCACGGGCTGATCTCTGATCGAGCGTTACTACTTACAGGAGTAATATACTGTTACGGGCCAACCATGGGCCCTTATCAACAAATCTTGCGTAACCATTCCCGCCGCAATAAACAATCATGTGTTATTTTTAGCGAAATGAGAAATCTCACGTTGCCTGATATATATCTCGAGTAATATTGACTGGTGAATGAAATAAAAAAAATACGTTGTGTCGTTAACACGCTTTCGCGCGTGCGTCCGGCGTTTTCTCGGGTTAATCAAAAAGCGTGTCAACTGCGATTTTTAAATTCGTGAAACTCTCCGAACGGCGTCCAGCCATTACCATATCGCCGCTGAATGCGCGAAGCTCAGTCGAATTTTAAAGCGTCAGCCGTGTAGAATAACGACCATTTTTTTTCCCTTTCTTGCGCGCTACATATCGCCCAGGCATTTAATCCGCGTTCTAAATCTGTCGTTTAATCCAATGCGTCGATCTAACGATTGCGCCACGTAAGGATCTATAAACGAATCATTACGGCCAAGTAGTTCATCGTTATACTTAGTCAATCAACGTACAGGATCTAGCTTAGGCCGACGTTTGCTATATCGCGCACACGATCTCTGTTTGTCCTCCGCTAAGTACAGGATGAAGCACGAACTACCGTGAACCAACACACTAGCCACGCGGTCGCGAAGTTAGACGAATTCTTCGTCACGCACAGGTTGTTTTCGTTGGTTCTACATGCGATGAATTAAATATGCAGAACAAGGAAGGAGGGGTATATGAATATGGATCAGGTCGCCTCTAATGCGACGACCTCCCGCGGGTAGTCTTCCCTTGGAAAAGGAGACCTGTTTTACTTTCCTCTTCTCTCTCTTGGATACACCGAAAAGAAAATTTATTATTTGCAAGAAAATTGATTTCTATGAATTTAGTTTCCTTAATTCAGAGAAATATTAGGTAGATTTGAGAAAATATTAATTGAGAAATTCAGAAAAATGTTTTCTCAAACCACCTAATACTTCTTTGAATTAAGGAAACTAAATTTATAGGAATTAATTTTCTTGCAAATAATAAATTTTTCTCTCAGTGTAGGGGAGATTGGGGCTATATGACCATGTTGCCACAGGGGTATGTGCTATTTTTTAGTATTTATTTTGAGAGAAACACTGAATAAAAAATCGCGAAATGGTTCTTTTAGATTCTAAAAAAAAATTATTTCGCGATTTTTTATCCACTGTTTCCCTCAAGATAAATACTAAAAAATAGCACATGAGCAACATACCCCTGGAGCCATATAGCTCCGGTCTCCCCTATAACAGATCTCTATATAGTTATATATATTTTTGATTAATTCTGAATAAATTTGTATGTCGATTCATATATAACGCATAGTGCGGGAAAGAAAAATTTACCGCTAGAAATAACACGTTCCATTTCCTATTCCCCTTTCCTATTTTCCCCACGATCGGGGAAGTTTGCGGGCATCAAAGTAGAAAGCTCGTAAAACACCGTGCAAACTTACGGTCCTATATCTCGATTCGACGGCGGCCTGACTTCTATTACAGTCTCACTATCTTCCACCAAGTATATTACATCGCGAGAGTTACAGAATCTCGAGATGTAGCATTCATGTCGCGCCGCAGCAGGTATATACGCTCGCAAGCGCTATCTCCCGACGTGTTCCCCGCCAGGTTTTACGAGATTTAATTTCTGCTATATCGTTAATTAACCAATTAAGCGATTCAGCCGAGCTTCGCTCGTGTTAATTTCCGATATCCACCATCGAATTCTTCCGTCCCGTGCGGCGCGACGTCGAAATCCAATATTGTAAAATAAATTGAATAGACGAGCGAATGAAAGAGATGTGTCACTTTCCCAGGAGAGTCAACGAATAATTATATAATAATACATATAGAGAGTCACCTTTGATAGCTCTGCTGAGTTATCTGTACGTATAACTGCTAAATAATTATGTAAATAAATTAAGTTAGAAGGATATACGTAAATTGAAGAAACTATGAGACAAAAAAAATTGCACGTCGTTACTGTATGCCTAATAAAATAGAGAATCACCTTTAATAGCTCTACTGAGCTATCTATCTGTACATAGAACTATATTAAATAAATAAATAAATTACGTTAGAAGAAAATTAGTAAATTGAAAAAGCTATTAGGTATGTTTAAAACAAAAAAAATGCGCGTCGTTACTGTATGTCTAATATAATAAAATCAATTCCAGCGATGATATCTCATGTGTCGCATTAGCCATCTTCTAACTCGAGAGTCTCCAATGTCTGCCAGATAGAACGTAGAAAATCGCACAAGAGCTTCCGGCGAGCAGGTGGGCGTCGAAGGAGCTCGTGTTTCCGCAGTCGCAAAGGGCTGCCAGCATATTCTACCTTCGTGAAGAACGTCTGCGAGTGCCAAGACTCGTCTTCGGGGCGGGCTCAAAGCAGCGAGAAATGTCTTCGTGGCCAATTAGAGCCGCGTATGTTGGCAGATTGTGGCGTGAGGAGGTACAATGCTTCCAAAAAGGTCTCCGTTGTGTAGCAAATAAAGCGACCATTCGACGTCACGATTTTCGAATGCATCGCAACGATTAATTTATTACCAAAATAATAAAACGTGATTTATATCTCATATATCATTTCAAATTCGTTTACCCAACAAGTTTTCTCCGGTCGATTTAAACTCCAGGACATTCGTGAATAAACGCGGCTTCGAAACTTCGCGAAGAAAAGATACGACGGAAGGGAAAGGAGGCTGGTTTGCCGGGACCGAATTACCAAGACTCAGGATCTCTCGATTCGATAACGTACGCCCGGGTTTCTTAACTCGAGAGGATATGGTCGGATCTCTCGATTTGAATCACGTATTATAGAAACCCGCGTCGGTTCTACGCCCGCAAGTCGTGCACGCGCGTGTTTGGGAAATCGGGCCGATCGCAGATGGCGGAGATCTCAACGTGTACCACGCTCGTGACGGTAAGCCGACGTTTCGGATTTCAGGGCTTCCAAATATGGCGTTTATGGCGTTACGACGCGACGTGCCATTCTTTACCCTTGGGTACGGTCAAAGCCCGCCATTTCGGCGAGCAAGATCCTCCAGAATGGAATCTGGTAGTTTCAATCACAGCTCTTGTAAATATAATATCGTTGCCCGAAAATCCTAACATCCTCCTGACGTTCTATCTTCGAAAATAAATAATTTGCTACTACAAGTCGTTCGTCCCTTTCAGAAACCCACAACCTACAATTCTCCTTTCTTCAGGGAGGAAAGGAAAAACGGAAAACTATTATCCGCGAGCGTGACTCGAAAACCCTTGTGACCTAGTCTGGACAATGCGCCGCCCTTAATTCCCGCAACGAGCTCGCGCCCGCGAGCATACCTGCATACCCAAAGCATCCCGCGCGACGTCTTCGGATTCGATCGAGCGTGATGCATTTAAGGGGCGCAAGATGCACGGGGAACGCGGGAAATGGGGAGGAGGGGGCGCGTAGTCGGAGAACGTATGTGCAGCAGCTGTCTGTCTTCCAAGTGGCATTAATAGGTCTTTGTTTTGCTGCATGGGAAGGAGTGAGTGAGGGGAAGGAAAAGAGAGAAGGGAGAAAGAGAGAGAGAGAGAGAGGAGATGCCCAGCGCGTCGTTCGTGCGGCTCTATTATTCGAATGTGGAACAGATATCGGTTGTCGATATTGCCATTCGCCCGTCTAAATATCCGATCGATCGATCCCTTTTCTCGCGTCTCTGTAACTACCCCGCCGGCACCCTTCGCGCCCCGCCACGACCATTCTCTCTCTCTCTCCCTTTCGGCCTTTCTTCGTGCGTCTTCCGCCGACGGCAATTCCGTATTCTCGCCTCGACTTCCTCCTCCTCATCTATTCTCTATATATATATCTCTCTCTCTTTCTCTCTCTCCGCAGCCGCACGCTGTAAACGTTATCGTGAACGGCAACCCTAACTCGCGATAATGAGCTCACGTCGGCGTACGGCCACGTATCGCTCGATCCGACAATGCCGAACGATCGTTCCCGCTGGAGATGGTGCCACGGTTTTTCTCTCCTCGCGCTGGATGCACGCTAATCGCGCCAATGGCGCGGCGAAAGAAGCGTCGACTTGAACTACTGGAAAAGTTAACCGCACGCTGCATCGCGGTCTGCACAAAGCACAGGAGATTCCCTAAACGGCCTGAACGCTAAAAGCACTAAAATTGTATGGTCTATCGCTTTAACGATTCGCTGGCTCGATAAAGACGCAATTAAAAGAATGAAAGAATCTTTTACAAATTGTTCGCGCGGCAAGAATATTTTTGTTCGATAACGCGATACATTCATGAAGTGCAGCTTGTCGAAAAATTTTAATCACTGTGCTGTGCACTGCAACAAAACTGTTAAATTCTTCTCTAGGGTGTTCTAGGATCTATGCAGAGCAATAAAACCGAAGCTGCAGAAACGTGGCGATTTGCGCGCGATGGAAATGGAAATAAGCGAGACGTCTCTCTACGGGAGTATCTATAACTGAATCTACTCGCATTGATTATCGGGCGCACGATGAACCGATAAGTCTCCCACTCGTCGAAACGTTAATTTAATTATTCCCCAGTCGCTTCTCCATTTCCACGGCGCGCTTTCGCGATTCAGCTTTCCTCGCGTCCTCGTCCGCACCGCCCCGCGACACACCGTCGCGTTATCACGACCGCGCTGCCGGCTGTCGGCGATAATGTCGGTTCGCGATGCCTGCCCATTAGGCGATCCGCGGCGATGCCAGATAATACCGCGGTGCGAAACGCGAATACGGAGAGAGGCTGCGGAGGAGAGTTCTGCCGCGAGCGTTCCGGATATTCCGATCGCGGCGTGTATTGGCACACGATAATACCAACGGCAGCCGGCAGGCAGATGCACAACCGCGAGTCGAAATTGACTTAACTGCCATATACGTATATATATATCGAGCGCAGCGGGAGTTTATACGTGACGCGACAGTTTTATTCCACAAAAGAATATGCTACCGTATCGTTCGACAAGGGGCGGTTATCAGCGCACGCGGCGAATACGTTAACCGCTCGCCCGCAGTCCTTTGAAGCTTTTCTTCGAGCTACGGGGCGCCTTTGCGAGATTAAGATAAGCGTTTCTTTATGTCATTCGATTTGAATTTTAGATATATACGGGCTGTCAAAAAACTCTTATGTTATCTCGCAACGAATGCTCGAGAAACTGATGATCATAAAACTTAAAATATTACTCAAAGACTTTTTAAGATGTCGAAAATATATAGATTTTAGATAGATAATTTAAGATCTTAAGAATATCGTTCTCGAAATTTATCTTTATCCAAGTAAAGCATTATCGCGGAAGGAGACACAGTCGATTACTTAAATTGTCTTTCATTAAATCTGTTCATTAAAATTTGAAAGCAATGAAGAGATTGAAAATCGATGACAATCATAAAAATATTTCAGTGCCTCATCAAATCTGTTGCGTCGTAGTTTTCACTTTATCCCATGCTCGCTTCGAACTTCCGAGGGAATAGTCGAGTGCCTCATTCCGGCCATCGACGGGCGAGAAGGCCGGCCGATTATTGCACCGGTTGGTATTTATCCGGCGGATTATCCACGATTACTTGGCTCGTTGGTGGCCGGCGAACTCGCACGCCCGAGTGTAAGACTAACATTGTCGAAAATGAATCGATCCCCGTTCAATGACAGCTTGCGGCACTTTTGCGTGGCTTTCGCGGACGCCGCGAATCGGAAAACATTGATCGAAGCTATTTTGTATCTCTCGGTGAGCGTGGTTAATTCAAATATCCCAAATGCGCGGTGCGCGGAAACTAAATCTGACACGCGCGAACGATTCTCGCGATGGCCCGTCGACCTCGAAGTCGGAGTTCAAGACGAGGAGATCACGGAGCGACGCGTTAATCCACCGTTAATCCAAAGTATTAGACGCGACCGCCGCCGCGTTGGCCCTGGGGCGTGGCCGGATTAAATACGAAACGTCTGACAGAAGATACTGACCGTGCTCCACGTAATAACTGGTCTCGTTGTACCGCTCGTCCGTGAATCCCGGCCTCTTCGCTTTCAGCGCTTTCGTTTCCAATTTTGCCTGAAACAAAGAACGTAGTAGATAAGTGACCGGAGTGGTCAGCCGCGGCTACATGCAACTTCGCGGTATCCGGTACATATACATATGGAATAACTGTGCTCTCTGTACACGGGACGTAAAAGATATAAAACAATAGAATTTCGTGAGACAATAGCGGGCCTCTGACGCTGGAAAAAGGTAGTCAAAAGTGACGAGACGAGAGTGGATAAATGTCATTTCGCGGGGTATACGTCGCGCTGGTGATAATGGCGCGAAAATACACGGCCGAGGATATCCCTAGTTATCGAGTGTCCTCAACTCGAGAAAGCAAATTGTATTTTGCCGGGCGGACGCGACCCCGCGCTCCAGTTTTTACTCCGCTGAATAATATCCGCGGCAAAAATCGCGGTTATGCCGGATTTATGGCGGACCCGATTAAAAACGGAGATATACATGCCGGCGTTATTTGTCACTTGCGACTGAAATAAAGGGCGCAGTAGATAAGTGGACGAGCTAGCCCAGGCTGGCGGCTCCATACGCCGCGCGCTCACGAGAGAGAGAGAGAGCTGACGTATGGCGACGATAAATTTATCATACAAAAAAATCCCAGCATTTCCAGACAATAAGGGGGCACGGGGACCGCCGACAACAGCGGGCAGCAGAAAATAGAAACTCACGGCCGTGGTTTCGCGCGCATTGTCGGTGGCCCGCAGCAAGCCGGCGCGGGCGTCCGTTTATTGAATTATCACATGGACGTTTATTTACGAAGAAGAATTACACGGGATCGTCCATCGAAACGGATCGATCCCGGGGAATGGCGATACGTCCTGGAAATGCGTAGAATTTAAGATTTCGCGTTATGAGAAAGTACCAGTGTGCAGTTGTGCAGCGATATGAATCCCGATAGCGACGATAAATCTCTCGAACGACCGAAAGTTCCGTCGTCCGCGCCGCGAAACCCCGCGAAATTTTCTTAACGGCGTGGTCTACACGTGCTCGCTGAAATTTACGGCGGTTGTGCGCGTGGGAGCGAGGAAACGGCAAAAGGATACCGCGGGACTAATTGTTACATATGGTGTGGAGAGAAACGCGTGAGTGCCGTAAGACCGAATGGCCGGAATTACGCGACGACGACGACGTCGTCGTCGTCGTCGTCGTCGTCGTCGTCGTCGTCGCAGGTCCGCTAAGAGTGCGACGTAACGAGATAAGTGCAAGTTTGCATAAACGTAGCATGACGAAGGCGAAACGAGAACGCGGCTGGGAACTGCCGTCGAGCGCGTGCGCCTAATTAAAAAGTAAAACGCTTACAGCCTCGCGTATACACCGTATACGCTACGTGCACGCGCATAATGCGCGTCGCATTTTCGCCCGCTTTGCATCCCCCGACGCACACCTCGCTTGCATCTCGCTTCGATTTGAGGCTCGGCGAACCGTGATATTCCGCGATACAGAACGCGCGATTAGCGAAACAAACGTGAATCACGGGGGGTACGGCTGACTTGTTGCCCGATTCCAAAATTCTCTCATTAAAACGGGGCACCCCGCGCATTCCGCCAGTAGATTCGGCTATTATTGCACTGAGAAAAAAATATTTGGATCCAAAAATATATTTATTAGGTGGCTTCTAACAGCTTATTTACTTAATATATAATACACATATACCATATTTATTTAGAATTAGCTAAAATATCTAATTTTAAGATATCTTACCTAATTCTAAATAAATATTGTATTATATTAAGTAAATAAGCTGTTAGAAGCCACCTAATAAATATTTCTTTTTATCCAAATATTTTTTCCTCAGTGTACGAGAATCGTAATGTAGAGCAATAATTCGAGCAAATATTGGAGTCGCGTACTTCGCACTCAAACCCGAAGTAGTCGCATGCTCGCCCAAGTCGTTTTCTACTCCGAATGCCTCTTAAAGTGCGGCTACATCTATCGTAAATAATTATCGTAAGCTCCTTACGACGATCGTAACGCTCGTCGTGACAGTTATCGTAACCTCATCGATGAGTTGATTCAACTTGAACTCTGACGGTTACGACGCTTGTATAGCGTTACAACAGTAACCTAATCTCAGCCTTCTCGACGTGCGAAGAAAAGTGTGTTTATAGATATATTAACATAGATATATTGTTTACGAGAGCTTCTTTGCTTACGACCACGATCGCAGCGTTACGATAGATGTAGGCGCACCTTTATATGTCCCGTGTAAGTAGTGGACGTCCAAGAGAGCGACAGCGCTCGCCTCCCAAGAAGGGGGTCTCTCTCACAAAGGAATCATTTTAATTAGATCGTTAATTAAAATTAATAACGACATCCGGCGCGTATCGGATGGCCGCGTTCCGCTCGTTCGAAACAAACGGTGCATTACATTAATGGATCCTAATATCCGTGTACGCGACACGTTTTAATTAACGCAGACAATAATTAGTCGAAATCGCGGGAGCATCGGCCGGCGTAAATCCGATTATACGGGGCGTTGCGCGAATTTTCGATGGCCGATAGTGGCGTGCGGTACGATACGGTCGACACAGCGGTATCGATAAACGAGAAAGACTTCTCTATGGGCATTACGTGTTCATCAATAATTATCGGACGTAACCGCGAACATTCCCGGCAGAAACGTAATTAGACTGTCGCAAAGATTCGAGCGAAATGGGGGAATCTCACGCGAGTCGCGATGCGTCGAAATGAAGTGACAACGTAATCAAATTGGTATATCGCAGAAGTAATAATTCGTACGATGCTTCCATTTCGCAAAATTAGATAAAATATTAAAACAATTAAGTACTCGCATTAATTATTAATAACTAAAGTACTCGCGTTTTTTTTTCTCTTACCGAGTTAACTAAGTTAACTTGGTTATAATCGTTTCGGCAGATCGTTATACACTGAATAATGCATAGAGTGCACAATCGCATTTTTGCACCGGTGCATCGAGTTACCGTTGCATTACAGCTAATTATAATAATGATCAGCTATTTCAACCCGCTCGTTTTCGCGAGAGCGAGATAACAGACATTAAATGGGAACATTTGTGAATATTAATATGTATATTTATACGTCGGCATATGTGCCCTGGGACAAACAGCTTGCTCTTCAAGAGTACTATACTAATTGCATCGTTCGCAAAACGCGTTTCATAATTGACTGAACGATAACTCGAAATAATCAATTACATATAGTAATTCATTGCGCGCGACAACAAATTCGGAAACAACAAAAAGCGTGAGCAACCTGTGCAGCAAAAAAGCATAGATAAAACGCTACAAATCACACGCAAAGTACGATAGGGGAAAGATAGGGTGGCGGGTTATGGAGGAAGATATTCATGGCTGTTTCTTATGAAACAATCAATCATTCGCAATATCGAACGGTAAAATCTTGTCTACCAATTTATGATCGGCGCCACGTGTCACGCGAATAAATTTTCTTCGCGACAATAACCGTATATAATAAATTTATTCACGATGCGTTTCATTACTTCGACAGGCAGTCGTTCTTCCTGCCGACACGCTAGTCGCGTGTCCGTTCAGTATGCTTTAAAATAATTAAAAAATACGAAATAATTCGCCATCCCGTGAAAAATAAAACAAACTCCGGCTCCTGCTCGGTCGAGTACCTCGTTAACCGTAACAAGGGTGCTCGAAATTTTTGCTTAAATAATTAACGCTCGCATTACGTATTGTTTGCGATCTCGGGTGAAAATGTTAGTTACCGCCGCGCAAACTGCAGAAGCGAACAAGGCCGACCACGACAACGACGACAAACGATGACGACGAGAAGAGGAAACACGAGACCCTCCAGCCCCCCCCAGACTTACAAAGAGCATAGAATTGCGAGGCGCGGCGTTATATGAGAGGCGAAGAGCGAAGTGGCGAAGAGCGAAGTGGCGAAGCCGCGGAGGTAGGCAGGCGTAAGGGGCAAAAACCACCCTCGACCGAGCCTCGGTTTCTCCGTTTAAGCCCCCCCCCCCCCCCCTCAACCCCCTCGCGCGACGATATATCCACATCCGCACGAATTTTCGCGCCACTCGGCTCGCCCTCTCTGGACTTTCGGCTGTATCGACCGTCCCTAAAACATATCCCTCCCTTTCACTCTCCAGCCACGGAACGACCGTCCGCGCCCCGCCTATATACCGCCTGCGGGTCTGTTTCTACCTCCGTCTCCGCGAGCGACGGTCTCCCTTGCTCCTGGGGAAGGCGATCGACCGCGTTGCTTTCATCGTCCGAGGGTTTCCTCGAGGTCCCGAAGCTTTCCTTCCTTCCTCTCGCTCTCTCGCGCGCGACGCGACGTGCCATTTAGGCTTGCCCTTCCGCTCATAGACTCCAACGTCCTACATCGTGATTCTAGAAAACGGCAGACCCTCTCCAACTGCTTCGAGCACGAGACAGCCAATATATATATTTATATCGGCGGGATTTGTGCAGGAGGACCTTGCAAATGGAATATGCGCTGTAATATCGTATGCACTATGCAATCGTATGTGAAACCGCGTGGAATGCACGGAAGGGAAAGACAAAGAGAGACATGCCATGGCGGTGACCCGCGTATATACGTGTGCATTCCGATTTCGGACATATAGCGAATTCTGCCGCATCGAACGCGCGTCTGCCTTTCGCGCGTATAACATACACACTTGCGTAACACGCGTGCTGCACGAGATTACGTTTGCTCATTCCCGCCCGCCAGTAAATGGGGCACAACACGATCGTCTTCCCGCGATAAGATTTAACAGCCGTAAAATAATTGGGGGGGGGGGGAGGCTTAATCATCCCCTAAGTCGCGCGCAACGGCATATCTTGCTTCGTCATCGAGTTATACTCGCGCGCAACGTGTTCTTTCATCGCATGCGTATATTCGCCGGGTTTAATTTACGACGGCGTTGGAGCGGGAGAGAAAGAGAAACGCGGAGAGCGAGCCGGCGAGATAAATTACTTTCGCGCACCCCGATGTAACGTATCGTCTACTTTAGCGAGGGCGGGAGCGGTTTCTTTGGCCGCGCGACGCGCGAAGAATTCCACGATCCCGCGACGAAGCACAAAAGACGGAGCACGAGCGAAAGGAGTAAATCCGGACGAGAGGTGACGTCGGATGGTTATAGATACGAGACGTTCAGCGTAATGTACTTTCTCGGCGCCGGGTCACGCCGCTGCAAAAAGAGCAAACGAAATGGTGAACGACCATCCAGCGCAAATGCACACACGTACGCAACACTCGCCGCGAATCTCTGGCACGGCTTGTCGCCGCCTGTTGCTGTTGTACACGGTACACGGTCGCTCGCTGCGCGACGTTTCCGGTTAAGGCGGTGAATTTTGTTTCAATCGTCGCGCGCCGGAGCGGGGAATCGATTGGATCCCGTCACGTTTGATCGAGACTATATCTAATCGTGAGAGACGAGGAAACGCGCGTCAAGTAATTCCCACCTTTCTCGCTGCTTACTCATCCGTCGATTCGCGCGGCGATACGTTTCTCGTGCTCGACTTCATTTCTCCGCGGTCGGAACTTCCCCCCGCTTGGAAATAACGCGCTCTGCGAGAAATTTTGACCGTTTTTCTCACAGTTAAGCAACTCAACATTTTGGTTAATGCCCCGTAAGTGAAAATTATCTTTGCGTAACTTATTGCGTGAATATCGACAGAACTAATAGAGAGAATTGACCAGAATAACTTAAAAATCCTTGAAATAGATAGAATAGCTAATTGCGATTTTTAGTTACGCGGGGTAAATTAGAAATATCGCTTGTAAAATTAGGGTTACGAATCCAAATAATTTGATTACTGATCGTGGGCCCCAAAGTGGGTTGCTTAACCGTCTTTATTTTTCCCATAGCGCCGCGACGAGGTGTATTTTCAAGCGCGTCTTAAAACGCGAGGGCCGGGAAAACGACGCACACACCGAATGCGAGTTGGGTTTACTTAAGTACTTACTTAGATCAATGGTGGATCAACGAGCTATTGCTCGGCCGGAGTACTCGCTCGAGACTCTTAAGCACCTGCCTTGGGCAATTAATTTCATGGCTATCTTATGTTAGCTTAACTCGAAGCGTACTGTAAACCACTGTTGCCTGAGCGTGAGAAAAAAAATAAACGACCGACGATAATCGCGTGGTTAATCGCGGGGAAATGATGGGTGAAGGACGCGGGACGGACGGAATAACTCGCGTTTATTTCTTTCGCGAGATATATGCGTCGAAAAAAATTAATTTTCATTTCACTATTTTTATCCGTGATGTTTCTGGTCGTTATGGCCAGTCGATTGGACATCTGCCGCTCGAACGCGCGTTAACGCATTTAAGTGCAACGTAACGATCGCCATTCTACGGAGTAATTCTCCCATTTAAAAAAAAAACTGCAGGTTGCGTAACGCCTCTCAGCGATTTTCTACACAAAGACGAGTCCACGAGAAGGAGATATAGACGGTCTTTTTTTCTTTTATACCACGTACTATTCTATCACGATTATTACGACAACATCATTAACTCTCGCCGCATCGAAGAGAGCGGACTTGTAAACCCGTGTATAGCAAAACGTCAAAGACTATCAACGACTTCTTGCAACAGTGACTACCGACAACTCGGGTTTCTCAAAGCGCTGCAACCTCGGCTCGCCACCTCTCTCTCGGGCTGGCGTTTATTTCGTTAATGAGCGAGCGAACGGACCGGGCGGGCAGATTAATGAGGCTGTGCCTCGCGGCTGACGCCACGGATGCGCCGAATATCGACGAGGACGACCGAGATACGCAGCGGCGAATAGATGGTGGGTGGATACACGTGATCTGCTCCTAACTCAGACCCACCTCCCTCGCGCCCGTCGGTCGAGGCCCTCGGTGAGTTACGAGGGCTTGGAAATGGACATCCATACCGGTTTCTCTGGTTAACGGGTATACCGGCCGCGTAACGCGGCGTTAACCGACGCGAGAATCACTCGGTGAATCCTCGATAACAGGGTGCACAGTACACGGCGCAATGATTCGGGAAACATATGGAATGACGGAAACAGCGATGCGTCATAACCGCGGTCGATGTAATGAAAGTCCTATAAGAAATGTAATTTCCAGAAATCGGTTCAGCGATTCACGAGGCAAAAAAAAAAAAAAAAAAAAAAGAACGAGCCTCTCCAACTAATTAAAGTTCCCAAAGAGATCCGGCGAAGCTCGAAGATATACCGAATACCGTAATAACTCATAGCACCCGAAGTAATTCGATACTATCCTTGAGGCACGGACGTTTTCGTATCCAATTTAAAAGCGACCTCCTTTAATATCGCAGCCGCGCGGCGCTGTAATCTATTGAATCGTTCCTCAAACAGTCAGCGCAAACAAGCCGAATATGTTTACCTTCTTAAGATCCTTGCTGGCATCGGCATCCTCGGCCTTTCGCTTCTCGGTGATCTTGGGCGCTGGGACCGCCACCGCCGCCTCCCGCAGGGGTTTTAAATCGACCTGCAACGAGAAAATAAGTAAACCTCATTAATTTATTCCATTGCTTCGTTTACACGTAATACCGGACTGGCTAAAATAGCCGCGCGTTGACGTGACCTTAATTTTGCTAATCGTTTTTAACCGTCGCACAAGCCGAGACGGTTTTAAACGATAGATTAGCGGCCCGCGGGATGTCCAACGTATACAATGGACACAGACAAGGCATCATCGGCCATTGTGCATCCGGATGTTGCCGTTGATGTTGCCGCAGGCGCAAGAGCGGGCTGCACGCGGTAAAGGCACGGGACGGCATCGATTTATGGTAATTCGGTTAACTCGTCTCTATTTTATGCGCGCGTTTAGGTTCCACATACTAATCCGGCGTTAATGGGACGAGTAAATACAGAGGGCAGAGTTCCCCCCCCCCCCCTATGAGTCCGGTGGAGCTTGATTTGGCGCTTGATAATTCGACACCGCGCTACGCCCGCCCGGTGTGTAATGACTATATCCCTTCAACATCGATTTGCGAAAGGACAGGCGGGACGGACGGAAGGACAATCAATCGATCAGTGATTTACATCAAATCTTAATTGGTGTCGCGATTATTGACACGAACCGCTATATTGAGCTTCACCCTTCTCGAGACCCGCTCGAAACGCGACGCCTGAATTAGTAATCGTTTCGCGCTTTCGTTTTATAGCGCATATATAATTTAGTTTTCCTAATTAACTTAAACGACGAACGTGAAGTGTGCTCCTTCCAGCTCCGCTTTCCTACGCTTCTTGCATTTAAAGCGAAACAAGGCGAATACTCCGGGTCCGTAAGGAAGGGAGGAACAAAAAAAGATTGAAGGTAATTGCAGAAAGTGCAGCTGAAACTAAAAGACTTATGGTGTACGTGGAGGAATTTTAGAATCCAAGATGTGCCCCGAAATGTCCCTCGGTAATGTAGATGCAGTTCAACTGAGGGTTAACACAATTACGCAATCGCGTGTCCCGCCATTTGCATAACGAGGAATTAACGGGATTATGTCGCACGTCCTATTAGCCATCCGTAATCCTGTCACCGAGAGATCTGGATTACAGACAAACTTCTACAATTCTATAAATTACAAATATGGGTCCGTGGAAAAAATTGGATGAAAAATACAGAAAAAGAAACAACGTGGAATCGAAGGAAAAGCGCATGAATTAAATCGCAACTCAAATATATTTCGAGAGATATAATATATAATTAATAAACTTAAACGTCACAGAGACATTTCAAGAGAACCATTTTTCTACGGTATTATCGGTATCGCGGTCCATCGAATCCTGCGGTTTATCACGAAATTCACTGCGAACGTGGGAATCGCGGTTTTCGCGAGCGTACATCAACCAACATGCGACCGACAAATGGCGAACGCGTGAATTCGGACGACCATAGGACGAGTTATAGTCTGCTCGGCTGACATATCGAATCGAAATCGAAAGACCGATCGGACACGCGGGTGCTGTTCCGCAAACGTATCGCCGCACATTCGGTGCGAATGAGGCTTTAGGGTCGCTAGGGTCGCCCCTGACAACGCCCTTGCCTGCATTGCGGTAGCTCTTTCTCTCCACCCTGGCGATATCCTTCCACCGTTCCACCATAACGCCCACCGAAATGTCTTAAGTAACGGCCAGAATCACACGTTCTTGGCACAAACCATGATCTCGAAGTCGCAAAGTGTCCCGCGAAGTATACAAAAAAACAAAACAAAAAAAATGACGTGTCGACGTCGAGACGCGAACGCTCCCGAGAGTAACTTGCGCTCGTCTGGATGTCTTTCGCGTTTCGCGCCTTGATTGCGGAATTGGCTTAGGCCGCGATTCGTCTCCCTTAAAATAGCCGAAAACGCGGCGAACAAGACTCGAAAGCTCCCATTTTCACGGTACGTGACTGCGGCCCCGTCTTATGTGCATGTGTATGTGTATATGCGTGGCACGGCCACATGATAGCTTGAAAACTTTCTTCTACGTATGGGACGAAAAAGAATGATGAATAACTGCTCGACATGAAATTTCTCCCTCCCGCTGTGTTCTGCGGAGTGGCCCGCTATTGTTGTATGCGTCACACTTCTAACAATTAAAATCCCTCCGTGAATGTAATATTGATTTGCATTCGAGAAAATTTCAAGATACTAATTGTAAAAAGATTTATCATCGAAAATTGATTCTCTCGATGAACTTGACAAGAAAAGCTTCAGTTATATAATAACGATATATATATATAATGAGTTTGTATCATACTATATTTATCGACTCCACAAATCTCGTGGAGAAGACGATTTCCGAGTTAAAGCGACCCGCGCCGTCACCGCGAACGTCTCGTCACGTGGTATTTATGAATAAATACCGTGGAGCAGCGGCCGCAACAAAAGGGGACGTAAGCGTCGCTTTTCTTCGGGAAAGCGGGCCGCCCATTGGGATTCATCCATCACCGGCAATATAATTGAGAAAGCAGATCGCCTGCATTCAGGATTTACATTTTCACCGCCACCGCTGGAACTCAATTTATCCGTTTACTCGCCGCGTCCCTCGGACGGACGGACAAGCGAGGTAATACACTTCCGAGTCATTAGCGGGAGTCCCACTTTGTGTCTCGCTGATGCTGCGAATTTTTTATCCGCGCCGTTTCGCCCGGCCGACGTTTCGCCGGCCAAATTGCCATGCTTATCAACTTACATTTTGTACGGTCTACAAGATGAAAATGCGCGATATTTTCGCAACCTAACGCGACTATTAACAAGACATGAAACGAGAGCACATATAAACGTACAGTGATTTGTAATGTGTCAACTATTCGGTCCCATGTCCATTTCTATACCAATGTAGATTAATTTTAATCTCATTTTAACTTACTCTTTATTTTTTTCTAATTCTTATAAACTAAAAGAATAGACAAGTAAAAAATAACTGACAAAAAAGACGTTAAACCGAGATTAAAGATAATCTGCATTGATAGAAATAGATATCCGAAGGCCAAAAACTTGAAAAAATTAATAGGCGACCATAAAGAAACGATTCTTGTAACCATGTTTGTCATAAATAAATAATAAAGACAATAATGATTGCTTTTTTAGTGAAGTGACCGCGCGCTACTTCCATCATCCTTGACTGAAGCCGTCACCCAGAGATCTTTCTTTCACCGCCTTGACCGAGTGCGGCTTTGTACACTATGTCTCAATTAATCGTGCGGGCGCCGCGCATTCCAGTCGACATTTAATCGCAATCACTGGTCGCGTGTAACGTTTAATGTTGGCTCGTTAGTGTTTACACGTTTATTACCGTGTCTCGATATATAGCATAATTCCTAGATTGACGTTTCCGGCGTTCGATGACGAAGAACCCGCGGAATTGGGAAATGAGCTTGGGGGCCGGTACGATTGAACGTTATTATTAAGTCGATTATCACGGCAATGGATCATTTCATTAGCGACGTGAGTGTCCTCCGTTAGTGCCTTCATGAATATTTCAATGTATGCTGGCTTAATGATTCCTAACGATAATAACTCGTCGCCGATTGATTCAGTGCCTCGGCGTAAAAAGAATGAACGATTAAAACGTATGCGTTCATTATATGAGATGAAGAGATGAAAGGAAACATCAGCCGTTACAGCGGCCGCGGGATTTCGCATGAAAGAGAGCTCGAAGGCCCAATATTTCAACGACCGATCGATCGGCACGGAAAAAAAGTTTGTCAGGTATCATCGAGTCGCGTTAATTAATAGTCGCGCCGAGTAAAACGGCCATCCCTGCAACGGTATAGCAATAATAGCCACCAACGTGACAACGATTTATCATTTACTGCGCGTTGCACCATAACCGAGCAATCGTTAATCTTTATCACGAAGAAACTCGACACTACATAACAATAATATTAATGGGATATAAATATTAATATCGAGGTATATCGACGCGAGAGTGTTCGCGGAACTGCAAAGAAAAATATGTAAAAAGGACTAAGGCCGGTATTCATAATCGCATCTTATATTTAAGATCATCTTAAGTCTGATCAAAGGCAGTCTTAAGACTCTATCCAGCCAATGAAATGACCGTATTTTCGCCTTAATACATTACTTACTAATCGTGCTAAAAGCCAAGCGTTCCTCCGCTACGCTAGCTGAAATATTCACAGCAACATAAACAAAAAGGAGTCGCAAGCGTAAATGGAAGCTGAAGTAGCTGAACGCGTGACGCATTCAAGATTAGAAGCGCTGTACGAGATACCGGGTCGAAGAGCACGATCGCGTGTCAATGGCGAGCTTTATCGCAGAAACGAATTTATCCGCGCGCGTATAATTCGCAGAATGGCAATTAGGGGAAATATTCCTGGTGTACAGTGCAGGCGTGCAAGATTAAACGAGAGACGGCGGCGCGACGAGAAAAGGCGCGGTAATGCGGTTGTCTTCGCGTTCTCTGCCTTATCCAAATCCGAGAGTAATTCGAAGCAAAGCGAGCGTGGGAAGCGCGGTGAAGGCAGTGTGGAAGCCGTTAGTCGCGACTTCGTTAAGCTCGGGATGCCTCATTTCCTAATGGACGCGGCACGGGCCTCGCCTCGCCCTTTTCTCTCTCTCTCTCTCTCTTTCGTTCTACCACCTCATTTTCTCCGTCTCCGAAGGGCCGTATGTATGTATCCCCGACTCTCTCTCCCTCTATCCAATAGTTAAATACCACCGTCGGAAACGGCGCGCGCGAAAGGCTGAAGCTTTGTTAAAGCTTTAACCCCCCCCCCCCCCCCCCCGCATAAACGCGTTCCGCGTGTTTCGCGGCGCTGCAAACGATTAGACCGGCAAAACTTTTCACGGCGATTATTCACGGGGTGTTACGTTTCATCTACGGATTCTTTGATCAATTTGGAGCCGACTGGCGTGAGCCATAACAGAAATGTCGACGGGCGGAACGACTAGGCTTCACGAGTACAAATACCTTATTCTTCATTTAATTTCCGTAGATCAAAGAATTTCGAATTGATCAAAGAACCCGTGGATAAACGCACCTTCGCCGCGCCGGGTCCGAGAAATCTCGCGTTATATCACCGGTTGTAAAAGCGAAGCAGAAATACGAGCCATAATTTGAGATGTAAAGGCTATTCCATCGCAGGACTTCTCTTCACGGTTAAAATATAACGTCGTAATAAATTATTCTGTAATAAAGGAGAAGGACTGAAACATTTACTATATTGCTACGCGAAAATTCCTTTGTTGTAACTACGAACTTGCAATTTGTCTAAGCGACACGCAACCCCACTCTCTTCGCTGCAGTTTATCGAATTGTCGTCGCAGCGATTACAATCTTCCAAGACCCGAGCTACTGTTGTTTGATTAAGCCCGTATAATTTACCGTGAAAGCTGCGGTCGGAAAGCTGCATATATACAAGCGAAAATTTGCACGAAACGGTGCCAGCGTTGCGGCGTTCAAGCGCGCGAAAACGCACATTATCCTTTTTGAACGACGCATATAGAATATATAGATACACCCGGGTTTTGATCATCACCGTGACATTTTGTTACGTAAAATGTCTTTGATGCGCAAAAATTAACGCTTCGACGGCTGACAAAGCGAGACAGTTTCTCTCGTCGTAAAATATTAATTAATATCTCTCTCGCCTAGAAAACCATTCGAAACGAATTTTCGTTAAAACACGACGTTAGATAAAAGACATTGTTGGTCTCGTGAAGATAACGTCACATCTCACGTTCCGACAGTATTTAACTAACCTTGGGAGGGGGGGGGGGGGGGGGGAGGGGTTGACTCCCAGAACAAACATCTTCCTTCGACGTTTTCCCAAGATTGCGTTAAAACTAGTTCATACAACCGGTACTGACGAAGTAACGTCGTTTGCGAGAGATACGCGGACACTTTATTTACCCGCGATATAAGTCTTCGGGACAGTCTGACCTTTCGCGAATGGCTACCGCCATCCCGGGCATAAACCTGAAACTGTTTTATCAATACGAAAACGACGGCGTCGAGAGAAGAGGAGAGAATAAATAAAAAAAAGGAGGCCGGTACCTCGTGCACCGCCTTCTTCACCGTCTTCGCCGTTCCGTCGTATTTGCCGACGAAACGCAATTTGCAAGTCAGCGCTAATTTATTTTCACCACGGACGGACTTCTCAGGCGGAACTTTGCCGACGAAAACTGAGTCCCGACACCACCGTCGCGTCGCGAGGACGCATCCGCTCCGCGCGTAAATTGCCAAGTTTCGGCGCGTATTGAGTTCGCGGGAGATGCGCTTCTCTCGCGAAGTGGTAAACCAAACACCGCGGAGCGATATAATCACTGCGCTTTGCGATTATCGGGGTACCTACGCCGCGAGGCCGGGGGAAACGGGAATACGGTTCGAATCGAGTTGACATATCGCGCTGTATGCGCGGATACAGAACGAGCGAAACTTTCTCAACATGATCAATAAGTTAAATCGCGATCAGTCATGAAACTAAACTACGAACGGGCGCATACGTCCCTAATGGGATTTCTTCAGCAATATACGTGGTACATATTTAAAAGCGTTAGCATTGGGTTAGCAATCACGTAGAATCGAGGACGTGCAGGCTTCGAATTATTGATCAAGGAAGCGTTCGCAAATATATTGCAAATATTGTTGTTAGAAACGTTTGCCAATTCTCGGCTTTAGCCGCATATCTCGCATAGAATATATACAAAAACAAAACGTGCCAGCAGCATAATACCCAGTTACCATAAATATTTTGCAAACTGCTAAACGATCCTCTCGCGTCGAGCGCGGCTTTTGGAGGATCGTCCGGCTGCATAAAGTACGCCGATATAGTCGTGCTCATGCATCAGGGCCGGAAGATACAAAGAGGATATATTTTCATGTCTAACTTATTCAATCCCTCGCTTATTCCATGGATGTTCCATGGACAGAAAACTTCTTACAGAATTTTCAATTTTACACAGCGCCAAAATATAATATGTTCATACACGTGATACTTTTACGTCACAAATGCTCCTGCGTCCAAAATTGTTTCTTCCTATACGGGGAATTAGCAATATTATCTGGCATTGTTTAAACGTCTATCGATCTCGTCTAACAGCCAACACGCTCGTACGCGCCCCGGATCGAACAAGATGTTAAACTTCGCGTGTCTTCGCGCAATCAGATGTTTCCACTTCAATGCGAGTCAGCGATACGTGAGAAAGTTTGTTGTAACTGCGCGAGCCATTACGGAACAGAAATCGTTTGTCCTTCGAAGAGCGATAGGAAGGAAGCATTCTCCTCGCAACCAACGCATAGGACAAATCGTAAGCGGGATAAAAAATTCAGAGGCACGAGCGCGAAGGAGAAATTCAAATACGAAACACGCGCCAGGTGAGTAACCGCAAGTTTAATTAAATTACACAGGGATGGAAAAAAGGGCCGATGTGACGCGGCGTAATAAATGCGCGACACGCAACGCTCTGATCGGTAACACACCCTTCCCTTGAAAGTAATATCGTGTTATCCTCCAATGCATAATAAAATACGCGAGAAAAGAAAACGATCGTCGTCCGCGTGCAATTTTTTTCTGCGCGGGTAAACTTGTCGAGAGAAGGAAAAAAAATGACATGAACCCCTTCCCAAACACGGGGGCGACAAGTAGTTCTCGGGCATCGGCCGTGATGACACGGGCGCATGACAAAAAAAACTGGCGGGAACAACAAGGTTAATTGAAATGCGAATAACGAGAAAAAATGGCACGAACCGGAGGGAGAACGGAACGAGCGGGCGGCACGCGATGTCCTTTTGATCGGTCTCTGCACTCTCTCTCTCTCTGTCTCTTTGCGCGCCCCTAGTCTCCGCGAGAAAGGCGAAAGGAACGAGAGAGAAAGGGCTAGAGAAATGGCAAAGAGGGGTTGGATTGCGTGCCAATATCACGTATATTCCGCGGCACGTACGATTCGTACACGTAGCACTGTTCTGGACACCAGTGGCGTATCCAGAAACCGGATTAAAGCGGTGCAGCGTCGCAGAAAATATTAATTATGCACCCCTTTCGATTTTTAGGTGGTTGCTTTGGCACACGCGGGACACAGGATGTGTGCTCTCATTTCTCAATTTCGATCTACTCGCGATTTGCACTTGGGCAGCCAGTTCTCTACGATTTCCCAACCCAGACAGCACCATGTTCAAAATCGAGACATAAGACGTCTTCTAGACATCACTTCGTAAGACGTCTAAAAGATGTCTAGGAATTATTTAAAGTGAAAGGAGATTAATATGTGATATATCAAGCCGCAAGAAATGCACGATTGAAATGTCTGTCGATAATTTTACAAGAAGCTCAAGTTATTTTTATTAGCAATAAATAGAGAATTTTCGCTCGTCTGAAGCAGCAGCTAACACAATAAAATACGGCCAATTTTCGAGCAATGATCAAAAGAATATCCGATTAATTTTCAACAAATTCCGTTTTATTAAATAAGCTTACGTTTCAACCTAATTTGGTCTTCCTCAGAGCAAAATATAAATTTACATTCAAAAAGATGATAAAATAATAAAATTAAAATAAAATATTGGAGCTCATTGTGTTAGCTATTTATATTAGACACAAAGAAACTTATTCGCAATAAATCGTGTCTCGTTACCGATGTAATATCTCATTCGACGAGCGCGAGACTCATAAAGTGCATTTAGATATAAATATATGTATCGTGCAATATCTGGAGACGCATATTCGCGGCGTCTCTCCCTGCATCAGCTGTTGAAATATCACGTCGACGTCGGAATAATTTCCCATTTCTGCATGTCCCTTGAGCTCTTATTTTTAACAAAACTCGCCGCGGCAACGGCGGCGTCCCTTCACATTTCCTCGACTTTCCATTCTGCGTGTAGAAACGTATTTCTCGCATTCGCTATGCGCGCTGCCTCGCGCCGCTCGATCTTGCTCTCCCAAGAGCAATAGGACAAGGCACGCTTGTACGACGAACGAAAAGCCGGGAGTACGGAATAAAAGCATAAATAGAATTCTTTTGTGGGATGAAGAACGCACAACCCGTACACCGCGTAATTATAACATAAACTTACGAAAGACCTAATTACTTTACTTTCGCGGAGATATGGCGCGATTATCTCATGATTAATTAACGCTATTAAAATTAATTGTGATATTATATTAATAGCAACTAATTAACCCTTAATCCTCGAGTAATTAATATCGCTCTTTTCTTTTCTTAATTACGGTAATATCCATATTAGGTAAATGGCTTCTTTTCGGTATTACACCGCACAGTTAAGGGATCCCTCGAGTATCTCGCGCACCCACCTATCGACGTCGTGTCTGTATAAGCAATGGGCCGTGGTGGGTGCGTTTCAACCTCCCCTCGATAGCTACTACTTGTAACGTGACGGGCCTGCAATGCATCGGTGTGCACTCAACGTCGATGGTTCGCTCCCGTGGATGTACCGGGAGTGAAACGCCCGGTGCATTAATTAACGTCGTCAGTAGGTATGCACCGACGTTAACCGCCATGCACTCAGAATAACGAGGACGGCGGGAAAGGTCGGGAGCGCGCTTGTTCCTGTGTCGGACGTTCCCGGGATCGACCGGAGTTCTGCGGTCAAGTAATATGCATTTAATTCAATACCTCGAAGTTAGTTACGATGATCAATCACCCGTTGGCGCCCCCCTCCCTCCTCCGCCCCTCCGCGAAAAGGAGGGAAACGGGGGACGTGAACGCCGTGGCCGCTCCCAAATTCACGATCGTTCGCCCGTCAAACTTTTCGCGGATGGAAAAAGAACGAGTGTGTCGAAAGGAATCTATCAATTAGCGGAAATACCGGGGTAACAGTTCCGCGCCACGTAAGCTCGATGTAAATTCCGGCCTCTCTTCTCGAGTTCGCATCTCATCTCGGGTGCTACGCTTCCTCGTTTGTTTCCCTCCGGCGCCTTCTCATCCCGCAGATGCACGGGGGAAGCGAGACGCTTTAATTAATTTCCTCGTCCTGGTGCAAAGCGGCGGTTTGCACGCACGAGAACGCGTTTCAGCGAGCGAAACGACGAGTACCGAGAGATGCTGACATTTTTATTCAGAAAAAAAGACGTTGGAAGAGAGGAGGAGAGAAAGGAAGAGGAGGATGGCTGGTCTCCGTGGTGAATATGCGAAAGCGGTGGTTGGCGGCGTACGGCAAACGCGACGGAAAAAGAAAGAGATGGGAAAGAGAAGAAAAAAATTGAAGATACCGGCAATTAAAAACTTTCGTAACCAGTTCACCACGTATTCAAGTCGCGAGTGCATTTTCCCTGTATATTTTTCGAGGATATCGACTGCATTCGGCCGAACGACGCGACGAGCGCTTCACGAGAGCTAGAAAACTGTATACACACATATACGGGCGTATACTAATTGGGCCAACCGCTCTACATACGCCCTCGACGTGAACCTTGCGGTATCTCCTTCCCTCAGAATTGCAGTATTTTAATAAAAAAAAAAAAAAAAAGGACAGCGTCGTGTACCTTCGCGAAACATAGTTGCGTCGTGTTCGTGTTTCGCAGAAGGGAGTCAAGGCACCGCACATCGTATTTTTAAGCGAGCTGAAAGGCTAAATGGGAGCCGCTGTCGTGCCCGTCATTAGACATAATGAACGTTTAATTATAACGAAAAATTATGTGGTTCTGGACGAGCGTATCATTCCCGGCTCCGTGGTTATTATCGTTCCTCCGCGCGCTCCGCGTATTCAACCCCGCGGACAGGAAGAAGAATTACGCGCTGGCACGCATCGTGTGGCCCCCGCGTCTTCACGTGCCCCGCGCGGCGCGGTGTGTATTAGTCATGTCTCCCCGGCGCGCGCAATTGCAGTCGCTGGGAATTTTTTCCACCCCCCCCCTGCCCTCGTTTCCCGCGAGTAACGGGCTCGCGAAAGCGACGTCCGTGACTTATCGTTCTCGTCTCTCTCTTTCTCTAATGCAAGAGGGCAAGTTTTATTTCGTCGACGACTCTTCCAGGCTGCTCGAAACCGAATCCGAGGAGAGATTCGCTCTTCAGTGGAATAACGACGGCGGAATTGTTCGAAACGGACGGAAACGGTTTCGCGTGTCGCTTCAAGTCTCCATGTACACGAGATTCCCATCGCTCGTGGATTAATTTTCTCGATAGAAGACAGCCGCTGATGGTACTGCACGAGGTTTCTTTATCCCGGTGCAATCCGATTCCATTACGCTGCAATCGGTAGCGGAGCTCTTTAACGTCGAGAAAGCGTTAATAGTTATTGAAACAATATAAGCTCTACCGCGTAGAAATCGTAGTTAAGCCTCTCGCAAGTTTCGCAGCTTCGGGAACTTCATTATGCACCGTCTGACTGAAGTTTTAATAGCTGTTACTACTTTGCTACGTTTGCCGCTGTAATTTAACAGGTTTATTGTTCCGTTCCATAAAGTAGCATACTTAAGTACTACCATTGCGCACATTCCGTAATTAAACCTGCGGCGGTTTGTACTAATTAAAAACTTTCGGCGTACGGCCTCCCTCGTATCGCAAATTGTTTTTCGAACATAGTTTTTCATTCGCACGTCACGTAAAGTTTATCTCGCGGTTTAGCAATTTAGTTCACAATTTAAGACAATTGCCCTACGAATTTCGAAACATTGTAAAAAAAAATGCATCCTTACAAATCGGTCTTTTATATGCGAGAAACAATTATTCCGCTGGAATAGATTTTCAAGAAATCGTGATGCACGTGTTTAATTCTTCCTCTTCCCTTGTTTTCGCGTGCCACAGCTACAGGTGCATAATTCGCGAAGTAACATTTCCAACACTTCGCGTTCCCAGTCTCCGCTCTCGTTTCTTTATCGTCGACACCGATAACGATGCATCTCGAAGCACAGCAAAACAATTGTCTTGAGGTGGCGTGAAAGAATGTCCCTGACTCGCGCGAGTATACTTTTTCGCGTGATATACCCACGAAATATCGCGGCCGACCCGGCGCGCGGCGCGGCGCCCTGAAAAACCTGATCCGCTTTCTTTCCCGAAGTTAGAGTACATTCGATAATGCACCCGGAAGGCAAACTCGCCCGAACTCGCAGACCCGGAGTCGCGATGGTGCCCTCCTTGTGTACACGTACACATATACAGGGTGTATCTCTACAATAGAATTATTGAAATATATTTCGATTTTCGAAAGACCGAATCCAGATCCACGTGTATCAACATCGACCTTCGCGAGGCTATTTTTCCCGAAAATAAAATCTTCGGCGAACAAACTTTATTTCGCATTCTCAATCTGCTTCTTCCGGAGATGCGGCAGCCCTTCTATCGCGTCGCGTTTCTTCGGACACCGCGTGTGCACGAGGTCGAGAACTACGGGGGTATCGTTTCGACATGGCTGCACTAACCGATCCTAGAGTAAACTCGAACGAAGTCGGGGCTATAACATCGCGCGCTGGGTGATTTCGATCGACCTCGCCTAAGAATTTCGTGAGCTCGGCCATGAGGGACGGGCCGGGCCGGGCCGCTCCCGAAACGCTCGCGATAATATTGCAGGATAAAATGATAAGCGATCGCGGAAACGCGCCATCGCTGATTAGCGGACACCGTGATCTTTCGTGAATTAGAAAGATCTCCGCAGGAAAGACGCGAGACGGCGATAATCACGATCGTAAATATCTCGCGACGCTTCGTACGAGCAGCGAGGGGTCGTTGACCTACGAAATTATAATCTTAGAAAGTACGAGGCAGCCTCTTTAAGCACACGTAAGGACGAACCGAAAGGGTCTGTTACAAAGGAAAGTAATCTCGCTGATGCGTTCATAAAATTATATACGCGCACTCCGGAATGATTCAAAGGAACTGAACTCTTCTGCAATATCTTTTAAAGGCGAATAAAAAAATAAGTAATTGTAAAACGCCAAGATTCTGTAATACAATATTCCTTTGAGTCGGAAACTGGAAGTACAAGAGAAATCATTCGTTCATACGCATACTTTCGAGCTACAAAGAGCTACATGACTAATCCACTCTGTATTGTAATAAAAAATTGAAGTTATAAAAGCACCGCGCGTATAAAACGGAAGACTCGTGAATTTTTCGCCTAACTATAAATCAGACCGCACTTTAAATCTCCATTGAGCTCAATCGTGAATTGCGGAAGATTAGGGCGGGGCAAAAGGTACTAAATTCAACTACGCGAACTATCGGGGAATAAAGCGGGAAGAACGTGAGTTAAAACGAGGGGTGGTTTACGCACAGCGATCGATCGACAAGGAGGCTCTGTTGCTGTTGAGCAGTCTGCTTTGGCAAACAGCAGCAAGCTTTGTAAGATGTTTTCAAACAAGTATATTCCTTGGAGATACAAGAGAAATAGAAAAATATCTGGAACATGATACTTTGTTGTCATAGAGTAAACCGACCAATAAATGAACAAAATCACTTATATTTTAAATATAGAAAAAAATCATGGATCGAAGATAAATGACTTTGTGATGAAAATTAAAAGAAAAATTTACAGATGACGTTGAGATCGGTGTCATTATAATTTAAAGAAAGTGTCGACTCTAAGAGATTTATTATCAAATAATTACCAAAATATTTCTCCTTGAGTTGACAATTTCTTTATAATTGTGACACCGATCTCAACGTCATCTGTGAATTTTCCTCTTAATTTTCATCACAGTCATTTATCTTCGATCCATGATTTTTTTATAGGTATATTTAAAATATAAGTGATTTTGTTCATTCACTAGTCTCTGTTCATTCACTGGTCGGCTTACCTTACCACTTTTTCTAAACAACTCTATTAAGTACAGTTATTTAACCCAAGAACGGGTGATTTTTACATCCAAATATTGAAAAATAAAGTTCATGTCACAGTAATTTTAATGTTTTTTTTATTTTTAAATATATTTTTATTTCTCCTTCTATCAGAAAATGTTGAGTAAATCTACAATATACATATTGTCCTCAAATACTAATAAATTATAGAACAATTGAAAATATGCAATATGTTATTAATAACAATAACTTTTAATTAGGGTGTAATGACTACCTACTACAAAAAAAAATCAGTCGCTCGTTCCCGGGATAATCGCAGGATAATGTATAATAATAAAAAAAAAGGATAATCTTGCACATCTTATAAAATATTGAATCTCAAACTTATAAAATATATCGCAACTTTAAATATATAAAATTATATCTCTGTAATTTTTATTAAATTATAAATGAACCTAATTATACATAGATATCCGTGCTGAATTCGTAAGTATCTACTTATAGACTATAGCTCATAGCGCAGTCGCGGATCAGAGGCTGTGTTAACTTCATTCGCCGACTTCCGCCGCGCCGTCAGCGATTTGCATAAAACGCAGCGAATGTTACGAGGTATGCGCCGTAAAAGCTTCTGCCTTCCGCGCACATCTAGCTAGGGAAAATTCTAAATTGGCTTTCGCGCGCGCGAGAAACGGGAGTGGTGCTGCAGCGGCGGCAAAAAGTACGACTGCTTAGACACGGGATACGTGCCACGTCGGTGGAAAATAAAATTCGCAGGAAAGGCTGAATTTACATTGTTTATTCAACCGCGAGTGAATTAGATCCTTTTTTTTTTCGCCACTACCGCCCGTCCGCTCCTCTTCGCTCGTTTGCGAGAGCGCCTAGTAGCTAATATCCGGCGCGTTTCTTTGTTGGGCCACGCTTAATTTCCTCCGCCTGTCTGCGGTTTGTTCGTCCCGACATAGAACGCGATTGTGCACCCGCGCGATTCCATCGCCAGATTTCCGACTGGGAGGAAAACGGAGAATGAGAAATCTGAAACAGCCCCTGGCGTATGCGCAGGAGGACGCTCGATATGGAAGATTGCTTTGTCTTCCATTAATCCTTAACGAATTTCACACTTTTTTATAACATCGCTTTGTATGGCTATAATAGTCTATATATATGTATATTCGCATTAATACATATACGTTAATTGATTTAAGTCATAATAAATAAACCTTGAAAGACTATATTTTATTCCTTTTGTGCTCACTGTTTATACTATCATCCCGAGCTTTCATCGTTCTAAAAGCCAAAAGTAGTAATACTATTGCGCAGGGACAACCCTTGATTTCGTTCGCCTACCCTTTCCTGTCCCTCGAAGAAACAGAGGGTCGAAGACAAGAAAAGGACGAGACATACGCACAAAGCACGGTCGATAAGAGGGCCTGTTGCTCCCGACCAACAGCGTCTGGCCTGGCCGCCGATGGGCGACCGCGAGAGAGTGGGGTATGTCGTCTGCGAGGAGAAAGCGAAAGGGCGATTGCGAAAGACTATAAGACGAGGAGGCTCGAGGCGAGACCCAGACGAAAAGGAGGGAGACCACGCTACGTTTCGGGAATCGGGGTTTACGATCGTCTGGCTCGACGGACAAATCCTGGGGTATGAATGCCAGACAGAACGAGAGGAGGGTAGAAAAGGAGGACCTGAGGTGTAGCTGTCAATTAGAAACCGAAAGTTTAATTTACGTCGGATTCAACTCTCGCCGGTAATAAGATCGGGGATAAAAGTCGGCAAGCCCCAATCGATATAGGGATGGGCTTCGTCTCCTTCTTGGATGACTTTGGTGTCATTGTCCTCTCCCGAGTGTTTGTCTATCCTTGGCAGGCTGACCTTAGCCGAGGGGTTCATCTCTCGCGAGATCTTTCTCGGGCAATCTCGTTCGCGCTCTACTAAACAATGAGATGGACACACACAGACTCCGTCGAGATTCAATTTAGATACGGCGAATATAGTTTCGTCGTGTCGAATCCACTACGTTCAATGTTAATAGCACTGAAAATTTTCACTAAAAAAAAATCGATGTTAAATCGTCGGTTTATTTTAACGACACTCCGTGTGGTCTCGCGGTAAAGCGCGCCTTCTTAAAATAACATCGAACGCATTGCATGTCAAGCCTCTTACACGGGAACAAAATTTGCGGAGCCATTTCGCTCCACGATGATTGATGGGGAATTAATCGGAGAGTCGTGCCGACATTTCTGACTATTTCATTTCCTGCTCGCTGCATTTATTTGGCTTCACACGTCGACCGCATAATCGATACGCAAGAAGGCGCAAAAGGATTGTTCACGGTCTCTCCGCGCGAAAAGGTCATAGGAATAAAGTTTGTCACGGCCCAAGCATGTACGCCTGGTTAATAGGAAAGCGACCGTTTTTAATAAAAATTCGAAGGACAAACGAAATTCCTGCCGTGGCAAGGACGTGACGGGATTGCGTAAAAAAAAAAAAAAAAAAAAAAAAAGTCCGGTTTCGAGTTGCGCTTTGCCGGCCGCTGCTGGCGGACACGAGCGAGCGAGCCTGGGCCCTCTTTCACGGGATGACAGAATTTTTTCACGTGTGTGCAGCGAACGCTAACCGGTGGCTATTTATATATAGTTGCGTCACTCCACCTGACGAGGCTGCGGTAATAATTGCGTTGCGCAACGCGGCTCCGAACGCCGTGTGCGCGCAGCGCGTATCTTCGGAGGATATTTCTTGCGAAGAAATGAAATAACGAGGGACTTCCCGGAGTGTCGCTGATGCGGCGAGTCGCCGTCGCGATCGTCGTCGAGGCATTCCGATTCCGCGTTCCCCAACTGTATTAATTGCGCCGGCAAGACCTCGATTTTTTTACAGACTTAACCCTTTACGCTTGGCTTGCGTCATATTAAACGTCGGCTGTTAAACCGACGCGGAAATGTTAGGTCAGATATGCGCGATAGTGCAATGAGAAAAGGTCAATATCTCGCGAGCTCGCGAGCGAGTGTTTTCAGACAGAAAGTCTGCTAGAATTTAACGTATTTCGACATATTCTTAATCTATATATATGCTAATTCTTCCTATCACATTTCTATGACATAAATATGCTAATTTTATGTATACGTTACTTGCCCGCCACAATTCAGAGAGTTCTGCTCACGCGGATTATTTTTCCAAAGACGTTAAGTATGTCGTAAGCTGAGGATAACATTAACAAGAATAAGAAGGATATTAGCTGTTCATATTATTTTTCCTTGTACACATTATTAATTATCTTACTTAGCGGGTTTTACGCGTTTCTCGCGACGACCTCCTATTTGTTAATGCGGATACCGAAGATGACACGTAATTTCTCTGACGTTCAACGTCAAGAGGAATTGATAGCCGGTCGGGTAATGATGTAAAAATTAGAAAAATAATTGTAACCCAGATAAAAAATATGAGACGACAGAAATAAAAAAAATCACACGCTTGCAAAAGGCACGAGAACTTCCATAGAAGCCTCCATCGTTAAGCTATTAATTACCGGGGAACAAAAAACGTCGCGACTGAAAGGGGAGAGCCACCGCGTTGTCACGAATAATGTATTCTTAATGCTTTTGTTATTTGTTTCACGTTCGCGTATATCCTATTTGTATTTCTATCTCTTTAAATAGGGAATGTTTTTCCTCCACCCCCGAAGAGGGGCATTTTTCTCACGAGTATAATGAATGTAAAAGAGGAAACATGAAATCTCATTCATCTTCTAGCTATTACTTTTTATCGTGATTAAATATCGGGTATGTTGTAAATATTCATGTTAAAACTACGTTTTTATTGATCCGAAGCGCCTCCGCGACAGAAAACAAAGACCTCGCAGTTGCACAAAAACATCTCGATAGCTTACAAAGTTTAATAGGTTGAAACCTAAAGCAGCTCGGACTCACGATACCGTAACGGAGAGAATCAAATTTAAAATTCCGCAACTTTCCTAACTATGTATAACATTTTTTTTTTTCTCGTATATCGAGTAACTCCCAAGTGAGCAAGGTGAGCGACTAATTAAAAATTGAACGCGGTCAAACCGGCTAAAAACTCCGCCTCGCGGTATCGCAACGAGAGACACATATTCGAAAGGTCGCGCTCGCCAAAAACTTTCGATATGTATCGCAGTGCAAACAACAGCGAGGTTGGAACCGGTCGCGCGCCGCTGTAATCTTCTCAAAAGCCGAAACCCGCCCGGCTCTATGTGGCAACCATACACGACCCTGGGCATATAAATTATCTTTTTCTGGTATCTGCGGCGTTCTGCCTCAGAGAGCACGATCAGCTGATCGATGGCGGCGTGAGGACACAGGTAGGGATAGGGGGCAGCGGAGGGGAACGGGACGTGCAGGTTCTGTGCAGAGAGGTAGAAGCGATTACTTCCAAGTGCTCTCTCTCCCTCCCTCTTTCTCTCTCTCTCTCTTGGGCCACTGCTAATTCGCTAATCGAGCAATGCACCGATCAGATCATGTGATCGAGCGTGATCGATATGAAGCTGGAATATCGGGCGAGCATTAACTTTGACATCACGACGTTGATGCGATAGGAGGATCCGGGGCCGGTTATCGAGTCGAAAATAGAATTGAAATTTTGAGGAAAGAAATTCTGCGAAGAAACGCAAGTTGACGTGACAGCAGAAAATTCTTCTACAAATATGATACATAACAGTTTTGTGTAATGAGATTACATTCTGACAGAGGTTTGGCAATATTTTGGAATGATATAGAGATCATTGGCAGGATACCTCGAAGAGGAGAGATCGAGAAATAAAAATAGCGAGATACGATATCGTAACCCGTAATTATAATACTTAAATTACTACTTCTTAATTGTTAATTATGCGACTTTCAATTATGAAGACGACGCGCGGCAGAGCCAATCTCCTTTAAGCCGACGTGGAACAGTACCTATATAGTTATACATTTCCCTAATTTAACGGGGCAAGTACGGATCGATTTCCGATAATTAAAACTAGAAAACCAGTTGGTATTCCGTCCCACGTGCTTGTACATGCACTTGGTTGAAAACCAGCTTTTACCCCGTGCGCCACGATAAAACCGAAATCGTCCAGTTTTTTCGAGAAACTGCCTCCTTCGAAAGTCATTCTTTCTCGCCCGATCGTTTCGCCAGTGCAGCGATATTTTACCTGCCACTGAAAGCGGTACACACGTGACCGAACAGTGTACCCTCCCCCCACCTCCCTACACCCTCTACCCTAACGGAAACTAAATTTATGCCCTGCAGGATAATAAAGCTACCTGCCGAAGAAGTATAGCGATTGACCTCGCCGCGAAGCCTCGAGTCGCCAATATTCTTTTTAAAATGTCGATGGAGACGAATCGCTCGGGTTGCCGCGCGGCGAATCGGCGATGTCGCCCGATATGTCGCCGTAAATGATGCGCCAACGAGGAATGGAGACTGGATCCAGAAACGTGTCATGCATTTATGCGCATCTACATAGCGCAGCAAGGGAAAAAAAATTAATATTCTAATTTAATATTCTGACTTTAAAGATGTCATTATTTATTAAGATATTTCGCGTTTGCAAACGACTGCGACAAGTCAACGTAACTTTGCATATATTAACTGGAAGACAGAATCACTCTTCGCGATCAGAATCATTCTTCCCGGTAATGTTTCTAAATAATTAAGACAGTGTCAAACGCTGGCGGTCTATCATTATATTTTAATTTGTATAAGGTCCACAAATTCACGGTGGAGTAGCAGCGATGACTGCGCGCGTTCACTATTCATAAGCTATCCGTAACGCCGAACTGCGAATGTAAACCGCATTGACGATGCAACCTCCGTTACAACATGCATAAACCACGCTCCGAGATATACGCTGGGCGACGCAGCAGGTGCGCGCGTAAGCCCCCCCCCCCCCCCGGACGATAACGTCGGCAAGTTTGCGGGAACAACGGCAGGAGTATCGCGGGCACGCGGTAATAATCGAGAGACGAAGACGCTCCGAAGTTTCCGGCTATTATTGGCGAAACTGCATCGACCTCAGAATTTTACGATAGCCATCCACCGAGGCACGAGCAACGCGCCGTTTTACAGCCAACAGTGGCTAACGATCCTGCGAGGCTACGATATCGCATCAAGCGCGCAAAATTGCTCCGAGGATCGCCTTCGCTTATTCGCCTTTCACCGCGTTTTACTTTCCTCGGCCTGGCGCTGCGCTGGAGGAAACTGCTCGCACGTACTGATTGTGAGTGTATTGATTGTGAGTCAACGAACGCTCGCATAATCCAGGAATCGACGAATATATTATAATATTATAGACGAATTAGATATAATAATTAAAATGATAAATGTGTGTAATTATTATATGTACTACAATAATTTTGTATTTCCTATGAAAATAATGAGATAAAGTTGTGAAGCCAGAAAAGTGAATCTAATAATTTATTAATCACAACTAATTTTATATATAGATATACATATAGATATACGTGCAGCGTATAAAAAAAAGTAACAATTTTGGAATAAAGGAATATTTAAAGAGATCAGTGCCCCGAGATCATTAAGACGATCCGAAAGCGAAACGAGCGATTAATTCCCTATTTCCCTATTAACGGCACGTTATGACTTCTCGCGGCATTCTATGCGAAAGGATTTAATCGACAGCGCATTGCGGTAAACCTCGGAATCGTTACCGAGATAAAAAACGACCGCTTAATCCTTATAAGCCGTAAAACTTGCGAAAGGTCATTCGGTGGATTGTACGATAATGCCGGATCGCTGGTTAACTCCAACGCATCCTGGAGTGAATTGCACAGAGACTATAATACATGGCAATAAAGGTCGAAAAAGACTGCATGGATTATCACGTTCAGCGCTTAAGAAATTGAATCTCCATCGAGCGCAGACCATCACGACTGTCGGTCTCTGCGTAACGAAAAAGAGGAAATCGGCAATGTTCCGTCCCGCTCGGACGCGACCGGAAGTTAATCTCGTTTCGAGGACGAACGTCTGGAAAAGGGCTCGTGTGAAACAAACGCCGATATATACGGACCAACGAATACCATCATACCCCGAACAACTGGGGATAATGGGAAATTCATCGGAACGAGTGTGAAACGTGTGAAATGACCGTATTGGGCAAATTGCGCGTTCATATCCCCGATAGTTATTTTCTAATTTGCGAATATTCTCGTGCCTCCGACAGAGAACGCGCGACATCGCGTATATCGCGCGATTAAATTCCAAATTTATATCCCGGCAGAGAGATACAGCGGGGCCTGTGAATTAACCGGTCGTTGTGTAATCGCGTTAGAACGATCGTTCATATGTTTTCGATCGCAATCAGCAGCGCGAAACTAATAGTCCCTCGGAAGAGTTCTCGTAACTTACTGGATTTCAGAAATCGCTCGGTAATTCTCCCTAATACCGATCTCATCCGCCTTCAAGTATTCCCCGTGTTTCCGCGTTATCGAACGAGTGTGTTGAAAACAGGACGGCAAACTTCTGTCAAGGAGAGACTGCGGCATAATTTCGCGAGCTCCGAGCGATTATGTAACGCTCTCGAGTATATTCTCTTTAGAGTTACAAATGTAAAACGAAGTTTTCGACTATACCGCTTCGGCGGAAATCTAATATTGGGCTCGTCGAGAATTCGTCGAGGATAGTACTTACACCGTGCGCGCTGTCACGAGAACGACGGTAGTTTCGTAAGATAGTTGGGGCACACACGAAAGAAAGTTTCGACGCGGAACAACCGCGACATAATGCGATCGTATCGGCCGCCGTGTCGTTCCGGTGTTTTTCACGCCGACGGCGGTGTCGTCATATGCGCATCTTAACGAATCTCCTCCGGTAAATAACGAGCGCAGATACGACGCGCGTACCAGAGCAGAGCAGAGCAGAGGCTCGAAGCGCGAGAAACTTGCTCTCGGGAAACCAAGTTCGCGATCCCGTGCTTCGTATACGTTCAAAAGTTAAACGAGTTCGTCGCAGTTTCTGCCCCCTTCCCCTCGCTCTATTTTCGCGCGACGATATCCGCTGGCGCGGGGAACAAACAACGTTAGCGGATGACAGGGGGTCGGATGCAACAGGGATTGCACGTTGCAACAAGTACGGGACGGCGACGAAAACGCGGGAAGTGGGAAACAATTTATAGAGTGAGTGAAAGGGAAATGTAAGAATGAGAAATGATTCGTGAGTCAAGATTAATTGGACGATTCCGCGCATCTCCGCGAAACAATCCGCCGCGAAAGTTATTCGGACAGCGCTAATACACAATGCACTGAGAACCGTTTTCGTGCAACTCTCTTGCACGAAAAGAAAAAAAAAAAAGGAAAGTAAAATATAAATGATCATAATTGTATGGAGCGAGGAATAAAAGAAACCGACCCCTCGCATTGAAAACGTGCCGCTGCAGTGCTGCAATGTGGGGAGAGCATCAGCGTGAGTCCGGCGCTCTCGTTAGAATTTCATTTGTGTTTCATCCGCGTTCTATCTACGCGAAATAACGTCGTAAAAGAACCGTCGCTACGAGGCGAGGAGGCATCGTAAAAGGGACAGGAAAATTACGACGCGATTTCCCCCATCTCCCCCCTCCTCCCGTGCGACAATCTTCCTCTTCTAGCGTCTTCCTTCGCGAATCAAATTATCGTGTTTCCGCGCGTCCGGATAAATAGATAAGAAGCGAATTCGACCTCCGTCGAGGAAATCCGTCCGCGCTAATCACGCCGACTCCAGTTAGACAACTCCGTTACGGCGACGCGCGACGGCGAGCCGAGAAATGAGAGCGCGTAATCGCTGACGCGTCGTAAACGCCCCCGCGGTCGTCTATCGACCGCGCGAAACGGCACGGGGGGTGTTGCAGAGAAATCCCGCCCCTCTCGGTCGCAGGTGGCGATTACGCCACGTTGCACTCGTAAACGCGATCGTTGCGCATTAACCGCTGTCCGCGCGACAGCCCCGGCCGGCCGGCGCGATGGGGACCGCGCTAGGATATGCTACCGATTTATCCGCCGCGCCGCCCGCGCCGCCGCCGCCGTCACCGCTTTAATCGCGATAACCGTTAACAAGTCGCCGCGCTGCGGTGATGACGCGGCGGATATTCCCCGGGTGACCTGGAAGCCTTTTGCGGGCACCGCGGTTCGGCGAAATTAAAAAAAAAAAAAGCTTCTATTTTTTTTCTGCCTCTGTTAATTTCGTTTTTCTCCTTTTTGGATTCGGAAATATTTTTCAAATCGTGGACACAACGCAACTTGGTAGGTCTCGCTATTTTGCCTATTTCGTTCGACGCGTGCTTCTGTCGAAACATGATATTAGGACAATCGCGTCGCATCGAAAAGCGCAATTTCCCCCGAAAAACATATAGGAGAATATTCCGTTGCCACGTCAGATTTAAAACAAAGCCCTTCAGTCGTAAATTTTTTTTTTTTTTTCTAAATCGAGGAAGAAATGACGTATAGGCTATTGTTCCGCTCGACGTGTATGCGTTTCAAAATGTGAACATAATCACTCGGCAATGACGTGGTTGCGCGTATGATCGCGCGAGTAAAGCACGTCACGAGCGGTGTGGGCTTTTCATAAACTCACTGTTTCGTCGAATTCTATATGATTGGCCGAACCCGGCGGCCGTAATAGACATGGCGCGTGTAACCGGTATCACTTCACCGCAGGGTATTCATTGTAATTAATTGAAGTCAAATGTAACAGTTAATTAGTAGTGCGGACTGATGTGTGTGATCCGACGGCAGCGTTCATTGCCATCGACAAATAATAATTCTCCCCTGGTCAAAACCCGCGTCATTTTGCACAAACGTTCACGGTACTCTCCATATACCGATATCCAGCGAATAATGCGAATTACAAATCGTCGCGAGTCCATAATGCGAGAAACATGTAAAAGCCATTCGCGGTGAAAGGCCATCAATTGGAATCTAGTGTCAAGCGAATTAATATAATAATTTTGACACGATGATATGTAACAAGACTGAGCGCGCGAGATAAAGGCGAGAATAAAGTCAAGCGTCACCTGTTCCCGTTCCAACACATACTACATACTTGATCGCCGTAGACCAACGGACTTAAAAACTTTTTCCTAAGAAGGCCCGCAATCGTCGAGAGAAGCGTATTTACGGTGCCGGCTCGAAACGTTTAATGGCCAAAGCTGAAAAACTTAACATTTCGAGTTGCAGCAACTTTCAATAGTAGGTCATCGCGAGAGACGCTAGAAACTTCATTTCATTTCATTACAATGGAACTTCGACTCGGCACAGAAGCAGATGCACCGTACTGTTGGATTCTCTCGGAGAAACTGACCTCGGATGAAAAGTGACGTAATAACACCTCCGTGACTCGTCGATAACGATGCAGAAACAACTCGGCATCAAGAGAAACTGTCGCGGTAAACTTTAATTGATTTCACGTCCATGTCCACAGTTCGTTTTCTGACTGAATTTTTCTCGGATTGTCAGACGAAGACATCGCTCTTGTCATTCTTCTGTCTCCTCCCCCCCTCTCCTCTCTCTCTCTTTTCCACGTTTTTTTTTGGAACGTCCCAGCATCATCGACGTGAATAATGACAAAGTGATGCCGACAGGCAGAACTGAGATAGCGCGTTGAAGACGATCGGTCTGTCGAAAAAGCTCGATTCAATGGCTTTTCTTTTGCACACAGCACGCTCCTCGCATTGCCGATGAACGACCATTCGTTCTGGAAGTGAATTTTTATGCCGCGCCCACGATCGGGCTTTTTACGATATCGAGAAACGGAAAATTCGAGATTTGGTAAAATCGTCAAGAGCAAAAACGACACGCTTTATAAGATAATTATAGCGTCGAATTGATTTCCTATAATGCTTTATTAAAAGTTATAAATATAAGTCAAAAGCTTTATTTTATTGAGAGAGACGAGATTGATTTAGATCTGTCAAACACTGAGGAAGCATTTTTATTAATAGTCTCTCGATATATTAATTTCCTACATGTCCACTAATCTAGCAGACTTTCTTGTAAGCAAAATCCTCGCGCGGTTGCATTTTCAGTAAATAGAGAAACTAGCGTTAAAATAAAGAGAAAATAAAACACAAATCCAGCGACGTGAAATAATAATCATATCTCTAGTCTCTACCAACATCGTAAAAATATTTCGTTATGTGTGTCAAACGTTTGTCAGCCCATAAAGCAGGCATGACGTACGTTTATATCCGCGGGGGAAAACAAAACCGTTCTTCAATTTCTAAACGTCGGTAATCCTGAACGTTATTTCATCTCGCGTCGGGCTAGACAGTCATCACTGTCATGCCCGCCGTACAAAACCGCGGGGTGTTAGCAGCAAAAACACATGCACGGCCGTGAGCGCGCCCATGTGTACACGGCAAACGCATGTCCTCGCCATCGGCGAGGTTTCCCCCTTTTTTTCTCCCCGCAAGCCGCGGCCGCGGACTGCGGAGGAAACGGTGGATTAGACACTGTCCGCTGGAAAGTCAAATATTTATAAACAGCGACAATTTTTCTCCATCGCTCTCGCGACAGCTCCGGCTCGCCGCGCCGCGGCCGCCGCGATTGAAAAACGCTCGCTTGGCACGAATTCGAATACTCGCGATGGCGCGATGACGGGTCACGGTCCCGGCCATGTCGCCACCCGAGCATTCATCGCGTGTAACGTACCTACCACCTCGCCTTGAGGCTCGTCACGTGCAACACCGTGAATAGAGTATCTCGCTAATAATCGCAGGTATAAGAAGTGGCCGTCAGCCAAATGTAAGGCTGCCCGCCACTGCAATGCCCACGTAGACGAACTGCCACGTGCGTATTTTTATCATTGCCGGAGTACTTCGGAGATTGCGTAAAGAAAATTGGTCCTTATCTCACCGAGAGAAAACCCCACCGATCTGTTCTTTAAATCACGATACCTGCTCTATGTGTTTCAAACATCTTAAAATTTAATAAAAATGGTAGAACTGAGCGAGAAAAATATCATAAATCGAATCAAACCCGAATAAGTCCTTAAATTTTTAATTATACCGATTTATATTGTCCTCGGTTATGTTATTATTGCGATAATCTTACAGTAACTCATTTCATGAAATTTTTAATCTCGACACGAAATTATTTTCGTAGAGAAATATAAATTTCTGCGAAAGCAATACGTGCCGATCATCCCAAAACAGATTCGCCAGGTCGAACGATCGTAATCGCGATTCGAAAATCCGATTTGCCGCGCGTGTGCCCCAAAAAGTATATAACTTAAAATCCACCCTTCAGCGATCCGCACAGAGCAATCGAGAGATTGCGGCTTAACCAAGTTTCCAGAAATAATCCCGTACGAGCGCAAACACTATCGGCGTATATAAATCCGATTTCACGTTCCGCAGATGCGGAATAAGACGAAAGAATCAGCGCGGCTTCTCGCTTTACTGCACGCGAAAGCGCATTGTGTCCTGTCCGTTAATAAGAAATTTCATTTCGGATTGACAATTATCGTTATCTTAAAGAGTTCAATTTCCCCCGGCGATCAATAGCCTAATCGAGTTTCCTGAGGTATTTTTGCGTCAGAGCGCTCGATGAAAGTGAAATTCCACCTGCAGTTTTTATATCAGGATATATACTTAAAACCACAAGTTTCTAAACACAATCGACAACCCGGCAGCGATTTCCGCGTATTAAAGCGTTCCGTCACATTCCGCACTTTGTACCCCTTCGGTATTACCGATCGCATCTCCGTGCGCAACGGCACGTGCAAATACTTGACGTGACAGGCTGTACTTCTCCTTCCTCCTTGTCGCGCATGCAAATGCCGTGTAGCAACCGAGGATCATTAACTGAGAAGAAGCCGCGCGAGAAGCATGACGAGCAAACACAAGGCTAAACCGTACTAGACGGGGTATCAATTAAATTTCTCTCTTTTTGTCTTCAAGTCCTTCGAAGACCATGCCACAATAATTAGTTTCAAAGTCAATCGAAACGGACAATTCAAATTTTTCTTTTCGCCTTTTTATTAACAAAGATCGCAGCGCAAGAAAGCACAAAGCGTAGAAAGCATCAAGGTTTAATATAATTGAGGTGTACACCCAACTCTTTTTAGATCGTTCCGTAAGAAAGAAATCGCGTTATTTGAAAAAACCGCATAAAATAGCGCTATTTGGAAAAGTTCTCTTTTTACCGTGTAAATAGTGCTTGTATTTAGGCTGCAACCATGCAGTGACAAAAAGCCTTGTAATATGTACTGAGAAAATACTTTTGTTTTACTTCTTCAGTGTCTGCTGACAATACATGAAAACTTTAAATGAAAAGATATACATATATACATGTAATTAATTAAACAAAACTTTATTTTACTATCACATTATGACTTATTCGCTTATATAGTTTGTCCAAAGTATTACTCGCTTTTTAAAAATGATAATATAGGGGGACATGTGCAGTCGAATTAAAAATTTTCGTTAATTTATTATTAGAAATTAAGGTCTATACATAGGTATACACGAGAGATTACAGAAATTTTTCAAAAACCACGTAAAAATAATTGCGTAAAAAAACGCGCAAAAATGAACCGTGTAAAAAGAGAGAGTTGGGCGTATCTAATATTTAAGACAGTATATCTAGTATAGCTAGAGTATTTAATACTTAAGCGACTTAATAATTACTTTATCCTGTTTTCTCCCAACACCGTTAAGTTCCCCGAGATAAATATAAGTTTGACTTGAGTTATCGAGGGGCCGCTCTCTCTCTCCCTCTCCCTCTCCGGACGAAATATCTCGCTCAGGGCGCCGATATACCCGAAGTCGGTGCCTGCGGTGTCTTATCCCCTAGGAAATCTTACGACGCATAGACAAGCTGGCCTGCCGGGGACTTGGTGCATATACACTCTGCATAAAATACGCGACGCGGCGCGCGGTCTCATCGCTATAAATGCCACCGTATGTCTGTCCCCGGCGGTTGTAACGTCCTCCCTCAGACCCGCGCATCCCTGACACCCGACAGCGGTTTCTCTAGTTACGAAGTAAACCCCCCCCCCCCCTTAACCCCCTCGGGAGACGTCGAGCCTCCTTCCGCGTTGATCCTGCTCCTTCGTCGAGAGTGAAGCTGTCAACCTCGGATTAGACGCGGCTTCATTGCCGCGTCGATGACTATAAACGAAGATCGCGCCGCTAAAAAACTAACTCGAAAGCTAACACGGCGGACGAAGTTTATCACTAACGCAATAACGGCCTCTCGCCATTAAACGACAAATGGCACGCTAAAAATGCAAGAGTAAATTTGCTGGCTGGTTTTTTATACACCGCTCCATTTGCATAAAATTTCTATTTCTACACTTTTTTTTTCTGTTTTACAAAGGCTAAACTTTTTCATCCGGTATTTGTCGCCGACCGCTAATTGTGCGCTCGCAAACACCGTGCGAAATTGCCGTGTTACAAACGCAGCGCGCGAAAACCGCCGGAATGAGATAGCACGTGCACTATCGCGAGTCTCTTGTCAAGCGCCGCGATAAACGTCGGGGCGATGTATCTCGGCGATCTCATTGTTTCACCGAAAATAACGCAAAAGTTAACGAGGCCATTTTAAGCCCGGCGGTCTCAACACGTTAATCTCGGAAGGGCCCTTTAGCGACAACGAGGGGGGCTCAACAACGGTAGTTAAAACGCAAGCTTCTTCGTCGTCGCAAATGCCGTCATATTACATCGTCCGCCTTGTCAGGCGGACCGCAAACCAGCTCCATTGTCTCCGAGTCGTTCAATATCTCAGAAATAATAATGCAAATCTCGACGATAGATCGCTGCACGCCGCCATCCGTCATTTACATCCACGAGTTCCTCGCTCGTCTTTCCCGAAACTGCCGCCTTCCAAAGAGAATAGCAATAGCGCATTCGTGCCATCGTATCGGCAACGTTCGAGTTCGAGTGCGAAATATTTCTTCGCGACGCTTTGCCGCATCGAGACGCGAATAAAAGAGCCAGAGACGCGATATGAAATTGCGCTTGGTGATATCGATTGGAAACTTCAAAACTCTCAAAATAGCTCTCGAAATGCTCTAATATTAAAACACTTTATGCTCCAGTGTCAAACGCAACGAATAAATGTCGTATTATACACTTTCATCTAATATCAAAGTAGACAAGAATGCACGTCAAAGGTCCTTATTTTTTTATGATCTTTCATAGACGGCAAATCTAACGAAATTATCTCAACTAATATTCTATCCTTGACGTAGGCGAATTTTTCGTCATATAAAAAAGAAGTTAACTTTTCGTTCGTGGATATTAATTTCTCCACGATTCTTTACGCGGTCGCTTCCTCGTAGTTTTGCGCCGGTTACGAAGATAATTAGCAATCCGTATAAATTTAAAAAGTTTGCGCGCGGGAGCCGGCGAACAAAACTTGGAGGAAACTTTTTATCTCCGTTGCAATTTCATTTACATAAACAGCGCAATTTCAGTGACTACCAGCGTGTTCCTCGGTACTACATTATTGAAAAGCATTCCCCGACAGAGGGAAAACACGGAATCTGCGCGAGTGCATACACAAGTACGCAGATGTTCGAACCTGTCAATCGATCGCCTGGTTAATCTGTTGTTGCTGTTTTTAATTACAATCGAGTAAAGCACACAACAATTGACGATATCGAAACGTTGACGAACGCGAGACGCGTATCAGATTTTACAAAAATCCTGTCAATACTCTACATGTCGTTTTTTATTTTGCATATCGTATTTCTTATTACGCAACAGTGTTCTACTGCACGGAAAAAAAGGATTAGGTGCACAGAAAAAAAAATGCAGTTGCTTCAATTAAACGTCTACGTCTCACGGGCTGCCACAAGCATAAACAGTTAATTCAATTGGATATTATTTGATCCAAATATTTGAATTATTAAAACAACCATCTGATGTTTTCATTCAAATAATATCCAATTAAATTAACTGTTTATGTTTGTGGCAGCCCGTAACGTCGCGTTTAATTGAAGCAACTTCATTTCTTTTCCCGTGTACTAACAATAAAGCAAAAATAGGGACACCTAACATTTTGTGCAGCAAGAGCTATAATTTAGAAATAGTAGCAAAACTCTTGTACTTTAAGGTAAATTTTTAGCTCTCGCTGCAAACAATATAGCTCTCGCTGCAAACAATATAGCTCTCGCTGCAAAAAAATGTTAGGTGTCCCTATTTTTGCAATAGTAACCAATTTTCTTTTGGAAACTTACGGAATATAATTTAATCAGTTTGATTAAAAATACGCACTAAGTACCGCGTTTGACTCTCATGGCCAATTATATTGTATTTCAATTTTCTTTTTCCGTGCGTGCAGAATAACTACTTCAACCAATTTAATTCACGATTATCGATGCTATTAAGAATATCTTGTTTTGAAATTCGGAACTAAGGAAAAGCAGATAATCGGAGCGCGCCTAGCGGGCCGGGATAATCTCGCGGAAATGGGATTAAACGGCGCTCATTATTGCGCGAATCTCGGGGCGAAGAGACGATCATTATCGACATCGTAATTACGAGCGAACGTCTGCGCGCATGATTCAACTTAACTCTTCAAAAAGTAATGGATTCGTTCGGGGAAATATTCGAGCTCGTTTTTTCCCGCAAACTCAGCAAACGTTCCTTTCCTCGAGTAGTGCAAATTTTAAGCAATTAGAGGACAAACCCCGGTTTATTAACCCGACATTTGATATCACCGGTATATTTATCAATTCACCAAAGAGCCACGAAAAACATGTCGTTTAAATTAAAAACCGTACAAAAATTTAACATAATTTTTGTTTACGAAATTCTTGGTATATTTTTGAGACATGACGTATTCCTCACTGAATAATTCCTTCCGTAAGTACTTTAAGGTAAATTTTTATTTCGCTTTCGTACTCCCTGCAGTGTTTCTCGTCGATGCGCGATGTAACGTTTTCACGCGATCTAATCAACGAGATCGGCATACATCCCACTCACTCGGCCGAGAGCTGATTGCGATCGCAGCCTGAATACCTACGGACGCCCTTAATTCCCCCCTCCCCCCCCCCCATCTACCTACGCTTTAACGAACCAACCCCTGCATTTTCACCCCCGCGTTGCCCGCCACATCGCCGGCTGACCAAAACTCGAACGGAACACGAAAGTTTTCGCGGCGGAGATCACCGGAGATATATAGGATAATGCGATCCCTCGTCGAGGTGCGGGCGAGCCGCATGCTCGCTCGCATGCAAAACCCCGCCGAGGCCATACCCTCGCGCAAACGCTAAGTCCGTCGAAAAGCCGCCGCCGGAATCCCGGATTACCTTCCTTCCACCAACGGAAGTGACACACAACCTGCCCGCACGGTGACAGGAGGCACGGAAAGTTCAAGAGCTGTTCGCCGAGATGCATTGGCAAAAAGCATGCGACCCGCTCCGTTTTTCGTTGAAGAAAAATGAACTCCGAACTGCGACGCTATGTTATTATTTATTATGCAGAGAGAGAAGAGGGAGAGAGAGAGGGAGAGAAGATTCGTAGCAATGTTCGTAGGATTAATTCGGCTGTGATTAATAGTTCTCGCGCGAGCCAATGTGTCGGCCGCATTATTGTACGATAAACATAGCCCACCTGCGACAAATGCGGCTGAGAAAATCGATTTTTGCAAGCGCGCGGTAACCGAAACAGCGCGACGCGTCGGCTATACACAACCGACTGCATATCCATTCTACCGCGATCCATTACGCCGAGAGGGCACACGTCGCAAGGCACGCGATCTATTCACATGGCGTCTATCAATTAAAGAATTTAAATAGGCCACGGTACGTGGTCTTACAATTAGCACACGGTCTAACGAAAAATCGAATTCGTCTCCTCGAGCGCGCTGACGGACGCGGACGGCTCGAGGCCGCGCCGCGCCGCGCCGCGCCGGAGGCTCTCCTCCTATTTTCGTTTTGTTACAGCCGGCAGCGCTGTTTTGTTGCCCGTATAGCACCGCGCGAGCCTTGACCCGCGACTAATTATTCGGCAACTGCTTTCCGGGAGGGGGCCCCCACCCCGCCATTCGTCCGGGGGTACGGAGTGCGCGCGGCAATGACGACCACGAAAACGACGACGAAGACGACGACGACCGCGACGGGCGAATTCTATGATTACGAAATGGCGTTTGGCGGCGGCTACCAGCCCGTGCCAAAATATTTATTGTGCTGTGCCCCGTTGCGTAAACTCACGTCGCGCGCGGTTTACATATACCGTGTCTTGGAGACACGGGTGGTAAATGGGCCGTGATCGTTCAATTATCGTGGAAAGATTTTGTGCCCGAGCCGAGCCGAGCCGAGCCGCTGACTTTCGAGCGGAGACTTCTGTCTCGCGCTAATTACAACGCTAAATATAGCGGAAGCGAGATACAACAATTGCGTCCCGGTTGCATGGAAATGCGTCAGTCGTTACGTGAAAACGTCGTATGTCACGCGGCGTATCGATTACGTAAAAGTAGAGACGGCGGGTGACGATTTTCGACTTTCGATCGCACCGCGGCGCGCGGGGGTCTCGAGTCTCGATGTTCGCGATGATGACGAAAAGAAACGTGCGACTTCCGTGATTCCATATCTCCGCGGACACGTGACGAATAGGTACAAGATCCCGACACGAACCGATGTGGTCGCACGACAGAAATTGGCCCGGGCCTCCGGCTCCGGCGAGATATTAATGCGGAAGAATGTACAAATGGTTCTCATTAGTGACATAACTGTCAGTCCCGTAATCGAAAAACCGTCATTACATTAACGATTTCACTTACTGCAAAGCGGATTTACGCAATCTCTAACGCGAGTTTAAGCATTCATTTACTACGAACTCGTTTCATGCTTGTTTGCGTTCTTAATAATCATATATGTTAATATTAAAAATTATATAGGTATGTCGCGCGGCGTGCGTGACATTTTCAAGAAGTGGAATTTTAATAAAATCAGGTTGTGGATCTTTTCTGTGAATTTTGCTGCTTGAAAACAACTTCTATTTTAAGGCTTCTTCGATAACTATAATAAAGAATGTTAATTTGGTACCGGATTTTATAAAATATAAACATGATGAATGATGAAATTGATGACATAGGTCATTCATATATATCTCTCTTCGATAAAACCATTTTTCTTAGAAAAGATTTCACAGAAATCTATGAAATCTATGAAATCATTGTTTCATAAAACAGAATTTAATAAAACATGATTAAAATGGTAGTGAGAGTTTGGAATACCCCGCTGCAATTTGTTTCTTTTCAAGTTGGTTTAGAAAATAATTTAGTTTTAACAATATTCAACGATATCGATATACATAGCACAGTTTTCACTTGTTATCACGCTGTGTGAAATAAAAAAAAAGCAGATAACCGCGATACCACTAATATTCGATACATAGTTCAATAAATTTAATAAACGAGCCTATACTATCGTATAGAACAGTTACGAGCGAAAAAGTTTGGAAAGATTTGAATGAACAGAATTGAATGAAACATGATTAAAATGGTAGTGAGAGTTTGGAACACCCCGCTGCAATTTTTTCCTTTTCAAGTTGGTTTAGAAAATAATTTAGTTTTAACAATATTCAACGATATCGATATACATAGCACAGTTTTCACTTGTTATCACGCTATGCGAAAAAAAAGAAGATAACCGTGATACCATACTAATATTCGATTTATGCAATTTATAAGAAAATCGTGCGTCATACATATATGTATATATTATTTACAAGACATTTATATTCCTTTAATAGACAGATGTCGTAAGTAGTTTTTTCTCAAAGCGGTTGCCGAGAATCGATGACCCCGTATAGTTGTCGATAATATAAATATTTCTTAAGTTTCCCGATAAACGCGCAATAGTCTTATCGCTAGTTCCTCGAATAGCAATCGCAATAAGAGGTTCTCTCTCTCTCTCATCGAGGGAATAATATCGCCGAATATGCCAAAAACAGCCGTTGACGGAGGATTCCGTGTGACACGCGGATATTAAGAAAAAACCTCGTATTACGCTGCTTTATAAATGGTTAATGGGAGAGGGAGCGGAAAAATCGATAGCATTCTACCGCTCTCCCGCCGGAATTTCACGCCGGTGCGATGTTACGCTCGCGCGACATGAGGATTAGCTCTCCTCGCATCGACTTTTTACCAAATGCGTCCATAATTATTTTTCTGATTTATATCGAGAGTCGCGCGAGTCAGGTATTAATAAAAGATAAAAGTCATTAGGCAAGGGGATAACGCCTCATAAAGCGAGACGAGGTGTATGTGACATTCGAAGATGACGTAAATATTTCATCAAAGCTCGGCTGCTTTCAAAAGGTGAAAAAGGCGTGCGCACGTCGGCGTCAATCTCTGCGAATTTCACGAAACACCGTCACCGTCAACCCTTTGCGCGTGCCGTGCAGAAAATGAGCAAGGTAGGTGCTTTAAAGGCTACTGCCAGGGAGACAAGCTGATAAACTGGCAATTCGAAGAGACGAGGAAAGGAATGTGTGACAGGAGCTGCAGCTTCCTGTCATCGCTTCGAAACTGCCAGAGACGCGTCGTTTGAGCAACGCGACAGCATACCTGTTCATATTATCGCCTACGTAAACAGGCGCATGTGTGCAGAAAGCGATGCCTACGAAAATATACTCCGCACAATATTACAAACGAGAAAGAAGATCATCAATAGCAGCGCTGTCGAGATCCGGAGCATTAAGATTAACGTTTCATAATTCATAATTCGATTATTTTAATATTTCACGTAATATATAATAACATTCTCTTCCTGACTCTAAATATTCTTGACTTTTGAAGTCTCTCGACTTTGCCGGTTCACCTTTTCACGCTGTAGGTACGTAATTAAATACGCTTGCTTAGAACTCATCCGTCGGTATATCAATTATTGGTTCATTCATACCTGTTACGTTGCACTTAATGTACCGCGCGTATGTACTACATAATATTCCGTGATAGCAAGGCTGCGCCAGAGAGGGTCGGCCGATATACCGTGGCATATACCTACAGAGTATACGCGTACAATATATCTGAAATTTCATTTGGTTAATGGCGGCGTGGCCGTATTGCCAGGAATGCACGTATATACGTGTACGTGATCATACGGGATAAGCCAGTCAGGGCAGACCTCGCAGATCTGCGCGTCCCTTAAGGCGTGCTACAAGTTTACGTTTTGGCTTTTATCTATTCACCATAAAGAGCTCTTTTGCTTACTTTCTAATGCATCTATAACCCCGCTCGTATATTCCTCATTAATATTTATTTTAAACCATAAAATATTATATATACTGCGTATACGTGATGAAATCGTGAAACTTATTGTTAGGCTATACTATTAACAGTCATTATTTTTCTCTGGACCTGCCTGTACAAGGATTTATACGACCGAAAGATTGCACACGAAGAGAAAACTGTGCACGAAACATAAAGACGTGGAATATTCCTCGCGTCTCTTTCACGTCCATCGTTGCGAATATGTCTTTTCTTCGAAGTACCATTACGTAATTACCCGGTATAAAGAGAACGAAGGCTTGACAGATTTTGAATTCTTCCATTGCCCTCGATTACTGCTAATCGTCGATCCCGCTGGGTGTATCTATTTTAATCTTCCATTTCTCCACGCTATTATGAGAATACCGATGTCTTAGAAAGATTGAAAATCACGCCATAGATATTCAGAATGTATAGATGACAAAATCACGATAGCCGATAGCCGGTTTCGATTTTAATTTTAAGTTTTGGACCGAAAGAAGAATAAGACCGAAATAAATCTTACAATTAATGAGAGATGTCATTTTTGGTTAGACCGGATCTTGGTAGTTTAATAATAATATTTCTGTGTAAATTTTGTATACTTTTTCCAACTCAGTAAACAGTGCGCCGATTATTTTTCGTTCTTATCGATTCAAGTATGTGGATTTACTGTTTCAGCAAAAGGCTGTATTTCAAGACCGACAAATAATCGGCGCGCTGTTTACTGAATTGGAAAAAGTGTGCAAAATTCACACAGAAATATTATTGTAGGCTACTAAGATCCAGCCCGATTGAAAATGGTATCTTCTCTAATTAATTAAAAAATAAATTGTTTTATTTTATAGCAGAAAAATTTCAAGATTAGTTTTGTACCTATTTTCTTTATAAAATTTGATTGAAACGGATCTAACGTCTATATTTACATTTATATTAATTTGTATACATTTAATTGCTTATGTTACAAACGTATACGATTAATCAATATACGACAATTATAATTACGTCAATAAAAAAGAATTTATTGTTATCCAGCTCTAAATTTTTGATTCGCGAGTTTATTCATCGCGAATTCTCGTATCGTCGACTAATAGAAATAGCGAAACAGAAGTGGGAGTTCCATGAACTACGATTTAATGGGGTCTCTTCGGTCTTTCCGTGCTCCGCACTAAATTAAAGTTCGCAAAACCTCAACGCGACGAGAGTGTCTTTGGCTCTCCAACTCTCGATGAAACGGCGAAGGCGAGCGGAAGACCGTTTCAGCCATCGTGCACTGCCATCGACAGGCACACATGCTCCGGCTCCGAAAAATACGTGCAGGTTCGTGGTATCCGCGTGTCCGACGAGGGAGCACGTGCCACGTATACGCGGACAATACCTCGCTTCTTTATCGCGCTGTAATCGAACGGGAGCCATTTCGAGAAAAAGAGAATTTCGGCGTCGATCGACCGCAGCCGTGTCGATCTTTTCGTGGAAAGGAAAAAAAACCTACGTATAATCTTTTATTACTTTTTCCCCCCTTTTTCGGAATCGACACCTGTCGCTTTACCCGCGTGTCGTCTCGTCCCTCATTTCGCGTTATGATTTCCCCCGGCGTATCAATCATTCGGGGACGCGATAAGAGTGATTGATATTACAAGGAGGTAGCCGTCAACTTCGGCAGTCGCGATAAAAACGACATCGTTAGCGACATCGTGTAAGGATTCGAATGCGCAATCTGGCGCGCTCGCACGTGTGCTCGTTGCAGCAGCAGGCAGATATTACAACGACGCACGGCGACGTGTTATTACAACATCGAGCACTTTCACCGGTCCTTTCATGCACGGTGCCGCCGCGCCGCTCGATCTGCGCCGCACGATCTATCTCCATTCCAGAAAATCCGCTCTCACGAGAGAACGAGGATATCCCGGCCGAGCAACGAAATAAATACCGACATTATCCGGGAAACATCGGTATTTATAATAGCTATATCGATAATTTGTCGTTATCTCGCGCGATTGCGAGATACGTTGTATATTCCCCCGGCGAGAACGGGGCGTCGCGGTCGTAAGGATCGGCAAAGTTCGATTCGCGTCCCGGGAGAGAAGAAGACGGAATAAGAATGACGAAGATCAATACTTTCCGGTCAATCAATCATCGACAACTCCGCGGGAATATCGATATTGCGCCGTGCGCGTCCGCCGCCGTCTCTAATTCCGACACCGCTACCTAGCTAAACCGCTTCTCGTCGAACGAGGCCGTCATACTCTCTTCTTCGCTATATAAATACGCGCGCGCACACATAGATCTAACCTCGGTTGTTCTGGCAGCGAGGAAGACGCTCTTGTCATCCGTCAACGACGCGGAGGTCTATATATTACGTAAGGCTTCGGGCTCCCGCTCTCTATCCCCCGCGCGCCGCTCTTTTCTCTCTCTCTCTACTCGCTCGTCCATTACTTCCACGCTCGCTCTATCCATTTTCCTCCCCTTTTACATTCACTCCCCGTCCCTCACTCGACATCGCGGAAAACGTAACGGGCACGTATATCTCCGAAGCTATTTGATTTTCATAACGAAAATTCGCTTTCGCTTCTCGCTCGCATCCTGTTATTGGCAATTTTAATTTAATCGAGAGACATTTAAAGAGCCCTCTAAGGTCCGAATTAATAGACGTTTCTCAGTTGTCAAGATCAGTCTGTCTTTGTCTCGCGTATGATAAAGCGGTATACGCGAGACAAAGACAGACTGATCTTGACAACTGAGAAACGTCTATTAATTCGGACCTAAAAAATTGAACATTACGCGCATAATACGAGTACTTCGCTTGAGAATAACGTAAAAAAAAAAAAAAACTAAAACATCACAGAGGGGCTCTTGATTGAAATAAAAATTCATTAAATCTTGCCACGAATTAAATTTAGTCAATCCGAGTTTGCAAAACGGAGTAGATCTGTGTCGCTCGCGATCGGCTCATTGTGCAGAGATAATTGAGCGCCCGGAATAACCGCAGCCCCGCACCATCGTGGCGGGCGGACCGCGCGGAGAAACGTATTTATCGTGCCGAGAGAGCGAGAGAGCGAGCGAAAGAGCGAACAGGCATTGTCATGCATATAGGCGAAGATCAAACGCCACGTTACGAGCGCGCGATCGCGGTAAATAAATAGATTGCGATATAATGGCGCGGATATGCGCCGTCGCGCCGCACATAGCCATTGCGGATTCGCCGTTTAACGCGATGGTCTTTAACCGACAGATTCCATCGCGAGAACAGCGGTATCAGGGATTTAACGCTCATTACACATGGCTCGTCGAAATTAGTAAGAGACGCGCGCAATTGTCTCAGGGAATGATTCTTCAAGTTATTTACACTTGAATCGATCCCAGCAAGAGAGGGGGGGGCTTAATTGAGAGCTTGATTAACTGAGCTGCTTGAGCTCGAGAATTAAAGTAGCTCCTCGCGAGTTATTTTCCTCCGACTTTACGGCCGGGCGTTTAATGTGAACATTTCTAACATTTAATATCTATCTTGGGGAAAACTTTAATCCGAGACTTATTAAATAACCAAGATGTCCAGCGCGCTGAAAATATAGAAATTATGAAAACGACTGCAAATTAAAACTTCGCTTAGAGAAACTCAATTTCAACTTCTTCCCGAGAACAAAAAGTTTCTGGTACACGCTTTGCGAGCTATCCCGCGCATAGAAACTAATGGGCACTTATATAACTACGATCGTCGAATCATATTATTATGAAGATAATGATATAATACTTGTTCATACTTTGCGCGTGAAATGACGAATATTAAACGCAATATTGCCGATGCATATAATAACAGCGAATAAACGAGTTTACAAATCAATGTTGCAGAAATTCATTCGTTGTGAATCGAAATATCAAAGATCAAAATACCGCGAGAATTGAAATGCTAAATCTCCCGAATTTGACGTTATCTCAGTTATCAAGTCCAGAGATCATAAATTAATAAATGCCGATATTCCATAAAATTCATTTCGTAATCAATGGAAATCGAATATTTCAATTATCGCCACCGCGCTAAAAGTCATTGGTATACACGATGATCGACTGCCGTCCGGTTTTGCTCGGACGACAGGCAAATCCAAGCGCGAAGACACGTCGATTACGGATACGTCAAAAATTCGATTAAATAAAATCTAATAAAGAGAGAAAGAGAGAAAAAGAGAACGAATAGCGAAATGTCAAAATAATCGATATCAACACATAAAGGAAGAGAGCATTAATGTTGAAATACTGCAGCATCAGAATGGAAAATATCGATAATTTAATATAGCTTAACACAGTTTAATAGTTAAATATCATATTATTGTTAATATCCCCACTTTCTCTTGAAATATCGGAAATTCCGAAAAGCGAGACGCCCAGAAAACGCTCGCATGGGACGTGGAATTGCGGTCGATCGAGCATAGATTCTCGCGAATGGGAAAGACGGATCGCTGAACCGGTCGAAGACGCGGCGCACCTGTTTGCTCGTGAAATTTCCCCGTGCGTGCCATCGTCGTGTAACTTGGCGTGCAACGTGCACCACATGTGGCTGCATCATAATTACGTGATCTACATATCCGGGAAGGCAAAAGCGTGCCTCGCGATCAGTAGATTTTGGCAAACTCATACGAGATACATACGAGCGATATCGAAACCGTTCCTTCCGGTTAAAGCCCGTTCCTTCAACCATACGGATTCGCCAAAATCTGCAGCTAATCGACGAAAATTGACTCCATCGCTTGCGGCAATTCGATAACGTTTAGGCTTAGAGCCTTTTAAAACTAAGTCAGTTTTCATAACTAAGTTACACTTCGATCGACGTTATCGTGCGTGGGCACGGTGGTCGCTACGCGACGTGACCTTCTTCTTCTTTTCTATCCCGAGGACTTTATATCCTATGACTTACGGTAATATACTGAGCTCCGGGCAGGAGCTGCGGAAAAGCGCCGCCCGCAAATGCGAACGGCGAAGTGACGGCAAAGTGCTCGTCAAATTATAGGTGTGCACTCGGGAAACGTTTACCGCGCCATTGGAGCGTACCCGCCGGTCGCGGTGGCGCGCTGCGACGACGACCTGTGCCTTCTCGAGACGAATTTTCAGGAGAGCGTCCCCCCAGCTCTTCACCCAAAAGGGAGGCCCTGAGAGCGGCGGAATGAAAGCGCGAGGGAAGGTGGGCCACTTTTGCCCCCGGTAATTTCATTATTCCGAGGCCGCGCGCAGACGTCGCGAGTGTCTCTATACCCCGCCTTTGTCCTGGAACTTGTCAGATCGAGTTTTCTGACCAACGCAACGATATAACGGAATGGACCGCTCCATCTGAAATGCGTTGGAAAGAACACTCGTCCTCCGCCTGTGCACATTTCGAAATCGATCTATATCCATTAATAATGCACGTTTTAAGTGCGACAGCATTAAGAGGCTATTAGTACACGCCGGACACGTGGGAAGTGAGATTTACGGTATTGTTATATCGAGTTTGATGAAGCGTGCGAAAGTGCGGTCCGGAGTCGAGTCGGATTCGGCCAATCGCAACTCGAGGAAGTTTCGTGTGTCTCTTATTATATTAGAATCCCGCGTTTTTCGTGAGAGGACAATTCCGGTTTTATATATATATATTTTCTCTTCTAAAGCCGTAAATAAATAGAGATAAGAAAACGAAGAAAGTATCGATCTTCATTTGTCAGAGCTTGGCGGAGGCCGCCGCGGACAAAAATTGACTCGCTCGCTTATCGTCGATATACCAGGGCCAGGGCCAGGGCCAATTTTTGCTAGCCCCAGATATCGGGTCGTAATTCACGACACAAGATGAAATATTCAGGCACCCGTCGTTCGCATGGCACCCGAGCAAATTCGAATTCAAAGATTCCCGGGTCTAGGGTTGCTGACTCCTCGCGGACTTGTACCCGCGTCGGCTGGTATGAATACCCGTCATGCTATCTGTAATACACGCGACGAGCATTCTGCAGGTTATTTTAGATGCATTCGCCTTCGTACGCGCCGACTATTTAGATTTTACCTAGAATAGAAGCGCGCTAAGGACAGACAGACCAGATAACTGGATCGAATTTGGCACACGGACAGGTCTAATTATTTATAAATAGGAAAACCCGTTACGGCGACACGATATATATTGTTAACAATTGTAATAATGTATGAAACGTCTGTTATGGCGGATCTAATTTCGACGAACTTCTTTCGTCGACGTTTCCATTTTAATTTTTCCCATCAACATGTATAATTAAAATATTTCGTCTAGCTACAAAAAAGGATTTATAAAACTTACTACAATATTGTAATACAAATGTAATTATTTATCAAATAAAGTATCTAAATACAAAACTTTCAACTACAGCTTCAGCGAAAGACGCGCCTAATACCTGTCAATTAAATCAAGATTGTGTTTATTATTTTATATTCATAGTCTTTGCTTTGAATAAAATGATAATCTGATGCTTCGATTGCGACACAGAGTGATTCACGAAGAAGCAAGAACACGGCACATCATCTCGCTGCTCACGTCACCGTGCATAACACTTGATGCAATCGCCTATAACCCGCTCTCTATCAACTATCATAGCCCCTAACTAAACGATCTATTCTGATCTATACGTCGTTCGCGGCATCATGGGATATAAATAAATCACGCCCCAAATATTTCCATTGACGAATGAAGTCGCTCAAAGCCACCGCTCGTGGGTGATTCCGCGAAAGAGGGAAGACGGTTCCAGTTCCGCGAAACGACATTGCAACTTTTCAATCACGGCTACTTCGTCGATTCATTCTCGGCGAAGCGCGTTCGCTCGCGAGGCACGATCGCCGACTCGTTCGGCGATAACGAAAGGAGCGAATGCCGCTTTCTTCGCGATAACGAACTTTAAATCCTCGGCGACTCAAGATAAAGTTAAAATTTCGCAGCTTGAATGAGAAGCGCGATATATCTCATTTCGAGTCCCGCGAGTCTCGCTCCGGGACCCGAAATCAATTTCCAACTTTTTTCTAGCCCGCTTAACTCAATTTTTGGCGAAGCATCGAGGCAACTCTTCCTTTCTCGACGTCGTTGTATACTTTCAAAATAAGATTTTCCGTTTTACGAAAAAGATGTACGAAGCGCCCCGCGGAAGAAAGTCAATAGCGAAGTGACGAAGTCGCGGAGACGCGGAACCGGGGACGAGAGTGTACGAGAGGGGAACGTGGCCGTACCTTACGCGGCTCCGGTGCGTAGATTCCCGGCAAGGGCGTCAGGAGGTGTAGGCCAGCGGGATTCGGGATGCCGGAAGCCGGGTGTCCCGGTGGAATCGGCAGCGGCACCAGCTTCAGGCCCCAGGGTAGATACCACGGCGCCGTGTGATGCATCCTGGCCGGCGGCTCTCAATCGCGATCGACAGGCACGTATCTCCTGGCCGGACGAGACTCACGCTCCAGCAGCGACGAGATCGGGAGAGACGAGCGTTGAAAACCGGGCGCGCGGAATCAGCGGAGATCCCGACGCGCGAAAGGAGCACACGGGTTTCGCGCGGACGATCGTCTTTCCTCGTGGCGCCAGGAGATGAGGGACGTGAAGGGAGAGACGATCACCTTGGCATTTTTCGAGATGGCTAATCCGGAGTCCTCTCGATCGGCGCCCGTTCCTCTTTTCCTCGCGACGGAAAGATGCAATGCGTCACACAAGGCTCGAAGGATGCGAGAAACGATTACGCGCGGTCACCGTCGTCATCGCGCGCTCGGGAAAAGTGCATCGGGAATAATTACCGCGCTCGGTGCCCGTGACACACGTGTCGCGCACTATGCGTGCGAGATATACGCGCACGTCGTACGAAGAACGAGGAGGGCGGGGGGGAGGGGGACGCTCGTATCGCAGATACAACACGCTTGTCTCGCGAGGAGATAACCCCTCGACAAGGATGTATTCGGTGCGAGCGCGCGGCGTCGACTGATCGTGCGCTACGACGCGAGCACATGGCCGTATTGGCCGCGCGCGTCGACTCCCACCCTCCCATCTCATTCCCTCACTACCGTCACCGCGGGCCGCCACAATTGCCACGAACGAGTTTAGTTCGAATTATGCATAATGTAATTATCGACAAATACCTAAATTACATATTCTGATCTCAAACTTGTTATTATAAAACCGTTTAGGTGAAAAATTTTCTGAAGAATTTCGAGTGAGAAAATGCGATATCCTTCAGTCTCGTTATTCTTCTCATTATTGTCTGTTATTTAGCGTGATTAAGCCAGCTCTTTGATAAATTTTTGATAAAATCGATATTCTTAACCATTTTAAATATCTATCCTTTGTTATAATTAATGGACATCAATTTTACTGCACTGTACTAAAATTAATATGTATATATATTTATATATCACCTTTTTCGCTACAGTTAATTTTGTAAGCGATAAGTTAAATCAGTCATCTCCAGCCAGGAATCTTGCGTGTGATATTACAGGTGGACGCGCGTGTTCTTATTTGCCGAAAAATTTCGAATATATAGGGCATCGATCAACTTCAAGGCCCTGTTATTTAATAGCGTGAAAGTGCGGCGTGAAATTTCGATTGTGTAACGGCTGACAGAATAGGGCATCAATTCCCTTATCTGTCTCAGCGATTGTATAAAAAATATCCGTTATATCACAAAAGTTAATAAGAAGATTCTTATAATTATTTTTTACGAAAACTTGGGAATTAGTTTAATTACTTTTAACAGGAAAGAGAGTTCCTTGTAATCAAGAATTTCCGATTTATCGATAGCATTGCGCAATTGATCTCGCAACCGATCCTCTCGATTCGCATAAGTTTTCTTATCTTGCAACTCTACGACATTATTATATACCTACTCTCAACGTTCGATGTGCTCGCTTGCGACATTTACGCCAATCAAAAGAATCACGCTCTCGCGCAATCGAAGACGCTTGATGTGGCGTTTAAAGTTTAAAATTTAGCTCATTGAACTCTATAATGACATCATTTCCGGTAAGTAGCGGCACGTCGCGACGGAATTCCAAAAAGTTCACTGAAGCTTGGTCCAACTCCGCTTTATGCGGAGGCGAATGCCGGCAACGAGCGCATTCCTGACCGAACAATCGTGCCAGTGCCACGAGCTGCGCGAATCGTAGTAGCCATTATATTTGATCATCTCTCGCTTTCTCTGTCTCTCTCTCTCTCTCATTTTTTGTTTTTCTCTCTCTCTGTATACGTGCTGTAAATTATTCGCAGTCGGCCGAGTCTCGCGCAGCAATTCCTCTATGCGCGGCGAATGACAAACTGACGACAGGTGCTTTTAAACAACTGACCTCTCTCTTATGCGAAACCACTTCTCTTGTTCGAGGTCGGCCAGAAACTCTTGCCGTTTCTTGCGGCTCTAGCTCCCTTTTATAAACGGCCAAATTTCTGCTTCAGCTTTCCCCGAGAGACTGCCTCACGAGTCACCGTATTATTTTTCATTGTAAGGCAACGTGGTGTTTGTACCGCCAGGATTTTTATCGTTTTTGATACGCGTCTTTGTTATCGTCGCCCGAGCGAGCCCGTGATTGCTACTGGCAAGTCGACAGAAATGTCTAACGCGATGACACGGACTTGCACCGTTTTCTTTTCAAAAATTGCAATGAAATCGAGACGCCGCGCGCCGCGAGGCCTCTTTTATCCAACGGCGCGGCGTACAAATATCACGAGAGTAAATAGCCCGGGGCGCGGCTCTCTTTGTCCACCCACGCGAGTTATAGCACCAAGTGGAGAAGATACACGCGACTGTAATTCACCTTGAGCCTCTGAGAGACGAGATTGCCGGCTGGAGAACCACCCGCAGTCGTCTATTTCGGTTTAGGAAGAAAAGTCCGCAACGGGGACGGCGCGGCGGGACCGCCGCGCCGGGAGGCGCACCTTCGGTAAATACGTTCTGCATGCGCACTTGCACTCTGTGAAGCTCGTATACTCGGCAACCGTTACTTCTAATCAATTATAAACTTGCGTTTTTCTTCGTTGACTGACGATCTTTCTTCGTCCATCGCAATTTTTAACGCCGCGCCGCGTTGGTGACACGATTCTATTCCTTACATCTCTCTTTCTCTCTCGCTCGGTGTGTGTATCTCTATAAGGAATATGTTAGTTATATTATTATGCATATCAAAGGATTATAAATTTATACTGTATCCAGTTTATTAGCACGCGTTTGATCAAGTTGACCTGGAGATTCTTCTTACCTCTTTGTCCTAGTCAACGTGATAGGAAGGATCGCGGGAAGATTATCAAGAGACAGTAATTTGACAGTTAACATTTGTTTCTCGCGTAAGTGGATTACAATTTGCATATTCACGTTACGTCGACCGAACAAGCTGTTAGTAAGTCGACCAGCGGGGCTGATATGTCACGATATAAAAAGAAAGGGAAGGAAGGGAGCGAGGGAGGAAAGGAAAAAAATAAACGTGACCCACGGCATCGTTATAAATTAATAAAAAACAAAACTAGTGTTAATTCGTCCTGTTAACGTTGATAATCTAAAAATTATTTATTTCAAGCTAACTTCTTCGCGCCGGGTCACAGATTTACATCTCGTTTTCATTATTATTTTGTAGATGTATCTCTAAAATGTACCTATGTTTGGCGAGCGTATCGATTTGTATGAATGGGGTACTAAACGCCCGTAAAAGTGGGACGCGCGTCAGGGAAAATTTTTAATCGGACACGCGATCCTGCGTGGCGGCTCGTGCGTGTATTCACCCGTATCGAGTGATACGGCTACGTTACGTTAACGGTGTGTTACGCAAAAGTTGCCCCGGTGCCTCCCGTGTCAACGATCCATCGCGTGTCGCGCGTAATGAAAGTATACATTTATAACGGGTGTAACCGAACGAAGGGAAAGCAGCTCGAATGGAAAGCTCGATGTACGAGCAACACCTCTTTCTTTTGTTTTGGATGCATTTTGCAGACACGCGTGTATATGGCGATGGACAAGAGAACGTGCGGTTTGCGTCAGCCGCGAAATGTGTTCACGACGAGTACACTTTACGATAATGCCGGCTCTGCTCGGCTTTTATCTACGAGTGAGGATCCTTTAAAGTTTCCAGGTCGCGAATCGGGCTCGAAGATCTAGCTTTCACGACAACGCTAGATCGGATTGTCGGATTTTTTTTTTCCCCCGTCAGATTAATCTTTTTGTCCGGAACTTACTTTTACGTAGCGCCCGAAACTTTAATCCCGATAAAAAACGCATAAAGAGTCCCGAAAGTTTAAGTGTTTAACCAGGAAATATCAAAAACTTCGTCGTTAGACGTGGAGAAGACTTCTTGCTTATATTTTACTAATATCCCGCGAATTTTTGTGGGAGCTAAAACACTCGCTCTCGCAGTCGCTTCAGCTAATATTCCCGAGATCCATTTTACCGATTCGAAGACGCGCGCCGAAATGTAAATTTTATTGCGATACGAATAGGAAAAAGTTCTATCCGCGAGTTTTGTCAACGGTGTGTTCCTTCGGTTCCTAGGCAAAACTTCGATTGGATTAATACGATGTCACGAGCAGCTCGTGGATTCTTCCTTTCACCAAGTTTTCAGTTGCTTTCCTCATCCTTTTTGCTCCGTTAAGCTGAATAACAATGTCTGAACTCCTTGTAAAATCGCTAGACGAAGTGTCTCTCTCTCTCTCTCTTTGAGACCCGATCATAACTTGATCGAGGCAGAGGTTTCAATTTTGCAAGAATAACATGTTTTTCTCGATAGAGAATTTTCTTTTGTGCTCCTTTCTGGTTTTTGTCAGTGTTTATACGCGCGCTCCTGAGGTGTCAAGTAATTAACGGAATCGTTAATCAACGACTCCGGAAATTCCCCCAAAGTAGCGAAACCGTATGTTATTAGCAAGAAACGTCATCAGCGTATTAATATTAATATTCGGCAGTCGCTCGTGCACGGCCAATCGTTTGTCAATATTTACTTTGACATATTACATCCAGCGCATCTCGCGCACTACAGTTATTTGCCGGTGGCTGTACAGATCGGGGAGGGCAATTCAAGAAATTGATCGCTTATACAGACGTTACTTTATGAGTTGATATCATCCGCCTTTCGCGATACGGCGCGTAGACCTTCGCTTAATTGCACATACCTGAACGACGGAGAAACGACAGATGTGTCGATGAACGAGCATCCATCATCTCTCTTTTACGAACGAGACTCTCAAAAGATTTTTGCGAATTATACGCGTTTTGTACGTCGCGCAAATAGGAAAGCTCCGTCCTTGCTATTGATACAGTCTTTTCAGGCGTACCCTGTATACATTTCAATGCCATGGAAATGGAATGGCCGACGTCACTCTGCGGCACGAAAGTGAATGGAGGGAAACACATCGTGTTTACACGCAAGATATTTGTCTTTCTACCGTCGCGGAACGATATCGGCCGTTCTAGTTCCATTTTGGATAAGTATACACCGACTTCGCATAACTCGCCATATACTCCATCTTCCACGATATCAGTTCGAGTTAGGTGTATGTTTAGAGTGCTGTCGCGTCTGCCCGGCATCTCCGTCGATTGCGAAGGACGACGCGGACTTGTCCGGAGAGTTTACATAATTCGCAAAGTAATATCGATAAATAAGTGATATAATCACGAGCCGACGGGGGCCGCGATACGACGGACACGAGCCGTGTCTCCGGGACTGAAGTTAGATGGGGTCAGTTGCCCGGGTGTACATCCAACTTCGGGACAGCCTAATTAAACTGTACTCAATTATAATTCCTCCGAATATGCGCGTTGCGGACACGAGTATCGGCTCGGCCATGGGACGCTATAAATTTACTTCGTAATTAAAGTGTTATACCGATACGATCGAACCGTGAAGTGAAAATTTCATCTCGCCTTCTCGTTCTATTATAAAATAGAAAACTTTCTTTTTATCTCTACGCTACGGAGAGACATTGATTGCCCCCACAGGAAGCGAAGCTCGTGTTGAGCGATTACTTTGTCACGATGGTTACTGGTTATTTTCCTACTTTTATCGTTAATTATCACGCTGATGATTAATTGTCGTTATTTGCGCACGCGGTTCCGCCTCTTATTTACGCCGTCAATTATTTCAACTAAAATTAGCTGGTTTATCTCAAGTTTTTATTATCGTTACGTAGAGGTGTTATACCTATATATGTTTCTGTTATATCTTCGGTTCGCATTGACATCCGGCTTGCTCTCGCGGTTCACGTCGAGATTGCTCGTGAATTGGATCTCCGTTATATCTCTGACGTAGACATGCGTCAAGCGCTTCTGTTCGGCGGTCCAACCGGGTTGCTCCGAAATCAGCGAGCCAGCGAGCTGAATGATTCGGATTCAGCATAAAGTTATCGCCCGGTGGATATCCCTTAATTCTCGTGATCGAGTCAACGCTCGCCGCAACGTGCTTCCTGACATCAAAGCTCGATTTCTGCGACGTTCGTGCGCTATTGGTTTCCGAGATTTTCGCAGAACAAAGTTAGCGAATTCAGTTCAAAATCCCTGGTTGAATTTGCCTATCAAAATTTTTGCGTTTCTAATTCTGTGTTCACAATTCCGTAAAACTGTTTTGTTTTTTTCAATTTTTTTGTCGCAAGTTGAAAAAAGTAAAAACTTATTTAAGTACAAGCATAAGTTCGTAGATAATTTTTCATAATATTATATAACAATTATGTTTTACGATACACAAATCTATGTGAGATTTAAACATTTTTTTTTTCTTAAAATATATATATCGATTTTTATTACGAAAACTCGATTCTGACAAACTTACGATGAAAAGGACAAATTTTATTCGTAATTTTGATCCTAGCTTTATGCATTTCGCCGTTTTATAAACATAAGGAAAACACGTGATAAATAGTTCGCAACTCTTAACTAAATTATTTAGTTGACTTACAATTAGAATTATAATACGCGCTTTACTGTTAGAGTTGACTGTTTTCTTGCTAACAAGAATACTTGAACGATATTTTAGTGTCACGTATAATTAATTATGCAGAGTATCTCACAACGATCGTGCAATATTTTAAAAGTGTACTTTGCAAATTAATTAAAATTGACAATTTTAATATAAATGTCGAGATATTAGATAATAATTTTAAAATCATAAAGATCAATATTGAGGAATATTGTTATATAGAATTGTACCTAAGCTCGTAACTAAGCATATACATTATAAATATATACTGTTATTTATTATCAATTTTCAAGCGATATCAATCTTTACTATTCAGCTGAGTTTGTATTTTAATTTTGTATTACTAACAGTAATAACCACTAAAGCATTTTAAATGTGACGCGCTAATTACTTAACTTAATTAATCCACGAATAAATTTCACGAGAAAATATTTTACAGACGTCACATCTCTTTTTACTTTATGTCAAATAATATAAATACCTATATAAAGTTATTAATAAATATACGGATAGATAGGCTATAAAAGATTAAGATAAAGTAGAAATATCAGCAATTAATAATTATTAGAGCACATGTCTTACTAAATAAATTAGTTTCAAGCTATATAATGTAACTATGTCATATTTCTAGTCTTTCCTTTATTTATCTTCATAACATATATATTGAACAAGACTCGGAGTATATTGATTTAATATTTTATAAAATATTTTATCCTAAGAAAGAAAATGGAGAAGCCAGATAGAAACTCCAAATTACATTAAGAAAACATTTGAGAAGAAAAGAGAAAATAAAGTCACATATCTAAATATTAACTTTTCAATATATTGTATAATTAATTTCATTTTAAATTCATACAATATCTTCTATTTCACACACAAATACATGTAACATAAATATCTTCTTCCGATCTTTGTTATCCATGAAATATGCAACACCATGAAGAATTTCAAACAAAATCTTTATCTCTAATACAATATGCTTGTTATAATATGTATTTCATTGTTTTCTCTTTATTTCTCTCTGTTTCCCCCATTATTTATCTACATAAACTCGGAAATGTAATCAATTACAATCTCATTCAGATCAAAATATATATCCAATATAATATTATTGAAATATTACATCCTCATGATGTTTCCAACTGTATTTTCTGAAAAGCTTGCTTATGCTATAAAGCGTTTCGTAAAAATATGCGAAAAATAAAAATATGTCTCAGGATTGAATATTAGAGTCAATCTGTCCTGGCCCATCCATTTTTAAGTAATAAATCTATGAAATTTATCTTTAATATTCTTATACTCTTAATTTTGAATGTTGATTTATACATATTAAATATTATACATTACGTACATTTTGCACAATATATTATGCAATTTTTTCACAGATCCATTACAATCAAGATAAAAGATAGTTTTGCACTCACCGATACGATGTGCATTGTGCAACAGCGGAGTTGTGATGCGTTGATCTGCAAAATACAAATACAATGATCAGAAATATTTCGTGTTTTATCTCACATGATGTACGCGCGCGGAATACGTCACGTTGTGCAATCGTCGTAAGGATAAATAATTAATTTTCCCGAGTAATAGACAACAGAAAAATAATAAATCACTCACCTCAAGGCTACTCCGCCGTCGCCCGCGATGCTTCCTAGGCCTCATCTCCTCCTCTCAGATTCCTTGGTTGCACACAGCACAATATTCACTCGCGAAAACACAGTTAATTACGCGACGCGCACTTTGTTACGTTACAACAGAGTGACACTAAAATAGAAAAAAAAATATTTCACTGATATCGCATGATTATTAATAAAGAGCTGATCGTATGACGAGCGTACGAGAATACACAATCGAAATTCAATATTGTAGATACGCAAATATACAGAATAATCCGCGAAACACACGTACTAACAAACAATCGATATAGATCACGACAATCTCGAGTCTCTCGACGTGCCGTTTCGCGTTCTCGATTTGAAAATGTCGGTTATATTTAAATAGGCGAAACAATTAAACCGCGATATGTGATATAGGATATTCGAACCTAACAATCATTAAAGATAACCATCGGAAAACAGTACCCCCATGCCTGTCGCATCGATCCTTGCTCTAACATCTAACACGCGAAGATACCCATCTCAACAAGTGTCCACGATCCGCTCGCGAGTCGTTGCTCGCGGGAATTGATTGGCCGCGCGGACTGATAAGCTTTAACTAATCGTGAGGAGTAAGCGCGTTTCCTCGCGGCACTTGTCCCGATCGCGTTTCGATAGAAAATAGGTAACGCACGGAGCGGCTCGCGCCGCTCTGCCTGCCGACTCGAGTCTCGCCGCGCGAATGATAACACGACCGAGCACAATGACCTTGTTTACGCAACGTTGGACCGTACGCTACGCCGCGGCCGTACGCCGTACGACGCTCGGTGTTTGTTATTATAACACGGCGTGGACGACGTGCATGCAGTTACGAAAACACAAGGCTGTTGCCGGTACGAAATACTTAATGGTCTTTAATGCATCATATGCCAAACGAACGCCAAATACTCCCGTTCTCCGAGTGCCGCGTTAATTTAAAACGAATAAGCTATTACCGCATATTACGACTTTCATTTTACGAGCTTCTTTTTATGGCTTGTTAGCGTCACGTGAGATAACGAATCATTTCGTTCGGTAGTAAAAATGTTCGGTGTCTTCAAGTAGCACGTATATGATTATACAGGGAATTGATTATATCGGATCTTGGCGAAATTTATTCACGAGTCAAATGAATTAAGTCAGATAAGTTCGTTATAAAATATAATAAATAATTAAAAGTGAGAAGTGAAAATCAGCCAAGCAGATATTTATAAAAATTAATATCACTTAAACTAGAATTTAAGTAGAGAAATAGGTGGCCCTAAATATCTGAGGAAGGAATATATGGATAATTATGATAAAGGCGAAATTATTAGAGCTCTGGTGAATTTAAGATGTGGTAATTTGGAGGACGCGAATATGTATTGGTTAAAAGAGGAAAGCGGTATTTGTATGTTTTGTAAACAAGGTAGGGATAACACGAATCATTATGTAGCGGAATGCGAAGCGACAAAAAATTGGTTTATTGATTTAGGTAAGAATAATAAAGAAAGATTAGAGAGGCTTTGGAATGACGACATGGACAGCATCAAAGAGAAGATATTGTTAAGATTATATAGGGAACGGTTAGCGTTAGAAAAAGAAGAGCGAAAAAGAAGGTTGGATTAAAGCATTGTTGGTAAATGTGTAACAATATGTGCAATAGTTTGCGGTAAGTTAGGATAGTAGCGTATGAATGGAAGGATGAATGATTAAGGTTATTTGTAAACCAAGTCCACTTCTTGGCTATGTAGCTGAAGTTATTAATAAATAATAAATATCACTTAAACTGTGAAAATCAATAATGACAATTCGATATGTGTAAGCACAGTTACGAATTTTAATACGAGAATTCCACGCGACTCTACTGACCAATCGATCGCTTAATTCTAAAATTATTGTTATTCGATATTCTCATAATAAGATTTTCAATTTTAATTAATCTTCAAGATACGCTATTTTAAAAAATTATACGGTATCTGTGAAACGTGTGCATGTATAACTAATTAAATTTAAAATTTTAATGATGAAATTTATATCTGCGTGTGTATGTGTGCGTGTGGTTTTAATTTACATGTTAATTAAATAAGGTAAAGAGATTCCGCGATGTGAAAAGTATAAAAACGCTTGTATCGTAGATGAAGAGTTAAACGTCAGTAACGCCCACGCGAATATGCAACCGTGCTACAACAATGGCTACTATCAATGCTCGATAAATCGATGACCAAGTGATGCATTTTTACGGCCGCGGCGGCGGTTTACGCGCGCTGCCAACGTAGTGTAAATTTGTCGACCTGTACCGAGTACAGAGAACTTCACTTTTCGAACACGTTAGCGCAAAAAAAATGGTTAAATGGGACGCATTCGTAAACATATATGCTGGCAAAAACAACTGTCCAGCCACACATGTTTTGAAGACGCTGCATATTAAGAAAATTATTATAATTCTAAATTAGAATATACAAAATTTTCATTTATTCAGTTAACATTTTAATTAGCAAAACACACACACATACACAATTTAAATTAAACTTTGATAAAAATATTAATTTAATTCCTGACTTTTCTTGGTAAAATTCACTTTGTGGATTAATGCATTTGATAGACGTAAATTAATCTAATTATAAATTTTCTAGAAAATAATGTGATATTTGGACATATTTGTAAATATCAACGAGAACATCTTGGCGGTATCCATATTTTTGCAAAACTCCTCATTCATACAGGACGGAATTGGCAAGTGTAGCGGAAATTCCACATGGTAGCAAACGGTGCCATCCCATTTGGTGCACGACGAAAATTCCGCACACGGTAGCAACCGGTAGTCGCTACACTTTATATCAAGCGGAATGTTTTATTTACAACCAAAAAAGGATCCAAAAGATATTCCATTTATAAAAATAGTACACCAAAATGATGCTATCTAGTATTTTAATTAAAAATAAAAGCAATACTCTCGTTTTCTCATAGCGTTAATATCTCATTTTCAGATATAATTAATACGGTGCCCGTATTTTCCCAAAATAATTCCTGATACATTTCGAAATGAGTTCTCTTTAAATGTAAAAGATAAGAATCTGAAGCTCATAGCGTTAATATCTCATTTTCAAATATAATTAATGCAGTGCTTTTCCCAAAATAATTCCTGATACATTTCGAAATGAGTTCTCTTTAAGTGTGAAAGATAAGAATCTGATAAAATAAGAAGCTGTAGAATATTAATTTTACATTTTTCTTGCATAAAATTGAACGTAATTGTTTAGTTTTAGTCGTTGATTTGAATTATAATATTTCTCGATAAAAATCTTACGACTTTATCTTGCATTTTTGAGACAACATTAGATTTTCGAAAAAAGATTTCAAATCAAGAAAATTAGAAAATTGGAAATTTTTCAACGACTAAAAAATCGTCAAAACTCTTATTGGAACGTTATCAAAGATTCTACAATTTGATAGAAGAAGAGAGTATTCTATCAATTATATCAAAGTTCTAAAAACGGAGAAATGCTAATTTCGCATTAAAAATAAACTAGTTACGTTTAACACAACCGCGTCAACGCGTACATTATAAACGGACAATATTATAAATGCATATATCTGAACGTTTGTATGAGAAGAGTAAATTCTGAAGCATTTCAAGGTATTAGTCACGAATTACCGAGCCATGAGCTATCGCAATGTATCTTGTTTATTCTCTCAATGAGATAAGGGAATCGAAATTTCGTGTCACGAAATCACTGAAACAACGACGTGTCCTGTCGCTGAATAACTTTCTCTTGTCTGACACTAAAGTGCCATTGTAATGGAAACACGATCGGTTAACTGGCAGTTCTGTTTGCGAGCTCATTTAGGTAACATAAATAAAAAAAAAACGATAAAGAACGTCTCACGCGTACGCATCTGTTGTTCAGCCACTTAATCGTTTAGTGACACATTTTTACAAGGCGGATGACCCTCTATTACTACTAACGAGACCGTTAATATCGCGCATCAAAGTAACCGAGTCTCTCGCAGCCGAGAGAATCCAAACCCCGGTGAACGAGTGTGTGTTTAGTGTTTCGACATTTCATTATCGACAAACTTTACGATGGTCTTTAGGGACTCGTCGCCGGCACGTGCTTCCTTTGAAATGGAACTAGTTCGTTTCGTCGTCGTGTTCCGCCGTTCGTGCGACACTTTCTCATTCGAAGGAGATCAAGAAGGAGAACAAAGTTTTCCACGTAAAAATAACGACGACTCCGCTGCTACCAGATGCTACTGCAATCGCCATGACCTACCGCACCGAAGAATTCAGCATTGGATCATCGAGAGATCGCGAGAGAAAAATAGAAGGACAATTACATATTAACATGACGGCAGTTGATACAGATAATTATACTTTAATTAGTTAATTTCTTTTTCGAGAATTTGATATCATTTATATATCCCACTGGACGAATCTGATTAAACGATTAAATGGAGAAAATTTGTTAATTACCAACGTTTTAAGATTCTAAGTATATTTCTACGCGATACTGATTTAACGTTTTGATCGGGAAAGATGAATGTAATAAATCTGAGTTTGACCTAATTATTTGCCGGATGAAAGCAATCCATATCGATTATGCAAAGAATATCGGCACTGCATTTACTCGGCTGTTATTATGTGTTATTGTGGCTAAACAAATCGCCGTTATTGAAAACGCCAAGTATTTATCCGATCGACCCTAATGAATAAATCGCGCGACAAACTCGAGCGCAAAAATGGTTCTTGCGGTCAAGACAAAATTATTAAAACAATTATTTAATAAACTGGCACACCAAGACGTAATTGCAATCCAATCCAAAAATAATATCCGAGATATCGCAGCCAATGTATGTATAGGATGTACAACGTCATGGAGTATCCTACGAAGTCTTCGAAGATTCTTAAATTTGAAATCGTCTTCTACGTTGCGAAAATTTAACAAGTTACCGTATAATGCACGCAGTAATGATTATATCTCATAAATCTATTCATTTTTCATATAGAGACAGGAAACTCCGTATATTTGCATACGTGTAGAGCGTGTGATCTACCTTTCGGCAAACGAACAAATAATAAATCGTCTCGGAGATCAAGGGAAACGTGAGTTATTTGTACCGCCGCGGCCGCGCCGCGCCGTCTTCCATCTCCAGCCAATTACGGCTGCGTACCGAAAACGTCGTGCATAATTTTGCATTTAAATATTTCACGTCGTATCGACGGGCATGATGTCTATATACGAATCACGATGAAACGTTTAAACGTTACCTTGCCAACATCGAAAGCGCCGACCGTAACCAATTGCAATGTCGGGAAGCTCGCTAATTCCGAGCTCCCTTTATTCCCTTGAATTTTCTCAGTACCTACTGTAAATTCAGGCAACATCGCCGAGAACGAACGGATTAAATATTGGATAAAGACGGTCGCGGGGTGCAGTTAAAAATAATACCATAAAATACGCAATATTTTATTTTAGTCTAGCCGCGACGAGTCGGGAAATTCAATGCTCCGCATTGCAGTCGGAGAGATGCACTACCGAATCGCCTTAACTTAAGCTTAAAGTCCTCTTTAGCCCGCTTTAGCCGGCCACGTCGTATCTCACTTGCCGCGTAGCAGACATCATTTTTCATCGTGAATGCGCCATCTCGACCACGAAAACACCGCGCCGCGGCCCGTGGCATAATGATAGCTCTGTGCGACTACTTACATTATTTAACTCTTTACACTTCGTCCGTATTAGCGGTAAGCTGGCATCCAACACTGACTACCTACATCTTTCACAACAGCCGATATAGGGCAGCTTTATAAAGCGCAGTGCAGAAACTTTTCGCTAATAAAAACCGGCATTTAACATATGTATATCGCGTTTCTTTTAATGCACGGCGTTCTTGTGTCACATATTCTCTGACATATAAATAACATCTCTTTGTATTACAAATTTCTTTAAATATATAATATTTACATGTGTTATATGTTACTTAGAGTTCGTGATATACATGGCTATAAATAATCAACTTTACGTGCACAACCATAAATAAACTCCGCTATTTCATTTCGTTTGAAATGCGTTTGAAACAGTTTAGAATAGTTCCGCCGCAGTTAAGACAAATGAGATTTTTTTTTGTGAGAGGCGTAATTTACGTTGCGATGACCTGAAGGGGTATATTGTGTCGCTTGGCAACAGGTGAAGGACGTTAATTAAGAAGTTCGCGCGCCGGTATTTCAAGCAAAATCCGAGTCTCGGGTTGTGTGCCGAGGGTACCATCTCGTAAGGACAATTTACACGCAGACAATTCAACGCGATATGAATGCTGCGCCCGCTGTAACAGCGTGTTAACAACGACCAACTAACGAGGTGATCCACATTTGTGAGAGGCATGTACGTTGAATAACCATTTATTTTGTGATACGTGAACACCTTCTGGACTGACGTTAAACACGTTATTCTAAAGAATAATCTCCACAAACGCTTTTTACAAATTATTTCTCCGTGGCAAAAAAAAAAAAAAAAAAATAGCCAGATCTAAATTTCTCATATCGCTGTATCCACTTCCTGAAACTCCGATCTCTATCCGAAGGAAAATGGATTAGTCTTGGCACAGCGTGCATATACATCGTGTGCCTCTGGCAGCGGGTAAAACTTAATTAAGGAGCTGTCCACGGTATTTCGGTCGGATTACGCGACACACGTCTCTACGATGCGGCGATACGGGCGCGAGTGCGTGCTGCGTCGCGCGAGCTAGGTATCGGAGTCGCGATCGTTGACCGTGCCGAGCTATTCCGCCGGTCGCGGTCCCCGCGACGGAATTCGGTTTTTGCGCTGGGCTGAGTGTACCTATATACTCTTTACCTCCGACGCGGACGATCCGTCCGCGCCACCCCGTGTCTCGCGTCGCCGCGCCCCACGTGCGTATCTTTTCCTGCAGGCTTATACCCGCGCCGCCGCGGCCGCGCCGGTTCCAACGCTCCGCGAAGCGCCTTTACGATTGGCAAAGAGAGACAAATGCGGCGGGACAGAAATTGGCCGTGGCATGTTGGAGACGAGGCAGACAGGCGAGAGGCACCGGGAAGGCGCGGAGCGCGCGAGAGAGAGAAAGAAGGAGACAGGATGACGAGAACATGGAGTCGGACGGACGGAGGGCCGCGACGTGACCGTGCCAACCTCGAGTTATTCGCATAAGCCGCCCCATCGGCCATTTTCCTCTTTCCTTCCTACTCCGCCTTCTTCTGGCTCCCCAGTCCCCCCGTCACGGCTCTTGAACGGCGAAAGGAGTCCGCGATTCAATTATATCCAAATTGCCGAAAGCTCCAAAAATTACACGACACTTCCGTACACGCTGACGCATGCCCGGTATAGATTGGCAAAGGAGACGAAATAGAAAATATAATTCTGTGTAAATATGATATTGATCACCCTTACGTTTCAATTAATGCCGCGGCTCTTTACACGCGCGATAAGTTCACGTGACCATGGAAAATATCTAGATTATATATGGTAGGTGCGAAGAAAATAGAAGGAGTAGCGCGCGCCGGACGGCTGAGAGTATGAAAAATGCATTTCGAGGTGAGAATCGTATATACGAGGGGAGTTTATCGCGACGCGACGAACTAGGACAACAGGGTAATCCAATACGCACCCGTCGCGTCGGGCTCGCGGCCGGTGCATGCCGTTGGAAACTTTCTGTTCTCCACGTAGAAATACAATGAGTTTCGGACTAGAAAAAAGTGCCCCCCGCCCCCGCCTATTCTTCGGATGGAGAAGAAGACGAAAGTTCAAAGTTCCTTTGGAATTGACATCGGCACGTGCAGCTGTCGTCGATTGAATTCGACACGTCGCGTCGGTCCTGTTCACGGACGAAACGTTCATCCGCGGACAAAGTATGCCGTTTATATAACTATATATAATGCATTAATATTTCGGATTGATCAATATAAATAAATACGGATAAACAGTGTGCTTGCTCATTTCTCCGTCCCATTTGCCGTAGAAATATTATACATCTGCTTTTCCGAGGAAGAGGTGACGGGCCCGCGACCGCGTCGAGGCTGCACGCGCGGCGAGACAAGAAGGAGCAGACGATGGAAAGAGGCAGACAGTGGACAGACGTTATATTTAGCGCGAGCACGTGGCGGCGCGGCCGGGTATCTCTCGCCCCTTACCCCCGCTAGGTCGGTCGGTCGGTCGGTCGGTCTGTCTCCCGGAAAAGCTAATGGCAATGTGTGAGTACCTGTTGCCCCTGGGGACGCCCAGACATCTCCCCCGATGCCCCCCTCCCGCCCCTCTGTCTCTTGCACTCTGCAATTCGCGTCCCAGAGAGCAAGTTGTAGGTACTTGCAGCAGCAAGCAGGCATCACCACCGCTGCCACCACGCGTCTCCCCCCCATAATCAGTAGAAATCGAAACCGCCACCGGGATGCGGAACAAGAGGGGACACCGTCGTCGGAACGCCTTGGCTGTGGTCCAGGTTTAACTGCTTTTTCGCGAGAAATCCAGAGAAAGGCCGACCGATTGCTGGCTTCCGATGACGACGACTACGCGTCGTTTCGCTAGATTATTATAGCGCCGACAACTCCCGGCTAATGACGTCGCCGTGCGTCGGATTAACGGCCGTCTCCTCTTCCCCGGCAAATCATCGAATCTTTTGAACGCCGTGCCAAATCGGTTATTATCGGAAATCGAAGAGTCAGACCGACAAGCGAGAAATGCTTTCAAATCATGGATTTCATGATCACGGCTTCCATAAAGTCGCGATTTGAGGTTTCCGCTTCGTCAGCTTTATAGCCGTATAGCAACTATTTTAGCGAGTAAGTGTACTTTACCGAAAATATCTTGCATCAGTCGTTGACGAATTAGCAATGCGGCTATATCTATCGCCCGTGGCATACGTATATAGAAGCTATTTATTTAGCACACGTGACACCCTTTGATCCAGTATACGGTGGTTCGGCTAGTATACGAACGAACATATTCATAGCACCGGCATACCTATTCGTCGTAGCCACGACCGACGTCCGTAACGATTCCACATTTATTCATCCATGTTTTATCTTCACGTTTCGTTTACACTTGCGGCATTATGCCGGACAAACCAACGAAAAAAATAAAGCACATCAGCGTCGCGCGTATACATTGCCTAACATCATTCAACAGATAATCATGATCCAGATATAATAATCCAAATAAAATTGTAATAACTGCTGATAAATATTTTAAAAATAACATTTTTATTTAAAAAAACTGAGAATGTAGTAGAGCAAAACTCTGAATAAGACATATGAATGGACTCGAAACTTTCGCCGTTGCGTCTTCCATTCTTTCTTTTCGTACGGAAGGAAATTTAAAATCTGTTGTGGAACGTAATTTATTAACGCCGTTGTCGCTTTCCAGTTCAAGGTCCATTCTTTTTGGGCTGGCTCTTGGCGTCGCAAGGACAGAAAAAGAAAGAGAGAAAGAAAGAGGGAAAGAGAGAGGGAGAGAGATTGCGCAAGCGGCGGACTATGACGTAAGGACATCGTTACATTGGGATGATATTACGCAGGTACAGAATGCCCGCGAGGCTTCCGATTAAGCGAAAGTAATTGCCACGCACGGCCCGGTGGGAGAGAGCCCGAGATTGCCTCGTACAAATTCAGCCGGACGTTCCTATCGCGCGATGACCTATTAACTCCGCCGTATCTTGACCGACATACCGCCGAACGCTGTTTTCGACACGGGCGATCATAATTCATACGTCACTACGAAATTGCTATCGGAGAGGCACCTTTATTGTCGCAATTGATCAATCATCCCGGCCGATTCGACATGTTTTACGTCATGTTTCATTCGAGATCCGCCGAACAATACAAATCTCTCGCGTTGAAATATAAACAAATTTCCGCCACATTACTGTCGCTTCAGAGTTCATCGGGCTCCACTCCTCACTCTGTGTCGGCGCCGCATGATGAAATTTTGTACGATGCATATTCGCGTACGCGCCAATTATTAACCCGGCGCGGCGTATATGTTGCACCGAGTTCGCGGCGAATGCATTGTGTAAGCCGGAATATATAAATACCTCTATAGGAGATGATTAGAATTTAGCTTTGAACTGCCTTCGCTTTGTGCGACGTGCAATAATTCAGCGCTTTCGTAAGTCCATAAGTAGAACTACCCGTAACTAGATTGTATCGTCGTGTCGAGTTGTCGGTTGTCAGTTCGTTCGCGAAGTATCGACGAAATTATCTCCGCGCGATGACATATGTGTACCGCTCGCGAACTCCGCAATCTCACCTAAGCCTTGAAACGCATCAATAGTTATGCGGGACAAGATTATTCGCGAACGTTGTGGGTAAATGATTAAACCCGTGTACCAGGCATGTCACTTAATTACCGCGACTTAATATAGCTATAGAATATAAATAATATAGACGAGTGTCTAAAATTTTAAAAGAATAAGAAAAGGAAACGTGTATGCGAGCGCCACGAATCCTGTTTTATCAATCGCTGCGGTACACCTGCGTGTTCTAGCCGCAGTATATAAAATGCAGTTCCGTAGTTCCCAGCCGAGCAGTAAGTATATGTCCAACGGTATTTTCGCGCGAGGAAACTCTTGCCGCTTTACAGCCTCCGACACCTTCCCCTTTCGCGGATGCAGATTGTCGCGTAAAAAGGCGAAGATAAAAAAAAAATAAAAGAAATAAAAAAAGAACACACACAGAGCTCGAGTCGCTGGACCGAGACTCGGCATCGGGGCGGTAGACTTTCACTACTCACGCGAGCCGTGCGAGGCTGACCGGCTCTCGCGCGTTGAAATCCACACGCGCGGATAAAGCGAAACAGGGAAAAAAAAGGGAAAAGGCAAAAGTGGAAAAACCGGAAATCGGGCCGTGCGCGGAATGTCGAATCCACGCCGCGCCGTCCCGGGCGGCCGTCCGGTTACGTGAGAGACTCGCCGTTTCTGTAACGTTTAACGTTACAGAAACAAACGCGAGCGTGATATAACGCGTTATTAGTACCGGCTGGCTGTGTTACCGGGAAACTGCGTGGCCCCGGGTGCCTTCCTACAAAATTAATTTACTCGCCTCTTCACGAACCTGTCAGCGTCGCCCGCCGATGCCGAGCCGAAGAAAAATAATTGATTAGGCATACGTGGCGTGGCTTCTTTTTTTTACGCGCAATGGACGCGGATATTGTCGATCAGCAATCGCAGTGATCGCCGTTAATCACTGGTCATGTTTTAACACGTTGTTATTTAATGCGAGAATATGATATTAGATACGCGTTTGTACAGGAATGCGGAATTTTATTTGGATTTTTTTTTGGTTTACGGCACGCTATTTTCAGCGACTACTAAGATATTAGCTTCTTGCCTTCTTGATGGATTATCCAGCAAAAGTGGCTGATGTAGTCGCCACTTCTCTCTGATCTTTCCCGATGTCACGCTTGGAAGGAGACCGATGTGATATTATCGAGGCACGGAGAGCACACGGGATTCTCTCTGTCTACCTCTCGATAACGCCGACAAGAAAAATGCTCTGAGCGGGAAATATCTACGACGTGGATCGATGGAATCGTGGAGGGCGCGTGGATATATAAGCTCGCGGATCGCGGCGAAAATTCGCGGAATCTTCGAAGCGCGACGCTCGCGGATCATACCGGGATAACCGAGCGAATGGCGGAAATCGAGCTCCCCCAGACGTATCCGTCCTGGATGGGATATAAACGATGTTCGATGACGAATCCCGCGATCGCGTACGACCGAGTTCGCGGTGGAATGAAAGGCGAAGTTTGCCCGCAAAAGTCGTTAAACGAGTGATAACAATGCTCGAGTTGGCACTCCGTTCGCGGGAGCTCTATAAATTCGGCAGTATCACGGCCACGCGTGCTCCACCGCGGATGCTATTTTCAGCTTCGTATAAAAACTCACGCGGAATTGTCGGAATTATGGTTCATGAAGTAACGAGGGCGCGTGTTCGATGAAAATATGTTTGTATCCCAACCCCCTATGCCCGCGCAAACACGCCGTCATTACATCCGCTTCCCTTAGTTTCGACGATATCCTATTATCCCGGGAAACTCTACAAATCTTTTCAAACGTGTAATAAGTAGATAAAAGATAACTTTGCAAACGCACGATTAGATTTGGTCTTACGATCGTTCGCAATTTCGCAAGCTCTATTGACTTCGGATCGGTTCCTTCGTCGTGTATTACGCGAAATGGAGTAATCCTTCTGCGCTATTAAATATTTCAACTCTCTAGTCCAGCAATTAATTCGTTGCGCAATATCTTATCGCAATTTACATCCGTCGCAATAATAATCGCAAAATTTACGCCCATATTTGAATAAAATATGCGTTTCCACTGAAGAACTTAGCTAAAGTCATCCTTGAAGTACAGTTTAATAACTATATAGATATTAAGAATAAATTTGATATTCGCTACGCCATATTTGCAATCGCGATTTAATAAATAAACTCGGATAAAGTTTAAGACACAAACTGATTTATTTCTCAGGTTTTATTAATCAATTTTTGAAAGAAATATATGTATATCTTAATAGATTCTGAATCTCGTAGCATAGAAAAATAAAGAGAGAACGATTACTAGTGAAAGATACAAAAATCTTAGGTGCTAATCAATTCATAAAACAAAGCGTGAAATGTGCAGTAACTATTTATCGAAATATAATAAAATTTTCAGTACGATTTTATTTTACGAGGAATTCAATATTTCGAGAAGATAACAATTCTGCCAGCGTGATACTTGGTGGTATGTGTTTTTATTCGTACATGCATTGTCTCTATACACAAAGTCAACGCGCTATCACTCGCTTCTCGACATTCGAATGAGAGGATACATAATAGCGGCAACTTCGCGTGCCATCGAAACGCGATCGTGTGTCAAATAGCAGAAGACCAAACGTGATTATTTTTTTAATTAGCAATTATTAGTCCAATTAATTAACTCTCCCGCGATGAACGATAAATCTGTTGACTATTCATCGAAACAAGTATTTCGTGAAATTTATTCATTCCACGGAAACGAAGAGAAAAGAGATGGAAATTACAAATCATTGTTTTATCGCGATATTTACACGCGCGGATTGTAACAACTGTTTTAACGATTAGATTCGAATGTATCTCGCAATACGCTTTGAATTTTTCGCTCTTCTAAATATAATTTACTCATCACCTTCAAAATAAAAACACGAAATAATGTCGAGTCGTCAGATCGAATGATTTAAATAAGTACCGTAATCAGGCCCATATTTTATATTCAATTGCACGGCATAAATTCGGCGTTTATACATTGTGATTTGTTAAAATTTTCCGCTATTTAATTTTTCGTTCGATGGATTGATTTGCGAGATTTGCGAATGTCGAGCGAATCGTAAAACTTCGGATTTTTTTTTGCATTATTTTCGCGATTGCATTTCGACGGAATTGCGCCGCAATGTACAATAGTAAAATGCGTTCGATCAATGTGGAAAATGGCGAGCAAAGTGCCATACAATTATCTCATTCTAGTAATTAACATGTAATCGTAATTGACCGGGTTTTCAGAAATGTGTACAAGTGCAACGAAAAAATCTGACAGGAGAAGGAAGCATCGAACAACGGAGCATTAATCATGAGATGCATAAATTATTACATATTTTATATTTGTTATTTGAAAAATTAATTATTTATATTAAATCCTGCGGATATTATTTTATGCGCGAGCAGCACAGTTATTAATAGCTGGGTATTAATTATTCAAAATACTTCTATATTAATTATTCGGAGCATTGCAATTGCTATATAACTTACATACGTTTCCGTTTCTCAATTTAGTTTTACCGTAGTAATTTTATAGTTCAGTTTGATCGTAATCACACAATTCCGCCGCTGTACATTGCATCGGTGAACGAAATACTATTTTTTATTTTCCTACAATAGATTTATATGAAAATTAGATCGGATATATATAATATGTACATATAGATGTGGGCAAAGTTGTAAGTATCATATGGATAAATCTAAGAGTTCATACAGATCTATAAAATTTTTATTTAAATATCTTCGTGATATTCATGTTTTGTATTATTTATACAAAATAAATATAAATTATTATATAACGTAAATAGCATTGTTATTTCAGTTGTACTATATTCTATATTTTGCTCCCAATATTTTTTTGATAGAAGATATTTATGTTTGATCTCTGCTTCTCCAAGATTAAATATTATGTAAGCTGGTATAATATAAGAAAGCAATATTTAGGAATTCCTCTTATATGCATTTCACAAAGAATTAAAAGAGGAACAAAATATTTTAATGTTATATAAGATATTCCAACCAATTGGTTTAATAAGAAACACACTAACATATCAAGTATATCTATTTTTATAGTAAAATAAGTCAGTTTTATTCTAATAATTATTTTTTATATATCTATACCATATATCCACTCTTATCGATAATCTGACTTTATATCACTTAAAACAAAAGTTTGATAATGCGAGATTAGTAATTATCTCATCGACTAGTAATTATCATAGTATTGTTCTATAATCGGAATACTTTAGAGTTGTGCATTTCAATATAGTGTCAGGTTTCACGTAGAAAGTAAACATTCCGTTTTTACACAAAATCAACTAAGTTCCTAATTAATTTCTAATAAAAATGTGGTTATTAAACCGTCTCTGTCTCAAGATGCAAAATGCTTATCTTTTATACAAGATTTATTTAATAATTATAAATACTGGCCGTATTGTACCAGCGCGAGCGCTTGACTTGTCATGGAAGATAAAATCGGTCCGATATTCCACGTATCTCATTGTCAGTTATTTCTTGCAACACTATCGATCCAGTTCCATCAATGTAATTTATATAGACATACTTATATATATGTAGAATTATTATAGACTCGAGACATAGGAGAATGTGCGGCAGAATTTATCTCTGTAACGCACGCAATCTCCTCAGAATCTTTCGTGACTCTTACATAAGAATCTTTTGCGCAAGAAAATATTTGCGCTATGTAGCGTTAATTATGAGTTTTAGGGTAGTAAAAGCGAGCCACGTCGAAACAAACGAATCTAAAATAGACGGAGGCTACGACGCGTCCGTGCGGATGCCAGCTTGGGAAAATTACGAGAGACGCCGAGATGGAGCAGATATAAATCAGGAAACGAAAATGTCTTCTTACAATTAGAGACAAGAGCACGGCTTTTTGACGAACGATAAAGAAAGACGCCTTTGCGTCTCCAATTTCGACGTTTTCGAGCGTCTTTTAACGGGGAACGAGCAGAATGGCGGGTCGCGCGATGCGTAAAGAGCCATCAGGGCATACAGTACAGAAATAGTTCGACGTAACGGACCGCAGGGCGGCCTGCCGCTCACTTCCAAGACGCGGGACGGACGTACGGTCCGCATACGGCACACGTTATATGTATATGTACTTACAATACTTACATACATACTTTCCGCCCGCGGAATCGCGGCAACGCGACGGCGGTGATAATTATAAACGCGACGGGACGCGAGAGTCGCGCTGCGCGTTGCTGCTGCGGCCTGCGGCCCTCGACAAAAGGGAGTTCTATGTTCCTATTTTATCCCGCGGAGCTTTCTTTTACGACGTGTGTGTTGTCGCGGGACACCGCTAATGCGAGTTAATAAATCGCCCCACATAAATCACCGCCGTTCTCCCGAAGACGCGCGATGCCTTTTGCTCTTATAACGCGCAATACGGCGAATTTAACCGCTCGTGTAACGACGCCGGTATCGCTCGTATCGAAGAGTGACGAGACGTTCGGGAATACCAGCGAGACCAACAAAAAGCCGCGACGTTTAATAAGACGACAAAAGCCCGCATCATACAAGGTCTATTCTTTTTAGCTGAACTTCTTGCACAGTTTATCTTTTCTCCTCTTCTCTCAAATGTGAAAAAGAAAAAGAGGAAAGATGAATCGTGCAAGGAATTCAGCTAAAAAGAACAGGCCTATAATAACGCGTTCACAACACGGAAAAAACGATTTTACTGCAGCATCTAAAAATTTAGTTAGATACAGATTTGAAAATAATTTTGTTGGACCATCAAGATAATTACGTATAGGACACTCAAACTGGTTGCTATGGAATGTAAAAATTTTTTACAGCATTATCATCATACTTGAACATCCTACTAGGTATAATTATTTTGATGGAGTAACAAAATTATTTTCAAATCTGTATCTAATTAAATTTTTAGATGCTGCAACAAAATCGTTCTTTCCGTGTACCAATCGCCCGCGAGACACGGGGAAATGACATTTCAACGATAATAAAATAATTTGTTTACTGCGTGTGTGTGTGTGTGTGTATATGTGTGGAGCACGTTGGTTAGCATAATTTCGGCGGTGTGGTCGCGCGGCACAATGAGCATGCATACGTCAAACAGTAATGCGATGTACATGCATACCGGTGCTACAATAATCGCGCGCGCGACAATATGGGCACGGCGTAAATATAGTAATCGTCCAATTATAATGTAACGCCAGCGGGAGAGCGTAAATTCGGAAATTCTTCCCCGGTGGACATCAATTGCAGTCAGATTGCGTCGCCCACGCGAGGCGATTTAAACTGATTTAGGATAAACCGTATTGCGCTGGTATAGGGGAAGGGGGGGAGGAGAATATTCCCACGGAAATGTGCGGTCTGTCCTATCGCGCGGGTGTGGTCGTAAATCAGCTTCTCACCCATCACGTTCCTTTACGCATTACGCCCCGCGCGTGTGACACACGTGCCAAATTATATTCGCCGCCCGCTCACGCCGTGGGATTTCGCCATTTCGCCGATTCAGGCGCGGAGCCCTCCTATATCCTTCCTTCCCGTCGTCCCGATTTCGCGATCCCGTTTTACGGGAATTACGAGCGGAAGAGCTAACTTCAACCTAGCAGGATTATGTTCTAATTTGATACCAAGTGATTAACATCTTCACTATCTCGTATCAGTATGATGTAATAATGAGCGTATACGAAGCATATAACATTAAGCTGATTTAGTATATTATACCTATATACTTGCATTATATTATACCTGTATACTCTGCAGTTAAATATTAAAGCATGAAATAAACCAATACCTTGAATTAAATAATATTTTATTATTTTTAACTACCATATGTGTGTCGAAATTTATAATTTTAACACAAAACAGTATTATTTTAACTCCATTAGTTTAGTTAAATTAACATTGTTTTAGTTACCTAAATTAACGACATATTTTGAATAGGAGCAGTGGCGACCTATCTATAGGAATGATTAAAACTGACAAATTGAATATAATTTGACACTACGAATTTAACAGTGTAGTTAAAGCGTGTAAACGTATATTAGACATATAACAAACCGCCATGTTCGTCTATCAAGTTAGCATAATCAAATAAAATAAATTAAATTAATAAAGAAGAGAAGATTATGGCGAACCTATATTTAGAAGAGTCTGCTGCAATTAAATTATTAGAGCGAAAATGCTATAAAGAAACCATTCCGAGTAGTCGTTGTTGAAACGCGCGATCTAATGGCCTTCCGGTTGGACGCGTTTACGCTCGTACATATGTGAGATTTGAGAATGATAAGTTTCGTCGCTGACATCCTATTTAAAAACTACCCCTTTACCACGAAGTTCCATTTATCCACGAAGGAGCTGTCGTTTGAACAACGGTTTACTCCCGGTTAAACATATATCATAGATAAAGAACGTCAGCGATATATATACGCCGTAAATCTAATCGCTCTCGAAAGTTTTTCCGCATTACACGTCGCCGCGTGCCAAATCGCGACTCCGTATATTCGTGCACGTGCGATATGTACCTACGTGATCCGTCGCGACCTTTCTGCTTATCTTCAATGCCACCTCCCCATTCGCATGCCGCACAGATCGAATCTCTTTCGCCACGGGGTGTCGACGCGCCAAAATTAGCAGGTGCACCGCCCCGACATATAAACATTTTATGCCCCGACGATGTTCGAGTTTTCCCCCCCAAGGACACCGACCGCTGACTGACCGGAAATTACGGGAGTTAACCGCAATTAGAGTCGCATCTAATTCCAACTTTAGATTGGCAACGAGAAAGTGCGCGTTTCGCAGTTAATGGAAAAAAGTCGCAGAATTTCCAATTTTCTTTTAGTATTAATATCGTCAGCTAGATTGAATTTTTATATGGTGGAAAGAGCTATCTCCAATCTAGAAGCAGGCTAATCAAAATTGATCACAACACTCTGTCAAAGATGTTATGACTAATTGTAAGAAGAAGAAGAGATTGTCACTTCGCAGCGATGATTAGAGATGTGACTTCTGGTATCTACAAGTCTAGTATCAACGGCACGACGTCTGCAGCCGGAAAGTTACGATTCAAGACTCGTAAGAAGCTTAGGGTCTCTGCGGCTTTGGATAGATTCCGAACTGCTCAAGCACGACGATACGTATATCACCTAAGAAAATCCAGAAGCGACGGCTGGCACGCGAACGTGACCTTGTTCAATGTAGATAAAGTTCTTCCAGCTCCTATAGAAGCCTCTCTCTCATCCACTAGACTAGATAGAAAGATGGTTATCTAAACACAGTCGTTGAACACGATTTGTGGACGGATATTGTGGTCATCGCTCAGCTTTAACTATTATCATCGATCGTCCCGACAGTCACATTCTCCTGATCGAAATCTCGGCGGCAAGGAACCGAAACATCTATTAAAAGCTCCTACTATTCCGAACGAAAAATACGCTTGCAATAAATCATTAATAGAAACAGCCAGTATCTTACATTTTTTTTCTTTCTCTCTCTCTCTTTTTCAGCGACACACTCGGAGACATTACATGGTTGATATTTCAATATAATATTCTGTTCGTCGTTTCTGCAGCGCAGAATTTATCGCGATTTTTGTCGTTCCCCAGACAGGATTAATTAACCTTCAATTTCGCGAAAGGTACTTACGACGTCACTCCACCGGCTTATAGGATCTTATTTTAGAAATTGCGACGCTTTATCCGGCCGGCACGCAAGGTGTGACTTATGAATAATTTAGCGAGCGTATTGTTCATCGAGTGGAAGAGAAATAAAAAAAAATGCGTCTAATTGTACGCGCGATGCACAACTCGATATTAACCGGACGGATTTGTCGTCGCATATTAACTCTTTCGGTTTTTCCGTTATTAGCTCTTTTCAGTATTTTTCGTGCAGTCGTTAGTGTCACTATTGTCCCAGCCCTGCCTGTTAAAACAGAATTAAAATTCGTTATTACGCTGTGTACGCGCAATTACACGACAAAGCGCCTTTAAGCCATTAGGAAATAGCGTTCACCTGGGAGAGGGACAAAAAATTGAAGTTAATAGGCCGTTCTTTCGGAACGGGCGGACTGTAAAGGCTTAACAAAGCGGTCGAAACCACTTGTTTCCCCCCGTGTCCCTTTCCACAACGATATTGCTCGTCGCGTTGAGCCGACCAATCTGCAGTTTGCCTTTTTCTGAATGCGATTTCATCCGCGCGCGTGTGCTATTTCGAAACCTATAGTCCAACCCCTGTACAAACGCCGCATGAAAATCATCGTGGTACATCACACGACGTGTCGCGTGTATGACTATAAACCGATATGTTGCGTGAATTCTTCACGGCGCGCAATTTCAATTCCATTGCAGATACGAAATATAGCCTGCGAATATAGGTATACCGCGTCTGCAATTTATCGAGCTTTAAATGCACCTGCACGAATGCCAGACGATCGTTTTTCCGATTATCTCGGTCGGGATCAAATGCACGGACGCGAAACTGGCGGAGCTCTTAAATTCGGCACGCCGCCGCGCAGGTAATTACGTTTCCCCTCGCGACAGGTGCGTACGTATCTCATTCTGTCGCTTACACCGTAAGAAAACTGCGCTGTTTTACGATTGTCGCGCGGCGGCATTATAACGATGAGAAACGCGGGCTCCGCTGCGTTTTACTGCGTTTTACTGGCCGCTAAATAATCTATTTCTCTCTTGCGTTTACACGCTCCGCGCGGGACCCGGGAGTGTGTGCAAGGCGAGCGTGCGTGTGCGGCCTCTTAGAGACGCGAGACATCGTGCATCCACGGACCTAAAACCCGAAATAAACCGCAGCTGGAGCTGCCTAGATCCCTTCCTTTTGCCGCCGACAACAACGCTTTTATTGATCTATCGCCCGCCAATTTCGTCATTGCGCCGAGATATTCGAAAAATTTCGTCGTAAACGTCGTCGCCTGCGTTAACCGGTTTATGCACCGTAAATGTCTGTCATTAATCATTCATGTCTCGAGTTAGTTAATCATCTTCGCTACTGCGAGGGCGGGGCGAGAGACGCGAAAAATGTGAGGGTGATATGAGAATTCCTCTCTCGGCAAATTCAGTAGAGTCTATCTTTCTATACGGCAGAAATTTTAATCGAGCATAAAGGATCGAGCACCTCGATAACGTAGATGCTAACGTGTAATAATAGAGCTAATATTGGCGTGTATTTACCTCGCCATGGATTATCGAAGGCACGGTGCAAATATATCGTGATTTACGATCTGATAGTTAAGCGGCAAGTCAGCGCGAGGCATGATATTTCATAGCCAAGCGAATTTTCTCAGCAGCGCTAGGCAAGTTAATTTAATCTTAAAAGCAAGCTAAATCACGTGACATACCTGTCGTCGCGCTGATTAATATATAGAGCGGACAATACACACGATGCGTTGTAAAACATTCGCGTCACATAGTAGCCAACTGCCTACGCACACGGAAAAGAAAAAGAATATTCTTGATTTGAAAATAACTTTAGTTTCAACGTGGAAATCTTGAAATAAGATTATATATTACGTTATTATATTAAACGAAGAAAACTTGCTTGACTGAAGAATTTATGTAGTTCAACCAAGAAAAAAAATGTTGAAATATAGAGTTGAAATTCTTATAAGAAGATTATAGTTGTTTTGTATATAAGCAACATTACTGATAACAACTATAATCTTATAAGAATTTCGACTCTTTATTTCAGCATTTTTTTTCTTGGAATATAAATTCTTCATTCAAGCAACATTTGTTCGTTTAATATAATAACGCAATATAATCTTATTTCAAGATTTCCACGTTAAAACTAAAGATGTTTTCAAATCAAGAATATTCTTTTTTTTTCTGTGCACGTTAAAAAATTTTCGATTCACTTTACTATATTCTTAAGAAATTTATATCAAATACTATTTTACGACTCTCAACTTGTGTTTAATATTTTTAAAAAGATAGGATTTTAATTTTGTTTTATATTTGTGTTAAAAACACTGCAATAAATCTTTTTCACGAGAATGTTTGCGAGATAAGAAACCCAGTTTAGTAAATTAATTTGTTCGTCGGGATCGCCAGGCGAAACAGAAGGCGAGCTGAAATATCAATTAAATCCCGATGAATCAAGTGACTCGTGTGTTTTAATTGCTGGAAGCCCAACAAAATCGCGCGCGCCGAAGCCGCGACGTGTTGCGGCTTCGCTTATTTTATCATCGAAACGTGTCGTCGCAATCGCGGTCGATAATATTTAACTTTCGGTGCACCGAGCAGATAGGATTCATCCGACCGCGTTCGTCGCTTATCAAAATTTGACCGGCGACACGTGTCGCCGCCGTCCGACGGGCGATTCTAACAAAACCGGGGATGGTATATATTTAGTGCAGCGAACAGGTGATATGACACGACGCTTCGACAGCCGTGTCTGTCATTAATATGATGCGACATTGCGAAGAATAAGCGATTCGTTGAGTTTGCAAAACAAATGAGTGCGCGTCCTCTGTCGCCACTCCTCTCTTTCTCTCCGTCTCTCTCGCTCTTTCTTCATCTCTCCCTTGTTCCCCGTCACCAGGATGCACAATTATGAGTTTTGGCTAGCGTCCCACATATCGTCCCGCTTTAATCGGTCCGTTTGGAAAATCTCCATGCGTTGTTTAAAGGCAGAATGACCGACATGACAGTAGCTTGGCATAGATCAGAAAGCGACTATGCTGCATGCGATATTCGTCGCGTTTTCGGGATAGGGATGAGGAAAAGTCCATTATCTCTCTCATAACGTACGTTGGCACGAGTGTACAGAAAAAGCAGCCCCTCATTAAGGAACAACCGCAAAGGAATCGACACACTCGCGCGGAGTCGCTAATGAGAAAATTTACAGCGAAGCACGAGAGCTGGGAAAAGAGAAAAGGCAAACGCCGACTGCTCTCAGTCGACGAGCAGAAAAAAAGGAGCAGGACGTTTCAGGGTTCGACGTTTCAGGAAGCGGCCGAGAACAGTAACTCGCAATACGTCCCGCGCCGATGCGATGCTTTTGACCGACACACACACACACACACACACACATACGCGCGCACACGCGTACGCGAGATGTTATTTGCAGCCGCGAGGCAAGCGTTTTCTGGTCCTCTCGAATGATTGATCGTTTTCACCGTTATACATCTTCTTCCGTCTCTCATATTCTGTTTCAACATTTCGCCCTTTCAACCCCGCATCGTAATTCCACCTCGTTTTTGCAGCTATTCGCTTGCCTCTCTTAACTCCCTCGTGTTAATTATACGTATGTTTATTATTTTTGCGTTGAGATATCAACGTGACGACAAACAATCCGTTCCCCGAGAGAAATATTCTACGTTGTAGTTAGGAATGCAGCGGTCATCAAAGACGAGATCTCTTTAAGCAACGTTAATTAACATCCCGTGGCCCGTTACACCGCCGACCGACTCTCCCTCGCATAAATTTTCTCGCACTTGAGCGGTTTCACCTGCTCGTAGTCCGACTATTCTTATCGGGCCTGCACTCGTTTCCCACGCGCACGAACCGACTGCTATCTCTCGAATGGCTATTTTTGCTTTTTGCACTGCAACTTCGCAACTCGGAGCGAGGATATTTTCGGAAGTACTGCCGTGCGCGACACATTGTATGCGTTCAGTTGCGACATTTTATCTTGGCGCTATCAGACGCCACGACACGACGGTGCCCGCGAACGAGCGACACGCGACCTAACAAGTAACCGAGAGACACATGACCACCACGGAGATGGTGTCGTAGATATATTCCGAATACATGTAGGAACGTGTGATCCGAAGGAGGATATGCATTATGCAGGAATCGACTCATAATCGACGTTACAAAGTGATTTATAAGATGCCGCTGTCAGACGTCGTCGGTCCTGCTCGAGAAAAATTGAGATTCGCAGGTTCGGGTATTGTTTAAAGTTTTTAAACGACCTGTTACTCCTGCAGCGACATGCACGGCGACGCTTTCGCGTTAAATATAATAAAATTTCCACACCGTGATATCTTTTTTCCACGTGAAATACAAAGTTTTTTCTTTTTTAGCCGCACTAATCACATTCCGTTTCACGCGGGAAAAAACGGAAAATCCTTTCACGATAATCCTATTGTTATGACACGACAATCATTTATATAGCGCGATAGAGAGACTTATCGCGGTAATAATTCAACCACGTATTTGCGCCGTACACCGGAGACGAGTATTTCAGAAACGAGCGATTATGACGTGGGTGCCTTTGAATAATATATTTTACCAAAGCTCCCCGAGCGAGACGTCTCACACGCAGAGCGGAAAGCAATCAGGTATTAAAGCGTTTGTGTAGCATGATATCGGACTTTACTGCATCCGAACGAGAGAACGAGAGAGAGACAGAGAGAGAGAGAACGCACGGGAACCCCTTGCGACTGAAAGAAAAATGTGGAGCGGAATAATTTAATCCGCCGCCATGTGATCGACCGTAAAGTCGTGCTTTAAAATCGTCCCCCCCGACTATTTTTTATCGTTCCTCGTTTTCTAACGGCGGCCGACATCGACCAGGAGCCAATCGAAGGCTTTCCCCAGTCCCGCGACAATTGCTAATGTGCATAGGATGCTACTTTATTTGCTAAATACGTTATAACATCGAGCGCGGTTTTCGCACATCTCGCGTGACTTTTAGGTCATGCGCGACATGCCAATTTGTATTTGATCAGGTAAACGCTGCAAAATTGGAAGGTGCAGAAACGTTTGACCTTGTATCGCAAAGTAAATGATTCTTATTAAATTAATAAGCAAACATGTGTAGCAGACTGTTCAGTAGGTATCGATCGGAGTTAGATTAGGCATATCCAAACTAACCGGTTTTTAATTATTCCAACTGTTATATATGTATATATATATAGCATATTGAGAGAGAGCGCTTTAAAATTCTTTTATAATTATCTGACATAACATGATTATCGCATCGCAAAAACAAGAGAAACAAATTAAATGTAACGAAAATATCCCGTAAAATAATTGCGATAAAGAAAAGATGACATATAAAATATTTAATCGAGTATTTCGATATCAATTCGATAATTAACAAGTATAATTTAAACCGCGCTGTGTATTCATGAGAGAAACGAACTAACGGTATTTTTTTATTTACTCGACAAATCAAACTGGGAGGTTTTGCCTCTCTCGATAATTATACATGTAACATGTCACCGTAATAACTAATAAATTACAGATTACTCTCAGTATGTCGCAATTTCAAAGAAAACGAAGCACAACTTTCTTTTTACGGAGATATTATTTGACCAGGATGCGATTGCGATATTCCGGTAACATTCGAAAAATATGTAACCGGTTTTCGCAACTGATATGAGCCACTTCGCAATGTAGAATCGCCTCGTTAAACCGACGGGCGTAGAAGCTGTATGAAAGGGGAATATTGTACTCACCTCTTCGTCGGAGGGCGGCTCCTCGTAATCCGAGAACGTGTTCTTGAAGACGAAAATGCAGTCTGACGGATCGAAGTGACGCGTGTTACCGAACTGCGTTTGTCCATCGACGGACTGCGTCGATGCGGTCGTCTCCACCATGTCGAGAGACGCTTCCGTCAACGCTGACGTCGTCGTGTACTTACACTCGTTTCGTCGGAACGGCAATTCGAACGCGCGACCGCGGAAAACTGTAAAAAAAACAGGGAAAATCGAACGTTTAGCACGCGTCTTCGATATTTCAATGCGTTATTTTTTCTTTAACCCATTGAATATTGAGAAACAATCAGCAATGTTATAGAACAATATTTAAGACAATGTTAAAAAACCAAATCCAGATCAAACAAACGAGCACGAACAAACACGAATGAGCAGTTGCTTGCCAATACTTGCGGCGCACTCATTTTTGTAGGTAATCATCCAAACAAGTTGTTCGCTCGTGTTTGTTCGCGCTCGTCCGCTTGGTCCGGATTAGATAGACTTTCGATACAATTAATTTTCGTTTAGGAAATCTTAGCGACAAGAGAGAGAAAATTACACGAGGTCTTAATTAACTTTTGGTTCGTCAATAAAGAATATTGTAGAAACCCTTCGTCTGTTTACAGTGAATGTGCTATCTTTAGCATAGACTTTGCAAAGTTAACACATTCACACCGGATTAAATATGCCAAGCGTATTTTAGCTGATTTTCCATTCACGCCGGATTAAATGACTTTATATGAAGAAGAACGATAAAATACTGAATTTATATAGTATTAAGTTTCAAAAATATGATGTGTATATTTATTTGACAGTCGCTCCATGACAATCACGAATGACTGACAAAAAGTAAATGAAAAACTCAGCGTCAGTCATCGATGACCGTCATGGTGAATGTGCCATGTTAATCGGAATTCTTGTTCAACGACGAAAAAGATGCGGGGCGAGGATCATGACAGATTAACCATCTTTTTGCTTTCAAACTCATTGTGTTTCCCGGGAAACAGATCCCCCGGGACAGATACAGAGGGGGAGAAACACAAGTTGAGGATTGTAGTAGGTATCACCCGTAAGGCTGGGTCTACAATAAGGAGTAAGAGTAAACTAGTAAAGAGTAAGAGTAAAGCATCGTTAAGCGTCATCTACAATAGCCGTAAGCGTATGGAGTAAGACGTAAGCAGTAAGCTATTGACTAATGGGATTTTTACAATTCAAAAAATAATCGACTGTGGTTGGTCAATAGCTTACTGCTTACATCTTACTACATACGCTTACAGCTATTGTGGAAAGGTCTACAATACGCGGAGTAAGAAGTAAGAGTAGGCGTAAGAAGTGAGAAGTGCAAGGGAGCTAAAATAAAGGCGTAAGCGAAAATGTAAATTATTTTTATTTCTTACTCCAACTTCAGCCCTTAGTTTACAAACGTACTGCTGAAGTAGAAGTAAGAAATAAAAATTATTTATTTCGCTTACGCCTACTCTCACTTCCTGCTCCGCTCTTACTCCGCGTATTGTAGACGACGCGACGCTTAAGAAATTGACCAATCACAGTAGACTATTCTCCTCAAATTCTGACTGTGATTGGTCAATTTCTTACTCTTACTATTACTCCTTATTGTAGATCCAGGCCTGACGGCACCGTGACATTCGATCGCCGAATCTCGGTCCCCGCGCAAAACGCCGAGAACCCCCGTTCATTTTTGTTACGCCGCCTTACCGTCATGAATATGCATCGCGTGTCCGCGCGATACATCACGAGTACGCGGCCGCGTTTAGCGCACTGCCAACGACAGCTCGCCACCCCCTTCCTCCCTGTCGCGCGTCTCCTCGCCGTCCCCTACCCGCGATTAATAACCGCGCCTCAATACAATACCGAAGCGTGACGGGGGGGTGGCGCGGTTTTATCTCGCTCGACGACGGAAAACGCGATTAATCATTAGCGGGACGAGAGAGACGATCAAGACTCGGGAATCTCGGCGAGGCTCGATCGATGCGCGTTGGCGCGAGTGACGTTTTCATTCATGCATGCCAAGTGCACGTGTCAACGCGCGCGAGCACATGGTCGGCGTGGCGAAAGGAGGGGGAACGGGGAGCGGGGGGGAAAAAAAGGAAAACGGAGCACTTGCAGCGACGCTCGCGAATACAAAATACAAGCCGCTTGAGGGTTGATGAAAACGCGCGCGCGTACGCGAATGCGTTGTGCGACCGACCCTTTTCCTTTACCCTTTTGTCGCGCGAAAGGCGCGCAACACCCATGCGACGCGAATGCACATGCCTCCGGAGCGAGACATTTTCGAGGTTACCCCTCGCCGCGGTACTCCGCGAAACATGCGGTACGCGCCGAGGCGACAATCAAGAGCCGATCTTGTCGGCGCGGCGGTGCGAGATACTCACGTTTGTCAAGGCGAGGACGAAGCGTCCAATACGGCGACGACCCGCGGACGAGGTTAGGGTGCGGCACGGTGCACGCGCAAAACACCGCAAAATTGCACCTCAAAGCGAGCTGCGTGCTGCCGGGTTCGTGACGGACGCGACGAGTCGATATCACTTTTATCAAAATTCGCAATCTCAGAATTATCATGTCCAGTAAATAATTCGATATGTCTCGAAACACCGCACACGCTCCGAGAACTCCGAGATAACCGCGAGCACTGAGCCGGCGAATTTTTCACGTTGGCGACATCTATCGTGAGAAATTACACGTAACGTACGACGATCATTTATATCGTCGATATGTTATCACGGCTCAGCTGGTCAATATATTATCGTTTTAAAGAAAAATGCTAATCTTATTAAATTATTATGTTTATTTCCACTAATGTAAATTAACTTTAATCTCGTTAACTTAAGTTTTATCTTTTTCTAATTCTAAGAATCATGTCCGTTTCTACCAATGCGAAACTTTAATCTCGGTTTAACTTACTTTTTGTCTTTCTCTATTTCTTATAACTAGAAAAATGATAAAAAAATAAGTTAAACTGAGATAAAAGTTAATCTACGTTGATAAAAATGGGCATTAGAAAAAGATAAAATGTAAGTTAAACCGATATTAAAGTCAATCTACAATAGAAATGGACATTAGAAATGGATTTAAGTGAAAATTTTTCATGGGCAAAATGCAAAATTATTTCTACGCAATAGATCTTCTCTCAACTAGATTATATTTCTGTAGAAAAATATTCGAAGGCTTATCAAATTCGTTTTTACAAATATATCAAAAACTTGCACTTAATTTGTATAAAAAGGATAATACTTCTAAGGATTTACGATAATATGGACAGATAATGTGCGAAACTCATAGTTCCATAGCTTCCTCTTTGGAAGCTGGCCCTTCTACCGTAGCAACGTATCTATGGGTGAGAGCGGCAACTGCATCTTTCGGTCTTAATGTGATATACCCTTTGTCATTGTTGGAAAATTTACATTCGCTTAAAGAGACATTTTTTAGAGACGCATTGTTCAATTCGCTTCCCACCTCTACGCTCTCCGAACGAGTTACTTTTTCAGTTTCTACCACTACAGCATGTCCCTTTTCAATGTGCTCGAAGGAACATCTCATCGCGGTAAAACGTGCATTGTCGTTCAGCTGAAAGAAAAACATTATACATTCATTATGAACATTATGATTATTCTAAAGAGCAACGTAGCGAGATTAATGTGAAATAATTTTACCCGTACACCCTCGCAGCCTTCAAAGTGACAATCATTCATAACAACCTCGCCGGTACCGTAAATTATGATAGCAGTCCCTAATCCTTGGAAAATCGTATTCTCAAGTACTAACTTCGCTCCAGGCATAACAACCGCGCCCCACTTAGAGCTATTACTCGCATTGACATTAGAGACACATATTCTGCAACCAGTTACAAGTACAGTACAGTCCTTCCTGACAATTATGCCTGCCTGGAGTGTTCCCAAGTCGATGCAGATATTCCTCAATAATATCTGTTGGATTTCACATAATAAATTGCAAAATTAGTAGGCAGAAATAGCAGAAAATTTACTACTTTACCCTTACATACCTCATTGCCAGATAAATCAAACAGAGATGATACTATATCTGGCTCAGGTGAAGGAGAAATTACAGTGTTCTCTGCGTTACAAAGTCCCATAATTGAGCCTCCTTCCTGCAATCCATTGGAATTCTTGATCGAATAATTTCCTTCGCCCAGCAAAATAACATCGCCTGTCTCGAACATATCCATAACGTCATCGAGATTGTCGCAGACTCTGAAATACAAACAATTCAGAAACTATAAATAATTATTTAACAATCTGAAAAATCCTTGCTTAATAGAATCAAAACATACTTAACGGGTGCATCCTCAGGCAACATTGCTTGAATTTTACCAGAAAGTTCCAGCAGCTCTTTGACAACACCACCCATCCATACAAAGTAGTACATTTTTTTTCTATTTTCGTTACCGCCGCGCTTTTTTCTTCTGTTGTACGATTGATTCTTCCCGAGCAGTCCTCTCAGCGAAGGATTCTCCAGCAGGTCCATCTCCGCTTTGATCTGCTGCAGCCGAAAGTGGAGCTTCATCAAGGTACACGTTTCCTGGGCCAGCTCCTCGGGCACATCGTCCTCCTGGAAATCCTCGGGCAGCAATGCCTCGTACGACGAGATCTTCTTCTGTATCTCCCTTGCCTCGCTGATCAACGATCTGATAATGTCGCACGTCTCCTTACTGACGACTCCGTTATTCATGTCGAAGAACAGCCTGATCCTACGCTCCAGGTGCTGCTCCACCCAATCAATGTTGTCATCCTCATCCTCGTCCCACGGCATCCACAGGTAATTGTAGAAGAAACGCAGACGATCCACGCAATGCGCGGTCCCCACTATGTCCAATGTGTGGTTCTCCTGCTCGATGGTGGGATACAGCTCGATCAGCGGGACCTCGTGCTTCTCGGGCAGGTGTATGTCATCCTGAACGGCCGTGATCTTCACAAGGGCGCTCAACGTGGGATAGTCCATCCCCAGCACCTCCACCTTAACGATGGTCGGATAACGTATACCGTAATTTTCGCACGTTGCTCGCGATATCTTCCACAACGCCTGCCAGCCGATCGGCTCGATTACGAGCTCCACGTCGCAGACCCATTCCGTCTGGATGCTCGAGGCTGGCACTATTTTCCCACGCGACGACAGGATGCTGGTGTACTCCTCCAATCTCTCGGCGAGGGTCTTGTCGTGGAAGGTGTACACATTCGTGTACTCGCCCATTTTACATACGCTCGTCGCGCTGCACACACATGCACGATTATGATCGAATTTTCTTGCACGAGATTCTTTAATGCGTGCAGTGCCGTGCACGGGCGTTACCCGTTACGTTTCAAAATTTTCAGTTTTCACCAATTTTTACCAAACACACAACACACGTTTCGAAAAATACACGTGGTCGGAAGCGACATCGAACAGACGCCGCCGAAAATGCCGAGCGTCCGGCAAAAGCAGGCTCGATAACTCGGTGGATAATCGCGAAGCGCTGAACCCTTTCAAAAAGCGCTCTCGATAGTCTCGATAAAATTGACATTGTTCTCTCTTTTCGTGTTTGCTAATAAATCCGCGAGACACGTACGATTTTCTTTATTTCTTATAAATTTTTATTTTACAGAAAATTGAAATTTAAATTGTGTCAGCTATGATTTATTCACATTTATTGTATATTGTATCGTAACGCACTATCGAGGGTATTATATATTTTTCCAAAAAAAAATCTTGTAGTATTATTTCCACAAACACACACATTTCAAAATGCTCCCGACCGAAATAATGTTCTTCCCTTTCTTTTTTGCTAATAAATTTACATACGCTTCTTTATTCTTCATAATCTCTATTTTACAGAAAATTAGTGTTAAATTGTATATTAGCCATAAGTATGTACCGTACTGTCGAATGTATTAACTATCAGAAAAAAAAATTTCGTAGCAATAATTTAATTTAATTTAAAGCGCTCTCGATCGACTTGATGAGGTTCTTTCTTATTTTTCTTGCTAATAAATCTGCAAGTCAAGAGCGCGAAATGCACGGCAATAAGCTCGAGTTTATAAAAAAAAAATTTGTAAGCAAAACGAAAAATATTTGGAAAACAAGCAACAGAGAATGTTTTATAATTTTTAATTAATATCTTAGCGGCGAGAAGATTCATCGTTTTTTATTACACGCGCGATCAGTGATCACCGCGCTGCGGGAACGATCGCGAAGAAATTTTTACAAATGATACAACTTAACGTTGATTTCCTGTAAAGTGGGACTTGGGAGTAAATAAGAAAGCACACGTATATACGAATAAATTTGAAATTTACGACAGATTACGTGAACATGCGAATTGCATGCCCGTTTTTTAACGAAAGACGAAAGGCATTCGCGGACGCACGCTTGAGGTTGTTCGCAATTTCGATATTCATATAAGTATGTTTATCGAAGAAAGCTCGATCGCTCTTTCGTTCACGTCCGCGGTTCGCGATCGCGGCAACAAAGTGAGAACGCCATAAATACGCAATACGCAACCGTTCTCTTCAATTATGATCATTAATTCCCGCACTTAACGAGAGATTCGATGCTCATGCTATTTATTGAAGCGTATCTTTCCCGCGCGATTCGCTAATTCGGCGAGGGAATGCAAACGGAAGCAGAAAACGCGGATTTTGAGGAATATAATTGTCTCAACGCGACACGATTCTATCACGATTCGGATGTATCGCTCTACCAATTATTTGTTTCTCATGCACAATTGACTCACCGATCACGGAGCACCGTAGGAAATCCGCCAAATCACAGCCGGGAGAGTGGCACGTACCGCGGCGTCCAGCACGGCCATTTCGTCCAACGGCGATATATATGTATATATACCCACGGCCACTTGTTGCAGTCGGCACTAGAAGGAATGGAGTATTCGGCGTACGTTCAGCTTACAACACTCTCACAACCGGATTTCTTTCTTTTCGTTCGCGAGACAGAGAAATTATACGATCGGCAACGTCTCGCGCCGCACCGACGTTGACCGTGTCGCGTATTACTGCGTAATGCCGTATGCCGCGTATTACTTGCGCGCGCCTCGCCGCCGTACAGCAGGTGAGCCGTCGAACGTGATTGGCTCCTCGCGAGTCGAACTCCCGGATTCAGCCGATCACGTTCGGCCGCTCCGAGTCGTCGCGCCGGCGAGCGGCCGCGGCGTACTTGGCGCGATCGTTGAATAAATTCTCGCGCTTCGAAACAATGACTGCGTTCAGCAGATACAACTATTGAGTTCGTCTTATCAACACCCTCCGTTGATTTGTTGGTTCTAAAAGTAAGAGCCAATCACATTCGATTGCTACACTACACTGAGCGGCTTGTTCTGCTGAACGCAGCCTATAATGTTACCTTTAATTAAAGTCAGCGTGCCCTTCTCCGAAAGGAAAAAAAGGGCCTGATACTATAACACAAACAAAATGTTGGTTTGAAAAGAACTGCATGCAATTTCTCAAAAAAAAAGTCACGTGACGCGCATTGTCGTGCCTCATTAGCTACCCGAGTACCCGGTTATGGCTATGAAAAGCCAATCAGAAGTAAATTATCTATCGTAGGGAGACGGCGCATGACCCTTTTTTTCGGATTCTCGCAAGTTTAAATTATTCGTTGAAAAGTACTCTGATCATCGACAGCTGTGGAGCAATTAGAGGAAATTTGAGAGTGTTCGAGCGACACGAGAGAACAAAGAGAAAGTTATCCGTCAGGTAAGAGATGTACATTCTGTTCTGTTTCGCCAACGATCTCAATAAAGGCTTACCGCGTACGACGTGATCAAATTCGATGTAATAAAGTATTCGTAACAAACGTGAGATTATTACTTTTGGCCAGAAAATACCTCGACAAATCGTCGAGACAGGCAGGGCGAAACGTTTCATTCCCGCTCGATCACGCTATTGTATCTATATATTATATTTAAGTAAAACGGTAAATCCAAACGAGCCATAGTAATTCCATTATAGGGCTGTTAAACAGTACATGAGTTCTCCTGAATTAAATTGCAATTATAGAGCAATTATAAACGCACGTTTAGAAGCATCTCATGTTATACGAGGAAAGAGCATCGACGAATGACGTAACATCCTAATTTTATAATAAAAATTGTATTAATGTTTATTTTCTTTATTTATATATAACTGAAAAATTAACTTTCGTGTTTCGTGTACTGTGATATTTATCTCGTCGAAATGTGACTCTTCACGAATCCAAAATCTTTGTATCTCAAGTCTTTAGTTTTTTATGCCTATCCTTATACTATTGGCAATTGTGTCAGTTTGTTTATACGAAACACATCCAAACTGACTTAAACAAACCAAAGAACTGGATGTGTCAAAGAGAAAACCGAAAAGAAACCACTCAGTTGACAGAACGTTAAATACCGTCATAATTAAAAAAAAAACGATGGAACAAGATTTAACATCATGCAATTAAATAAATTAAAAAGTAAATTATTCGTCGAAAAGTGATAAAATCGTAGACAATCGTCGAGTAGAAGTTTGAGTGTTGAAGCGGCACAAAAAGAACATAACAAGGAGGAACCTATTCGACATGTAAAGTATTTACATTTTGTTCCGTTTCACCGACGGTCTGAATAAAGGTTTATCGTGTGATCTATTTGAATATCCAAGAAACGTGAGATTATTACGTTTCGCGCTTTTGCGTACCCTATGTATCTCGACGTCGAGGCAAATTATATATTAATAGTGCAAAACGTTTCATCTCTTTCAAATGCTCGATCGCGTTATTGTATAATATAAATTATTCAGGTGAAACGGTAATGCCAAACGAGCCAGTAGTTCCATTGCAGGGCTGTTGAACAGTAAACAAGAATTCCTGAGTAAGTTGCCATTAGCGCGTTAGCATAAACGCATGTTTAGATGCATGTCATGTTACACGAAAAAGCTCATGTTGCATGAAAAAAGGCAGCGATGATATATCACTTTGCTACGATGCATTCTGATTTTATAATGGACTGTAATTTCCGTAATAGATTTTATTGTTAGATTCAACGTACATTTACGTTGCGAGTTTCTATTTTCTTATGCTACCCTTATATCATCGGCAATTGTGTCGGACTGTTTATATACGAAACACAACCGAAATGATTTTAAAAGACCAAGGAACTGGATGTGTCAAAAACCGATAAACAAATACTCTGTTGACGGCACGTTAAATGCCCTCATTATAAAAATGTCGATAGAACGAAATTCATCCTCATCGCAAGTAAATTTCTTACGCGTCTCGGATAATTTGCACGCGTCTTTCTCAGACGCTTTTATCAAAAAATTTTATATCCCGCGAGAAGGGAGAAGTGTAAATTACTCCTGACTCTTGCAGCGAAGAGTACATAACTGTATTTCTTGCGCTAAGACAAAATAAAATAATTTCTTATAGCGAAATCGTTACCCATCCAAATGCGAACTTTCGTGGTCGATAATAATTGAATTAAAATCAGCGAGTCGGAACTGTCGGAAGCATTATTGAGTCTACATTAATCCCAATTTGCTCCTATTTATGTCAAAGATAATTTACAAAAAATAAACCTGTTTTTCAATGTTTAATGAAAGTCAGTTTCCTAATATCAAAATTATTGCAACAATCGATTACAATTTATATGCAGACCTCACACTAGAAGGTGCAATGTCATTATTAAACTGTAAGTTTATTTTCAACCCATTAATGTCTCACGCTTGTATATCTATATATAATTATTTAGTAATAAGCGCACCTTCTAGCTTTTCGCATTTTAGAAAATACGTATAAAATGTCATAGTCTTTCCAATTTAAAACGTAACATGCAGCATTATTGTATATTTTGTGTTATAGAGTTATTCCACCATGGAAAGGTCAGATATGACTGCACAGGAAAATACAACCATTACTGCCAAGGTAAATATACATACCAACTATAAAAGTGCATCAACTCGCAAGACACGATAATTTGGTCTAGACAATATAAAAAGTGTAACACATTTTTCATATATATACATACACATACATATACAATACATATATTATACATATATATATATATATGCATATTTGAGTTCTTGTCTCCTTTTTATTATTTATAATTATTTAATCTTATTGATCAATATAGTCACACACACTATATGGGTAAAAATTTAAAAATTACATATAAATATAATAATTTACAGTTAATTTATATTTTTATTACATATCATTGTATTCAAGTACACGATTAACTTTGCTTTGTATTATAGGTAAAAGAAATGCTGGATGTAGCATTTAACGTAAGCGCAGGTATGAAGAAACGTGAAGACGCCATGACTCATTTGCTTGTGCTCGCAAGTGAAGAAGCTGGTGCCGAGGAGATCTTCAAACAGGGAGGTATATCCAAAATCGCACAACTTGTGGAAGGGAAAGAAGAAGCGGAGGAAGACGACGAAGTGATTTGTATTGCAATTCGCATTGTAGGCAAGTTATGCGAAAACAATATTAGTCGAACCGAGGCCGTTATGAAATATAGTTATAACGGTAAAATCGGTGATAACGGCATGGAATTATGTCTGGAAATGATAAACAGCGATTCTAGAGAGAGAGTCAATTACGCATCTCTGTATTGTTTACAGGTAAATATCGAATGAAACACGTGCAGTTATTATACACGTATTTCAGTAATGAAAAATTTATTGCATATTTCGGTTTCAGAATGTATTGAACACTTGCAGCGGCATGAATGATGAGCCCGATTCAGAACCCGACGAGACTTTGTGCAAGTTGCATAAGGAAAAAATTGACACGATTCTGAAGTGGTTGTTGAATAATATAACAAATGAAGGGATAACATCAGGCCATGCTAGAGACGCACTAATAGAATTTATTACACGTAACATTCATTACACTGCGTTAAACTGGGCCAAACAATTGGTCGAGCTTGATAAAGGTTTGCACAATTTAATGGAGGTGGCCAGTCAATTGGAGGATGGCATATACAAATCCTCGATAGACATCACGTGTTACACGCAAAGTATAACCAATGAGTGCTTAACGAAATTATATGAAAACATGTACAGCGCTAATGATAAAAAAAAATTTTTGGACGCCATTACTCAATTTATTGAAACTGAATTCTTTAAAACTACTGAACAATCTGGCAATAAACCTGAAATACGTGAAGAATCTAAAGTACGTAAAGTATGAATTTTGAAACTTTCGATTTTTTCTGATGATTTAAATTGTTTCAAAATAAAATGCCGAGCATCTTTTTAGCTATAGCATATTTGAGAAATTGTCGATATTGTATATTCTGTAATTTTTAAATTCAAATATGATTATAACACAGTGTAATCAAATTTTATTAAAGAATATAACATTGTCATTTATTTTTTAAAGCTTAGTTTACTCATCTTAATTAGAGATTTCTCCTATTTTCAGTCAGTTTGATAATACTAAAACTGCCTTGATTTTTTTAAATTATATGTTTCATAAAACGTAAAAATTCATAAATTGTTAATCGATTGTTTTATAGATGCGTATAGTAGTTGCGATGACAACCTTAACACTCAACCCGTTTGATGTTGCAACCCAAATTATGACTAAAGAGGGATTTGTTAAAAAAATCGAAAATTTTTTGGAAACGGATAACATATTGCTACAAAAATTGATTTGCGAATTTACTATTGCCGCTGTGAAAAATTTTGTCGTTGATGACAACTGGCTTATAAGTGGACATTCAACTATAGATGGATATTTAGAGATATTGAAGAAGCTACTGTATTCTTCTAAGGATGATTCAATTCAGGTTCGAGTGTTTGTAGGTTTTTGCTATATGGGCAAATTCTCAAAGTTACCGCAGTCACTCTGTTACCGCTCTGTGATTCCCCTTCTGTTCTACCCTAAAGGAACAATAAAGTGGCTGAAGATTTTCAAACGTTGCTTGATCGATCGTAGAGCAGAAAGAGATATGAGAAATTGGGCTGTTGTTGGTCTGTCGTATCTCACTTTCGACACCAAAGTTAAAAACGAGTTGATCGAAAGCTCACAAGCCGTTAAAGCGATGATCAAGTTTTCTAAGGCTACCAATCTATGGGCGTTTGAACAAAAAAGTTTGGTCATATTGTTGGTGAACTTGTGCAGCGCTTATGGCGAGGAAGCAATAATACCAGAGACGGCACAGTTTGCCAAATATATGCTTGTTGAGGATTACTTACTGGTCAAAGACAGCTTCGGGAGAAAAAGACGACGCGTGTTAACGGAGGCCGGTGTGACCAGAGGCCTGGTGAGCCTCGCCAAAACCGCGAAATGCGAGGAATGCGAGGAATTGATAGCCCACGTTTTCAACGTGATATCCTGTCAACAGGATTTGAGAAAAATAGTTGTTGAACAAGGCGGCACGAAGACATTGTTGTCATTAGCGTTGGATGGCACGGACAAGGGAAAGAAGCATGCTTTGCAAGCCCTGGTCCATCTGGCACTCACTATCCATCCTGAGATTGCATTTCCCGGTCAGATGATTATGGAAGTTGTTCGGCTGATCATAAATCTCCTGAATTCATCAGAGAGTTCCGTTAATGAGAAATGCGAGATTCTAACAGCTTTGTACAATCTAGCAAGTGTTAACGACAGCATTCGAGAACATATATTCAACGAGATAGGAATTGAGAACTTTGATAAATATATAGACTCTAATTACGACATGTTGAAACTTATGTCTGCACAACTTCTCGACAATTTGACATTATGTAATGGGGTTGCTAATAATGATGTATTTAGGACGTCTGATCATGCTAATTATGACAAGCAAACTATTATAAAACGTCTGTGGTATATATTGAACGAGGATACAGATAAAGTTCCTTACCATGCAACGGCTGGACATATAGTTAGGTTCACGGCGGCATACCCAGCGATGTGCAAGAACATATTGTCCAACGCGACCTACTTCCATAATCTTTTCCGTGACAAGACCTTCATGGAAAGTGTCAAGAATTTCGCTACTCTTCCTGCATTCCTACACTTTTTACTCGCTAATTCAAACGAAGATTTACAATATAGGGGCATTAAAATTGCACTAAATATGATGAAAAACATAAAAAAGGTCGATGCAAAACTTATGAAAATAGGTAAAATAAAGGAACGACTGAGGGTATTGAGCGAGAACGATAACATGAAAAACAAGCAGATCAAGGAATTAGCATCCCTTGCTTTAGAGGCTGCTGCGGAATGGGACGAGAAACCAGAGAAACGTCGATGGAAACGAAGGAACGTCGCAAAGCACTGATATAGAAATAGAACATGTCGATTAAAAAAAATATATACCTATGTGTACATTAATTGAATTGAGATCTAAATGACATATTAATATTGTTTTAATCTTGTTTTAATAAGATACCATAGTGTACAATATAATTAATAAATAATAAATCTTTTTGCATTTACAAAACTCCTGCTCCGGCGCTTTTTACTCATGATTAATAATATTCAAGCTTCTTCGAACACATCAGAAGTATACTGTTTTTCGACAGGTTTGCGTTGTCGTTATGTCTTTGCGAAAATCTCTTTGTAAATTCTTGATTGCCGCTCTTGCAGATTAAAATTTCTTTCTTCGCTGCTGCCAGTAATCGGTGGAGCTCGGAGAGTGCCGCGGATGTACTTATAGATGGTTTCCATTTCTACGTCTGGTCTTTGTAAAATATGGAAGCGCCGGCTTCTCTCTTAACGCCGCTGAAGTTTGTTCATCCTGTGTGCCAACCAATGAACCTAAGTATATATTTTATAATAGTACATTATAATGTATAAATTTATATTTTAATATGTAAGTGTATTCACGCTTTTTATATTTTCTCTAACGGATTTAATTGCCAAATCAGCATCTTTAAAGATTTCATTGTTTCTCATGTTTCTACAGATATAGTCAGAAAAATATGGGCAGCCTCCTCAGCACAGTTAAAATAATCTCCAGTCTACTAAAAGTATTAAAGAACAATACATGCGTAAGTTTATATCTCGTTCGTCACGTTAAAGTGTACGCAAAAGAACACTTTCTAAACGCAAATGATAATGTTTAGTTGTACAATTTTAATTATACTATTTTAAGCATATAAATTTATTATTACCAATCTGTGTGTGTGCAGATCGTTAAATAACGGTACATCTATCAAAAGATATTTTAAATCGTTATAAGCATCCTTAATGCCCTCTTCAACAGACTGAATTAATTTCCTTTCCACACAGCAAGTCGAGTCCACCACGGCATCCTTGGACAGTAACTATTCCATTTTTATCAGCGCAATCAAATTCTTGTCTTTCTCCTTTGGATTAGGCTCACCATGGAGAGTTCATTCAGATATTCGAAATTCAAGTCACAATTTTAAAATTATCTCTTGCTCATCGTGTGAATTCAACGGATAATCCTTGCCGCTAATGCTCCTCTCGTTCAAATTACCCTCTAAGATTTCCTCCAGGTTTGTCTCCAACACATGTCCGTGCACTCCCTTAAAGATCTCCATCATTTTTTGCCTAGCAGCCGAATCGTTCTCCTGAGATTTCAATTTTTCCTTGTTGCACTACCTGTAGAAGCACTCGGGGCAATTCGTATGCACGTCCGACTTGTAAAATTCGGTCTCGCAATAACTTACCCACGCCGCGTTGAGTACAGACGTTCGCGTTTGTTGCATCTATTAAGGGAAGAAAATCGCATGGTGAGTTTTAAAAAACACAATAGCAGGTAAGGGCAACCAATTGCAGCCCAATCTTCGCGAGATTCCAGCTTATTGACAACTCTTTGCAATTTTGCACGAATAAAAAAATCGGTTTGAGAAAAACTGCAGCGGTTTAAAAAGAAACGCACGCGAATTGAAAAGAATTACACGCATTTATAAAGAATCGTACATACTGTTTCAGAAGAACCACGCGCAGTTTTAGATTATTAAGGGGTTACACTACCCAGGCGCGTCGAAAAAATAGACTTTTTTTGTGAATTTTTTTTTTGAGTTCTAGGTGGTGGATCAAAAAAAAAATTTAGGGCTTTATTACACATATATTAAAGTTCTCAATAATATTTTTTATTTATATATACAGGGTGTTTGAAACAAAAGTACCCAGCCGAAAAATGGGGGTAGATTGGGTCAAACCGAGACGAAAAGTCATGTACCATTTTGCAAGATTCGCAATAGTTAACGAATTATTAATTGATACGTCTGAGCAAATGAGCGCATGAGAAGCGGTAGGCCGAAATCGGCAGACATGTAAAATAACATTTAATACCATAAAATAGTATTTCACGTGTCTGCCGAGTTTGGCCTACCGTTTGAAACAAAAGTACCCAGCCGCAAAATGGGGGTAGATTGGGTCAAACCGAGACGAAAAGTCATGTGCCATTTTGCAAGATTCGCAATAGTTAACAAATTATTAATTGATACGTCTGAGCAAATGAGCGCATGAGAAGCGGTAGGCCGAACTCAGCAGACATGTAAAATAACATTTAATACCATAAAATGGTATTTTACGTGTCTGCCGAGTTCGGCTTACCGCTTCTCATGCGCTCATTTGCTCAGACGTATGAATTAATAATTCGTTAACTATTGCGAATCTTGCAAAATGGTACATGACTTTTCGTCTCGGTTTGACCCAATCTACCCCCATTTTTTGGCTGGGTACTTTTGTTTCAAACACCCTGTATATAACAAAATGACATCGTGGCAGTATAAAAAACAGAAAAAAATTTTTTTGTAGGGGAAAAACGGCGTACACTGTATCTCGCTCAATTTTTGTCCGATTGACTTGAAATTTTAACTGCAACTTCTTAGATAGATTTTCCGTAAAAGTACCAACGATTTTTATGATTGAAAAATTATTACGTTTGCAGTTAACAATTTAAAACAACTTAAATTATTTTACAACTTAAATTGTTAACTGCAAACGTAATAATTTTTCAATCATAAAAATCGTTGGTACTTCCACGGAAAATCTATCTAAGAAGTTGCAGTTAAAATTTCAAGTCAATCGGACAAAAATTGAGCGAGATACAGTGTACGCCGTTTTTCTCCTACAAAAAAATTTTTTTCTGTTTTTTATACTGCCACGATGTCATTTTGTTATATATATATAAATAAAAAATATTATTGAGAACTTTAATATATGTGTAATAAATCCCTAAATTTTTTTTTTATCCACCACCTAGAACTCAAGAAAAAAAATTTACAAAAAAAGCTTATTTTTTCGACGCGCCTGGGTAGTGTAACCCCTTAAAAAAAATCGTCGGTGTATATTTGAGCACAAATAAAATATTCTTGATTTGAAAATATCTAGTTTCTTTCAAAAATGTTGAAGTAACACGTTGAAATTCTTTTAAAAAGATTATATTGTTTTATATATACGTAAAATTACTATAATCTTATAAGAATTTCACCGTGTTATTTCAACAATTTTTTTCTTGGTTGAACTATGTATCTAAGTGTCTTCATTCGAGCAAGTTTTCTTCGTTAAACGCAATTATTCTTTCTTCAACGCAATATAATTTTATTTCGATTTCCAAACTAAAGAAAACTAAAGATATTTTTAAATCAAGAATACTTTCTTTTGTGCGTTTTCAAAGAAACGCCGGCGTTATCTTACGTTCTTTAAAAAACGCCGGCCCTCTTTTACAATGCGCAAAAGACGTTGGCATTTTCTTTTTAGACTTATTGTTGATTTAAAAAAGAAAAATTTTTTCGGGTATTATATCATTTCAAGTGCACTGAAATAGGCATGCACGGCGCGGCCATGTACTTGGATATTACAAAATTAATTACCATACTGCCGCTGTTCAAATATTACAAAAAATACAATCGCTATATGATCGTTCGATTAAAAATCACTACCGCACATGAAAGTATTGTATATACCTGGTGACGATCAGGCATTTTTTATTTAGGACTTATTCCTAGCGTTAATCTTGTAATTCAAACCGAGCACTCCTATTGGTCATTAAAATTGAGATATCGCACGGTAAACAATATATACCTATTATTGAATTATAGCGCGAACGTAACGTCGCTTTCTACTTTGTTTTCTAGTAGGTACGCTGCATTTCTGCATTCGACGAGTTCGAGCTTATAACTGTAATAATGTCTCATCCTGAATTCAGCGAAAAATCAGCCTGACGGCCTTCAACGCGGCCGAGCTTTCGAATTTGAAATTAGCGTGACACACAGCGTCTCATATAGTGCCTCATTAGCTACTCGGTTACATATGACTGTGAAAAGCCAATCAGAATTAAATTCTATCGCAGAGAGACGGCGCATATGGCCCTCTTTTCGGATTCTTGCAGGTTTAAATTACTCGTTGAAAAGTGCTAAGGTTATAGACAATCGTGGAGCGAATAGAGCAAGTTTGAGGGTGCTCGAGCGGACACGAAAGAACGTTTATACAATTACAAATAAGAAGTTGTCCGACAGGTAAAGAATCTATATTCTGTTCTGTTTTGCTGGCGATTTAAATAAAGGTTTATCGCGTGCGGCGTGATTTATTTCGAATATCCTGTAGGAAACGCGAAATTATTTTGCCCGAAAATATATCGACATATCGTCAGGCAAGTACCTTTCGATCGCACTGTTATGTTGCTTATTCAAGTAAAACAGCAATGCCAAACGAGCTATCAGTAATTCCGTTATATTTGAGGGTTTTTAAACAGTATAGGTACACAAGAATTCCTGAGTAAGTTGCGATAAGAGCATTAAGATAAACGCACGTTTAGATGCATCTCATGTTATTCGAAGAAAGAGCAGCGACGAATGGCAAAACACCCTAATTTTATAATAAACTGTAATTTTATAATAGATTTCAGACCCTACGCGTACTTTTATAATGTGATAATATAATAATAATGCTTTTTCCCTTCATGTAATTGAGAGATTATAACTTATTTTGTGTACTGTGATATTTCTCTCGTCAAAGTGCTGCCTCCTCAAGAATCCTTATTGCTTGAGTCTTTATTCTTTATATTTACCCTTATTGTCCTTATACTATCGGTAGTTGTGCCGATCTGTTTATACGAAACACGTCTAAACTAATTTGAAAAAAACTTGATGTATAAAAAAACCGATAACAAATACTCCATTAATGGCACGTTAAATATCCTCATAAAAAAATGTCGAGATTTCAATCTCATGCAAATAAATTTCTCACGCGTCTCAGATAAATCTCACGTCTTTCTTCAACTAGCTGTCTGTTCTTTTTTAAAAAACTTTTTGAATTGGAGCAATATAAGTTAGAGTAAGACAAGTATATTTTGTTTCACTCTAACTTATTGCACTAACGTGCACCAGTTGAGGATATTCTTCGAAAAGAACGGAGGAGTGTGTAAATAGCCCTTGACTTTTGCAGCGAAATGTACATATAATTACATTTCTTGCGTTAAAACAAAATAAAATATTTTCATGTAGCGCCATAAATCGTCGTTGATCCAAACCCGAACTTTCGCGACCGACAATAATTGAATTACAATCAGCTCGGTCCCAATGCTCCTAATTATGTCAAAGATGATTTACCGAGAATATACCTGATTTTTAATGTTAAAAGTCAGCTCTTCAATATGAAAATTATTGCAATAATCGATTATATATGTACAATTTAAATGCAGATTCTATACTAGAAATTGCATTGTTATTATTAAACTGTAAATTTATTCTTGATCTATTCATATCTCATATTTTATATAATTATTTAGTATATATTAATTCAAAAATAATTGTATCATTTATGTTTTCCGCATTTAAAATAATACATATAAAATATATTAAAGTTTTTCTTTGATAAAATACATAATGCAGCATCATATATGTGTAGAGTAATTCCACTACCTAGTGAGAAATGATACATCGAAAAGTCGTCGATTAGATATCGATACATCGAAATCGCATCGATGCGGGATCAATTTTATAATGATATCGAGATTTCGATATCTAATCGACGTTTTTCGATGTATCATTTCTCACTAGGTATGGAATATGACTGCACAGGAATGGAAAGAAAAGGGTATCGAAGACTATAAAAGAAAATATCGTAACCGCCTTCCAAAAAGATTGGTAACGAAAAACTATATACTTTATGGCACTCCCGAATTTTAAAGTGGTTTATATGAAATTCTACCCCTATTTCATATACACCACTTTAAAATTCGGTCCATTAATGAATGAGTAGTTCGCGGTCAAACAGACATACATACATACATACAGACGTCAGGTACTTATTATAGTAGATACACATCGTGGCAATTAAACCCATCCTCGAAAAATTAATAAAATTTTTAAACCAGTTTCAACTAAATCGTTAAATCGATAGATTAATGATAAATAAAATTATTAAAATTTTTGAACCTGTTTCAACAAATGCGATAGATCGTTACATTACTTAAAAATTAAACCCCTTGTCGCAATCTTCGTATAATCTTCGTATAATTAGAAAAATTTAGGCACCAGTTTCAAGAAAATCGGTCCATTATTAAATGAGGTAAAGAAAAATTATACACTTTTTCATATATAATTCTTTAAGATTCAAAAGATTCGATCCCTCCCCGAAAAATTAGAAAAATTCAAAACCGGTTTCCAAAAAATCAGTAACGAAAAATTATACACATCATGGCAATCCCCGGAAAATTCTACCGCTACTTTATATACAATTCTTTGAGATTCGGTCAATTATTTCCCGATAAATTGAAAAAATATCGTAACCGGCTTCCAAAAAGATCGGCAACGAAAAATTATATACTTTATTATAGCACTCCCCGGAAAATTCTACTCCCGTTTCATATACAATTTTTTCAGATTCGGTTAATTATTTCTGGAAAAATTGGAAAAATTTTGGAACCGGTTTCCAAAGAGATTGGTAACGAAAAATTATACACTTTATGGCACTTCCCGGAAAGTTCTACCCCTACTTCATATACACGACTTTAAAATTCGGTCCATTAATGAATGAGTAGTTCGCTTTCAGCACGAAAGCGTCCAAAGAGAACGTAGCCAAAAGTGTGCTACTGCAGCTTTTGGTTGCAAAGTGTAATATTCATTACATATATTTTGTATGCGAGATATTTCATGAATGTCACTAGAAAATCACATTTTGCAAGTGCTATATTGGTTGCAGCAAAGTATGATTATTCATAACTTTGCAATATTTTTCGAGAATAAAGCCTTGTGTCCACGATGCTAGAACTGCGTCCGCGTTTCGGTTTAAGCCAATCAACTTGCAGCTCTTACAGAAAAGTAGCAGTTTCATTGGCTTAAACCGAAACTCGGACACAGTTTTAGCATCGTGGATACAAGGCTTTATGGTTCCAGGCCCCAGGCCCTAGGCTTCAGACCCCCCTTATGTCCTTTGGATAAACGTTCCGATTGGTTATCTCCCACTCCACTGTGCTTCTTTTCCATTCCGTTTTTTCCTCCACGTGGGATTGCATCTTTATTTGATCTTCCCATGTGCTCTCGTACCATTTCTTCGCTAGCTGTCGAGCTATATGGTCTGTGATATATCTTGCTCGTCGACGAAGATATCTTTAATCATTATATTATATTTTAAACATAGAGGATTTCATATATAAATATATAGTAATTAAAACAAGGTATGTATTTATTTTTTAATTAATTGTTACACTACGAGTATATCATATACTTTGGTATACTTATATACTCAATTTTTAAACATCCCTCTAAACAGGGAATCCACCTCTTAATCGAGGTATACGCGTGATAAAGGCTGGACCGGAGTTGAACCTCGGACCTTTCAGTTAATTCAGTTGCTAATCACTCGCGTAGGTACCGGAGCCACGCCGGCCCACCCCGGCCCACGTGGCCAACGCGAGCCACGCGTTATCCCAAAAAATCAAAAAAGGTCAATAGGGTTATGTTGAGATATTTTTATCGCGATGGAACAGACCGAGAATCAAACAGATATTTTTATTTTATTTTTTCCTTTAATAATAAAACTTACCATGCAGTATAGCTATTGTAATCGACTAATTTTCACGTGCGAAAGACTAATTTATGTGAAACTTTTCATTTTTATGGAAATTTTTACTTTTTCACGAGTTTACACTACAGAAAGAGATACATGATCGACCCCCTAAATAGTATTTTGTTTACAATAGTAACAAATGTGTAACCGTAATAATGTTTATATAGTTAAACATCGGACTAAATATATTCTGTGCATTTTGATAAATTTTTTTCTCAGTGTGGCTAGAATCTTAAAATTACTTGACATCCGATTTTATATAAATATCTATATACTATTCCAATCTTAATGTTAATTATTTACACACAACGCAAAAATACAATGCGTTTTATGAAGAACGCTGTTTACATATACATGTATACATATATGTATACCAAATATATATGATATACTTATATATCATATATATTTGATATAACCAAATTTTCTTAATCGACGAAACTGGCAATCACTCCTGACGGTCACAAACGTCAGGACTTTTTAAACCGAGAATCCGGTCCTTCCATCAAAACGCTTAAAATTAAGCACCTTAAATTAAGATGGAAAAATTCCCTCTCCCTTCCCTAATTAAATCGATATCGATTTAATATTAAAATCACTGTAAAAACTTATTGCGAAAAATATTACCCCAGCCAGGGTTCGAACCTGGAATCTCCCGCATTCTGTTCGGGTGTCTTAACCAATTCGACTACCAGGGCATGTGGCAATATTTATCGCAATAGTACATCTAAACAATTATAAGATGGAATGCGGGAGATTCCAGGTTCGAACCCTGGCTGGGGTAATATTTTTCGCAATAAGTTTTTACAGTGATTTTAATATTAAATCGATTTCGATTTAATTAGGGAAGGGAGAGAAAATTTTTCCATCTTAATTTAAGGTGCTTAATTGTAAGCGTTTTGATAGAAAGACCGGATTCTCGGTTTAAAAAGTCCTGATGTTTGTGACCGTCAGGAGTGATTGCCAGTTTCGTCGATTAAGAAAATTTGGTTATTTATACACTGGCGAAGTAAATGTATCTCATCGTTGTATATTTGATATACTTGTATATGTATATATAATATATATATATACACATATAAGTATATCAAATGGGCATATTGAATTCTTTGATTCGAATATTTAGATGCCTAACAGCGTTCTTCATAAATCGCATTGTATTTTTGCGTTGTGTGTGAATAATTAAACATTAAGATTGGAACAGTATATAGGTAAATATTTATATAAAATCGGATTTCAAGTAATTTTAAGATTTTAGCCACACTAAGAAAAAAATTTTTTTAAATGCGCAGAATGCGTTTCATCCAACTAAAATATTTAGTCTGATGTTTATAACTATATAAAACATTATTACGGTTACACATTTGTTACTATTGTAAACAAAATACTATTCAAGGGGTCGATCATGTATCTCTTTTTCTAGTGTAAACTCGTGAAAAAGTAAAAATTTCCATAGAAATAAAATATTTCACATAAATTAATCTTCCACGTGAAAATTAGCCGATTACAATAGCCACTGCATGGTAGGTATTATTATTAAAGAAAAAAAAATGAAATAAAAAAATAAACGAAATAAAAATGAAAGAGAAATGACAATTAATTCTGCATTACGGAAAATTATATCGATCACGGGCGATGAAAATATCTCAGCATAACCCCATTGACCTTTTTTGATTTTTTGGGATGGCGCTTGGCCCGCGTGGGCCACGTGGGCCGGCCGCGGCGTGGCTCTGGTGCCTACGCGAGTGACTAGCAACTGAATTAACTGAAATGAAAGGTCCGTAATTCAAACCCGGTCCAACCTTCGTCCAGCGTATATATGTATATACTTTGATCAAGAGGTGGATTTCCTGTTCAAAGGGATGTTTAAAGATTAATGATTTGCATGAATTAAAAATCCGTTTAAAAGTACGTTTAAAATAGAGCTCCCGGTCAGAAACGTGTTTTAAAATACACGGGTACACGTGACACGTGTAGTCGTTCTACACGTTACACCTGACACGGGTACCCGTGTACATCGCGGGTGCACGTGTACCCGCGTGTATTTTCGTGTTTAAAGTTTGTTTTTGTTTTAATAAGTCACATTAAAATTTTGATGAATTTTTTTGGTTGTATAAAAACGTACAGTTAAAGGGCTGTACTTCTCACATTGTGCTAAAAACAGCGTTAACATAAAAGTTCTAATCTATATATATTTTATATTAGTGCACCCGTCATATGATGGGTTAGTCCTGAAAAGTACAAAATAATTGCAAAAAACAAAGTTCAATTTATTAACAAAAAATTTATATAAAAATGTAATTTCTGTGAAATCTAATGTTTTTAAAAATAGATACCTTATAAATTATTCTCTGTAAAACAAGATTTGTTTTGTTAACTGAAATCTTCTTCTGCAAGGGCTGCATTCCAATATTCACTCCCAGTACTAAATCTATAGTTTATGTCACGTACCCATGCAGACAATAATGTCAAACAGCAATGTGTGAATGGGATTAATAAGATAAACTTACATTATTTAATTTTTAAATTATAATTATAAACATATGATATTATAATGCATTTTAGCATATGTTAAAAAAGCAAAAATTATTATTCTATATATCTGTCTTCTTTCAGACAAAAAATATGACGTCCCATTATCAACCTTTATATCCCGAGAGTTGTAGTCGGTATCCCTATGTCGGCAGTGTATCCGTAGTAGAAGAGGATAGTGTTGACTTTATCTATCAATTTGTGAAGAAAAGATTTGTTCCCAAAAAGCACGACAATATTCACATATTTTATACAGCCCCTGACATAATTGGGCCGCCGAAATTTCAAAACTATGAAGAACCATTCCATTTAACATTTTTCAATCGAAACGTAAGGGTATGTGCATTATTCCGGTAATCTTGGTAATATGTTATGATTCTGTAGAGAGTAATCGCAATCTAAATTTATGCTATATACAAGAGTTGTAGTATTTGATACTTTTTGACTTTGCAATACAGCGTGCTTTTAGTCATGTCTCAATGAGAGATATCTCAATATCTCAATGGAGAGACATCAGAGATCCTACAAGAGGGCTTGATTTTATGCAACGGTCAAAGATGAACATTAATTATTTTGGTATGTAATATTTGAATTTATAAGCAAGATATTGTCAAAGAAGATGTCTTTATAAGAAAAGTATAATTATATTTTTTTCTATTTTGAAGATATCGAGTTTCATGAAGCTGTATATCCAATCAGAGTTTCAATTTACGAAATATGTAATCCTGGAAATGTAATGCAAATTTTGGCTCAAGATTCTAATAATCAGTGGATTGAGTTGTGGAATAATCGTCTCACAAGACCCATCCAGTACCCGCCGAAATCGAGATTATTCTCCCCACCTTTGTGTGAATCGTATAACTTTAAAACCAAAGTGCTCAGACTAGTATTTAGTAGCTATGCCGAAAATGATAATTACACGAAGTTAGATGCCGTGATGTTTATCGGTACAACAGACTTGATCCTTCCTAGAAATTTGAATCAAAGTTTAATTAATCTGTTTAATTTAACAGCAGATTTAAAAAGTGCACACTTGGACATATTTCATCTTCAACAATATTTTCCAGAATATTGCGATACTTATGAAAGGTATTATTATCGTCGACGTTAAGTAATATTCAATATTCAATATATTTGCTTCTGTTAATAATGAAAACAAATTTGTTGATGTAATTTGCAGCAACATGAGTAAGACTTCTTATAAGAGTAATTTGAAGCACAAAAAGATAATCCCTGGTTGTATGCAACTTCTTGGACAGAGATTCCCGCATTGTCTTTTATCAAAAGGTCATACGAATAATGCAAAGCGTATGAAACTCTCTTCGAATGAATTCACGGAGCTATCACGTTGCAGTATACATGCTCTTCCTGTAAAGTATTCTCTGAGAAGTTTACTTCTTATAATAATATTTATTACAATAATGTGTTATCTGGTGTATTAAAGCTTTATACTTTATCTTTACAGGATGAAATACTGCTAAAAATTTTTAAAAACTTAGATTTGATGACGTTATTCCGCATTATTAAAGTAAATAAGCACTTTTATAATTTAATACAGGACCCTGAACTTTATACACGTTTGAACATTCGACGTGTATCTTGCAAATCTATTGTGCACAAAATATTTTGTTGCTTTATACCCAGATGTGAATATTTGAAACAATTAGATCTTACAAATAGCCAGTTTGATGTTATGGATTTTATAAACTTTCTTGATAAATGCGGAAAGCGTTTAACGCATTTAAGATTAAGTCATTGTTATTCATGTGTCGACAATCGGGCCTTATTTAAAATTTCAGATATATGCAAAAATTTGAAAGGTATGCTTACATGCATACATATAGTATATATGTATGATTGTCAAAATTATGGATTAATTTCATATTATATTAATACATATTTCTTTTAGAGTTGGATTTAAGTGGGTGTTTAGACATAAACAATGGAAATTTTTTGTATCTCAAGAGGCTGGAGGGTTTGGAACATTTAGAGTATTTAGACCTTAGTAATACATGTATAAAAACTGAGCCTCTTTGCAAAATATTGCAAAAAAATCGAAGGATGCGTGAGTTACATTTGTCTCATTGTAATGGTATAAATTTTAACGCAGTAGCAATGGAGTTGAGAAATTCATGTCCGGATTTGGAAGTAATAAATTTCCTGCACTATAAACCTATATTGGAGGGTTATATTAACGTCCTTGCTGACTGTAAGAATTTACGAAAAGTGTATTTTTCTTTGTAAGTGTATGCTTTTAAATTTTTTTAAAATACATAGATACCATATCTTTTATCGAAATTTGTGTTTGCTTTTCTTGCATTTTGAGCATCTTGAAAATGTTCCATTAACTTAATTTTTTCTTGCAGTTGAAGTACATACTATAATAATTATATGATTTTTATTACAGATCTGGACGCTCAATCGCGGATAACAGTTTGCCCAGATTACTTTCTTTCTGTCAGCGCTTGGAAGTAGTTTATTTGTCCGATTTTTTCCTCACTGATCGCATTTTGGTATTACTAGCGCAGTGCAAAAACTTGGAACT